>OY744605.1:84251878-84361878 GCA_963556255.1 Allolobophora icterica | reverse complement strand
GAACATCTCTTCATATACCAGAACATCTCTGAACATATCAGAACATCTCTTCATATACCAGAACATCTCTGAACATACGAAAACATATCTGAACATGCAGAGCATCTCTGAACAAACCAGAACATCTCTGAATATACCAGAACATCTCTGAATATATCAGAACATCTCTTAATATACCAGAACATCTCTGACTATACCAGAACATCTCTTAATATACCAGAACATCTCTTAATATACCAGAACATCTCTGAAATAAGGTTAATAAGAAAATAAATGCTGTCACTCAATCTCTCGAGGCAGCCATGGATATGAAGTGTAATGGACTTAATTTTCTTAGCTTCGGTGTATGATTGCGGCCTGCAAATCAGCTCTGATATTATTTGTTTTCTTTTCTAACTGAAATTGTAATCTTTTAGAGTTGAGAAGGAAAGGAATCAGTACAAGGCAGAGGGAGAAACACTTCGAATTCAGATCGACCAAATGGCGAAAGGAAAGGTAAGACGAATAATACAATACAATAGAGTAAAATACAATACAATAGAGTACAATACATTACAGTACAACACAATACACTACAATAGAATACAATACAATACATTGATATATTCAGTCAGAGCACTTATATAGTGCCTGTTCAAGGTAACTTCTCAGAGTCGCTCTCAGCATAACCTCAGTGGAAAGGAACAGTTTAAAAGTGTTTATTGAAGGTGGATGGAGACAATACAACGTGTGGGTCCAGATGGGAGGCTGTTCCAGGTAATGCAATACAACACGACACAATGCGACACCATACACGTACACTAGAATCAAATACAATACAATAACATTATAATATAATACAATGCAATGTTTTGGTTGCTGGACAAAATTTTGGAAGTCACTTACCGTACCTGTTCAGGCAAGGCTTATGTTACCTTTATCCAGCGTAGCCTGACTACTACTACTACTACTACTACTACTACTACTACTACTACTACTACTACTACTACTACTACTACTACTACTACTACTACTACTACTACTACTACTACTACTACTACTACTACTACTACTACTACTACTACTACTACTACTACTACTACTACTACTACTACTACTACTACTACTACTACTACTACTACTACTACTACTACTACTACTACTACTACTACTACTACTACTACTACTACTACTACTACTACTACTACTACTACTACTACTACTACTACTACTACTACTACTACTACTACTACTACTACTACTACTACTACTACTATGACTGTCTACTGTCTCATCGAAATGACCTTTTGAGTATTGGCTTGAAAACGCTCTACCTCCTCATGTTCGCAACTCTTTTAGCGACTAAACTGTCTTTTGCTCTAAGCTGAAAACTTACCTTTTCAGTCTACTTGGGGCTCTTAACTTTTTTTGTAGGGCTCAGTGTGCACTTGTGAACTCTGTAAGGAGGGCATTATCAAATTACAGGTTTATTGCATAATCCAACACAATGCAACAATATAATACAATACATCTGAAACGATGTAATGCAATTGAACACAATGGTGCTATGGCGTAGTCCCGATCTTTTGCCTCAGTTGGACCCCTCTCTGGAATACACTGTCTCCTACTCCCTCTCATATTTTAATAGGTAACCCCTCTTCTTCTTTTGCTTTCTTAAAAACTTATTTCTTTTCTTGTGGCCTTTCGCATTGGGAGCACCTCTGAACGGTTCACCCTGCTAGAGGCGCTCAATAAATGCTTAAATACAATACAATGCAATGTCTTAAGTTTCAATAACGTAACATCTTTCAATAGTCTTTTGTCTTTCGCCGGTTGACACCTACTCGAATAAGAAACAAAGACCTTATTTATTTATTCCACAGTTTAACGTCGTCTTATGACACCAAAGGCCGTTGACGACAATTTAGAAATACAGTTTACAGAAAACGATAAACTTATAGTGTCCGAAAGACACCATTTAAAGGTGTCAAACATAAGCTTACAATATCAATAATGTCACATCATTTAAAGCACTATATCTAATGTTATTTATAAAACACATAGCTCTAAACTGTTTTGATACAAATTAAACAGTACTTCCCAACTATTGTCACTCGCAAGAAATATTTAAACAACTTCAGATGCACAGTACATATAATTATAATTATTACATTATATTCTTATTTTATCTTTGAAATGTTTAATTGATTATTTCTTATTCCTCAGTTCAATATCTGCCACTACAATCATATCATGTATGAAATAGTAATAAATTTCACATACATCATGCACATTAAATGAAACATATGGTTATACCAAGTTCCTTTTTTAAACAAATTGTTCAGGTATCTAACACATTCAACTATAAGTTTTATTAATTAACAAAGCATATATGAGCATAATTGTCTCAAGTTTGATTTCAAAGCATTCAAGTTACAATTACATGTGTATATTGCCTTTATTGCAACACAATAATACAGCACTATATAATATAATATTGATTTTACTCCAATACATAAACCAAATCAAACCATATGCGACATCCAAGAACCAAATGTTGGATGGTTGTAATATAGATACTCATTAATCAATGTGTTATATATGTAATTTACTAGCATCACACTCTCATTATATACTTGCAATTGAAAAGAAACGGTTATATAGGTTCTCAAATAACCAATATGTAATGGATATAACTAAGGTTAATACACAAGAGCATCATTACAAAATTTGACCTTTAGTAATTTGTTTAACTACCCTATACACTTCGTTTTGTAATACATTTACTGTCAAAAAGGTTGAAATAGAAATGTCCCTTTTATACAGTTGACATTTATCTCGCAACAACTTCGATATATCTTCGTTTTTACATTCAAGTAGGAGGTGGTGAATAGTCTCCTTGACCTGACAGGTATCACATAAACCACTAGAATGTCGTTTTATGATAAACAACCTTTGATTAGTATTCGCCACTCCCAGACGTAGTCTAGAAATTTGGACTTCTTTATGTCTATAAGGTTCCAAGTATTTAATATCTGTACTTACAATTGGACATATAGATTTATAAAAATGTCCTCTATTATCATTAACATATTCTAATTGCCATTTATTTACTATATAAAGTTTAATTAAAGTAAAAATTTCTGAAAGTTCAAGATAATTAGTAGAATTAACATCAATATTCAGGGCTTCTTTAGCCAAAGTATCTGCTCGATCATTGCCTGTCAAGTCAATGTGACTTGGTATCCAAATAAATCTTATTTGATTAGAATTTAGTTTGCTAATGAGAGATAATAAATCATTCAATAAAGCAGGTCTAGACTGAGAATAAGACTCTTTAATTGATGTAAGAACACTCAATGAATCAGAAAAAATCGCAAATTGACAATTCCTATAACATTCGGAATTTAAAATCCATATAACAGTTTCTATAATTGCAGTCAACTCTGCGGCATAAATACTGGAGTTGTTACATAATCTGAATTTTTTATCTATATTTAAACTTGGTACTGTAAAGGCAGCAGAAACACTATGATCTACCTTTGACCCATCAGTATAGATATGTACGTAAGAGTCGTATTTCGAAACTAATTCTAAAGCAGATTGCTTTAAAAATTCTGGATGATCAATTTTCTTATTTATTAACTTACTCAGAGTTAAATCAACCTCTACTTGTTTTTTACACCAAGGAGGTTCAGAAGGGAAGGAAGGGCCAATGAATGATGTATTAAGTGATGAAAAAAATTCAAAAGTACGAGTATAAATGGAATGCTCCTTACTCTCAGGAGTCCTAAAAATGTTTGTCCAGTGATTTTCCATTGTTGCTGTATTTATGTGAAATTTATTACCCAAAATTTTAGTCCCACATTTTATTGAATTTTGGAGTCGTCTTAAATGAAGAGGTAACTCCCCACATTCATTTTGAAGTGCTGAGGCTGCAGTACCCCTAGGGGTTCCACAACATAATCTAAGTGCCTCAGTTTGAATACAGGAAAGTTTATCCAGGTAAGATTTACAGGCAGATGAATAAGCAACATCGCCATAATCTAAAATAGACCTAATTAAAGCTCTATAGATGGTTAAGAGAGTTTTCTTACAAGCTCCCCAACCATAACCACTGATTGCTCTTATGAGATTTAACCTCTTTTTGCATTTTTCAATTATATAATCAATATGTGCTTTCCGACTCAATTTACTGTCAAAAATTACTCCCAAGAATTTCACCTCATTTTCCATTTTAATTTGTTCTTTATCAATTTTAATAGTAATCCTTGATAACTTATTACTTTTGGAGAAAAGGACTCCAGTCGTTTTATTAATAGATATTTTAAAACCATTTTTATTACACCAATTTTGTATTAAATTGATCGATAATTGAATTTTATTTTGTAATATTTTAACATTTCTATGTCCTAAATAAATAGCACTATCATCAGCAAACAGTGACATCTCTACACCATCCACACCTGCAGCAATATCATTTATCATTAGCAAGAATAAAAGAGGAGATATTACCGAACCCTGGGGTGTACCATTCTGTTGTATACATTTATCAGAAAGTTCTGCCCCAACTTTCACTTGAAAAGTTCTATTTGAAAGAAAGTTTTCAATCCAGTTAAATGTATTACCCACTATTCCCAAATGCTGAATTTTATTTAAAAGGGTAGGTACATGTAACATGTCATATGCTCTTTCAAAGTCAATAAAAATAGCTAAAACATGTTCTTTATTTTTTATTTTTTTAAGAATAGTATCCTGAAGTTTAAGAATTTGATCATTTGTACTTCTATACTTTCGAAAGCCAGACTGATTCTTTGAAATAAGGTTATTTTTTTCCAAAAACCATTGAAGACGTTTTGTTACCATTGTTTCCATAACTTTACAAAGTGTTGGAGTCAGTGATATAGGTCGATAAGATTCTGGAATCGATGCGTTTTTATTAGGTTTTAATAATGGTAGAATAATGGCATGATGCCAGTCAGTTGGCAATTTCCCTTCCTCCCAGATTTCATTATAAAATATTAATAGGGTATTAAGAGCATTATTATGGAGATGTTTTAATAATTCATAAGGTAGTTTGTCATCACCTGGTGACTTATTATTTTTAGCTGATCTAATTGCTTGTTTCAATTCATTAAGATAAAACCTCTCATTTAAGATTTCCATTTCATGAACAGGACTACTGTCAATCCTATTAGGGTTATTTTGTAAATTATTATCTTTGATATAATTTAAGAATTTTTCGTTATAATTTTGGGTACTACTAGTATTTACATAAGTGTTAGCTAAAAGATTTGCTTTTTCAAGGTTTGTTTCAGCTATTAATTCATTACAATTCAGAGTAGGAATGGAACTATAGGTTGCAATACCATTCATTTTTCTTGCCCATGTCCAAACAGACCCCAATTTTGTCTGATCCGTGAGTTCAGAGCAATATGCTTGCCAACACGTTTTTGCTTCTGTTTTGAGGGTCTGTTTAACTATAGCCTCTTGCTTTTTATATTCCAAATAATCAGTTAACTCCCTTGTTTTATTCAAAGACCTACTGTGGCTAATACGTATATATATAAAATGTTACAGACCTTTTCAAGGTGTCTAAACAGAAGGCTCTTTGTATACAAACGACTGCTATTAGTGTTGCTCATTTTTATATAACATTGATTGATTTCCTATGAAAGGTGTCCAAATTTGTATAGTAGCAGTTGCTCACCTTTTAAAGGTGTTTAAGGAGAGCGCTCGAATCAAGTGGTTGGATGGATTAAACAACATTTTATTATAGCAACAAGAGCTGTTCACGTTGACAGAAAATTAGTTTTCCATTTCACGACTCAACATGAGGAATTAATCAACCCGCTACTGGCGGCCAAGTTTATATAGCTTCGGTTAATCACTTTTTAAAGGTGTCTGAAGAGAGCGCTGTAACCAATCGGCTGTGGAGCCTCCATGCCTGCTTCCGAAGCCCACAAGTCATTAAACGCAACACGAGATTTATGTAATTTAACATTAATTACCCAATTAATTACCCAATTTATTAACTGCATGGTTCTATTAAATTCTTCTTGTTTCTATTGTCGATATAATAATGTATGTGGATGTGTGTATGTATGCATATGTGTATTTAAATATGTATGTATGCATGTATGCAAGTGAATCTGCGAATGTGTATGTAGCCATATAAGTATGAAATGTATTTTTTTGGCCTGTAAACCTAATGAATACATTTAAATATGTATGCATTTTAGGCAAATTTTCAATACATATTATGTCAGTATGTATGATTGTATGTATGTAATAAATTGATGTAATATATGTATGTATGTATGTATGTATGTATGTATGTATGTATGTATGTATGTATGTATGTATGTATGTATGTATGTATGTATGTATGTATGTATGTATGTATGTATGTATGTATCTATGTATGTATCTATGTATGTATGTATGTATGGGTGGATGGAAGGATGGATGGATGTAGGTATGTATGAATATTTAAACAGCTCCTTTTCTTTCTCTGCAGACTGCTACTGAGAAGCTTTGCAAGCAGTTCGAGTCTCAGGTCTTTGAGTTGAATCACAAACTGGCCGACTCACAGAAGGAAGTGCAGGACGGTCAAGGTCAGAGAGGTCGACTGCAGATGGAAAATGTCGAACTTTGCCGACGCCTCGAGGAGTTCGACGGCCAATTCCAACTGCTGAACAAAGCCAAGGCAGCGCTGACGAAACAACTCGAGGAGATGAAAGTAAGCCATATTTGGCTAATTTCTATTATTATTATTTTAATATATTATTTATATTTTTAACGCCTGAGGTAAAAATAATCCCTCAGGTTCCAAGAAACTATTCGAGGAGCTTGGGCGCTTTAAAGTTAACGGTCAACTTCACCGGTCAATTGTGCAAAGATGCCTGTAACTGTCTTCTGCAGGTCCCCCGAAACCATGGTCAATCTTTGACCTAATTCTGAGAAGAACTCCCGGCCCTGGGGATTGATGGGAGAGCCACTGGATTGAAATTGTGGCTATGAGGGTTTCTGCATACTTTGTGGTCTTCCTGGTGGCTGCCATTTCTGCTGCTGCTCCAGACGTTATGGATGTCAGCTGTATATACGAGTGTGCAAACGTGCGTACACTTGACCACGGGATCAACGTTGCTCCATCTGGTCTTTTGCCATCGCTTCGAAACAAGCCTGTTGGTTGATTGGTGTTTGGAACTTCAGCTCGCTGGAGGGCTCTCCAGAGGATGTCACGGGGCACAGCTACCAAATGTTGTTAGAGCATAGTTGGTCTAATGGCAAAGCAAAATATCTTCAAACAGGCTATTCTTTTATATTACATTTAGTACTAAACGCTACTCTTTTTAAACTATATCAAATTATCAACTCTTACCTCGACAAAATTATTTAAACGCCAAATGATACTGTGAAGGCGTTAAACTGACGATGATAATGATCCATTAATACAAGTTATCTTCTGGAGTAAAACTGTATGATAAAGCATTGGCAGCCACAAGATGTCACTAAGACCTCAATAACAGAATAGATTGCATTTAGACACCTTTAAAACTCTTGAATCAGAATGTAAAATTTATCGACCGTTATCTACATGTTATTTATCGACCGCAATCTACATGTAGGTTTATAATGAACGACTACGTTAAAACCTTAAAAATTTCATATCGGAAAATGTTAGTATTCAGTAATTATTGTAATAGTGGGTAGTTATTTATCAAGCGCATCTTCCAGAAAACTCATCAGAGTTGCTCCGACCTGAAAAACAAGATGGCGATCGCAATCGTAATCGTTAACTCCAAATTTCTAAAGCGCCACTCGAAGGATAAGCGCATTGCACCAGCTTATTCACGAGCGCTGCGTCGAGTCAGAGGGGTTTCCAAAAGGTAGTCAAATCTATCAGAATGGTCTTCAAACTGTTGTAAAATTGAGACATAGAATGTAGATGAAGGTTGTGTAGCAGATTGCATGGAAGCTGTCCCGAATGGTCAGTGGTCAGTGTAATGGTTAACACGACAATTATTAACAGTGATCTCTGTTAAAATATTCCTATTGAAGTAAACGGCCATTAATACTATGCAAGATATCGTTAAAACATTGAACTGATGATGACACAGGATCTTTAATTAAGTTCACCTGGTGGAGTTAAACTTTGTCATAAAGCCTTGGCAGCCACAAGCTTTCGCTAACAACGTAATAGTCCCCAAATCCTGACACGAAAATGAAATGCATTTAGACACCTTTAAAATGTTTTACAACATATATATAAATACGTCGTTAAACCCATTGCAGTTATTATCAAAGAAATTTGTGTGGTCAAAATGATGGACTCCTAACTTCTTAATCCGTGCGTTATCTCCATTCATCGCCTGAGGTGAAGCGAGATCAACGTCAACGACCATTGACTAATCTAAATCTACTTCTAAAACTTCTACAGCGCCGTTAAAATAGTTGTATTGATGACCTATTATTAATATCATGTCAGGAATAAAAAGATATGGTAAATCCGGCAGCCGAAAGATGTCGCTAGCGACTGAGTAAAGTCTTAAAATTTTACGAATATAGACTGCATTAGGCGCCTTTAAAACGTGTGCATTCTAGGATATAAATACTTATAATTTCATCATTGCACGAATTTATGATGTTAATGACATATTGTAAAGGTCGTTGTCTTTGACCTCACTTTGCATCAGACGATGAATGGAGATAATTATGAGCTGTAATTTGCCAAAGTAATTTCTGTAAACGTCAACGACCTACATTGCCATAAGCTGTCGCTAATCTGTGAACCCATTTAGACATTTAGACACCTTTGAAACAGTTAACTCTAAGTTATATATAAAATTGCATTCTGTGAGTAGTCATTGCTTAATGAATAATGGTGTTGTTTAAAGTACGATAATCCTATAATTATATCGCGCATTTCCTTTAATACACACGATATCAATTATTGTTGGTGGCTTTTAAAGAAAACGCACTCAGAAATCGCAATGAATTGGTCAGAGTCATACGAGAGTCACCTCTCGACGCCACAAGTTGTCGCTAAAAAGTCGAAAGTCGACATATGAACGGTTATGAAAAATAATGGAAGCGGTAATCGTGACTGCGATTAGAGTTGTAAATCGTAAATATCCTTCAATTGTAACTAAAATTGTAATGTAAACTACATTTAGGTTTACCGTTTATACCGTTTTAATAGTTTGCTCCGTTTTTCAGTTTTTAACCTGTTTTTTTTTATCGTTTTGGCAGTTTAAGCCTCTTTACCGTTTTTACCGTATTTACCTTATTTACCGCTTTAACCCTTTTTAAAATCGATTTAATCGTTTTTACCATTATGACAGTTTTTTTTACCGTTTTTACAGTTTTAACAAGCCTTACACTTTTAACCGTTTTTAGAGTTTTTACCGTTTACCTTGACAGGTGTCTCTGGACGATGAGACGACGGTACGTTCGAAGGTTTTGTCAGACAACCGCAGCCTCCAGTCTCACATCGACCAGCTGCGAGAACAACTCGAAGAGGAACAGGAAGCCAGGGCAGAAGTCCAGCGTCAGTTGACGAAGGCCACCGCTGAGTCCACTATGTGGCGCCAGAAGTTCGAAAGCGGAGAGGGCAACATCAAACCGGAAGAGGTGGAGGAACTGAAGCGAAAGTTCGCCTCTCGAGTCCTGGACACGGAGGCTCAGCTGGAAGCGATGGTCGGAAAAGTCATCTCTCTGGAAAAGGCCAGGAGTAGAACGCAACTGGAAATAGAGGGACTGAATCAGGAAAACGAAAAGGTACTACTACTAGAAATCGTTGTAGTTTTAGTGGAAATGGTAGTAGTATCAGCAGTAGTCGTAGTAGTAGTAGTAGTAGTAGTAGTAGTAGTAGTAGTAGTAGTAGTAGTAGTAGTAGTAGTAGTAGTAGTAGTAGTAGTAGTAGTAGTAGTAGTAGTAGTAGTAGTAGTAGCAGTAGCAGTAGCAGTAGCGGCAGCGGCAGCAGCAGCAGCAGCAGTAGCAGTAGTAGTAGTAGTAGTAGCATAATGTAACAATATCAAAACTACAATGAACACCTTTAAATGCGTTAAGATCGTGAAATATATAAGCCCATGCCACAAATCACTGACGAATAAACACGAAGGTATTAAAAGGTCGACGTGAACGGACATGGCAGTCACAAGATGTCGCTAACGCGATAAACTACAAGTAACACAAGATCTTTAGACACCTTTAAATAGAATTCACGCTCGATATAAATTTTACTTCTCGGAAAGACAATTTAATGTTATTTGGTGTAGGGATCAATTAACGAAAAAGAAGCTTTAATACGAGACAAATTCTGTTGACGTCAACGACCTTTGCTGCCATTAGACGTCGTTTAACTCTGGAGTCTGGAGTCTGTATCCATCAATTAATCAATGCTAAGATATTGTAAGGTCGACGTCAAAGGCCCTGGCAGTCACGAATGTCGCCAAACACGGAAAACTACAACTGGCACAAGATTTGTAGACACCTTTAATTAGTATGCTGGGTCGGTATTAAATTTTACTCCTAAGGCTGCTAAACAGATAATAAATTTTTCTGCTTGCGAAGTATTGAAAGGTCGACTTCAACGGCCGTGACGGCCACAAGATGTCGTTAAACAATGGAAACTATTACTATGCCTTCCATTCCATTGTATCTCTGGTACGTCCTTTACGACGATCGCATACAAAATTCCCGCAAAATTACACTGCATAATAATAATAATAATAATAATAATAATATAATAATTGTTATTGTTATTGGCTGTAATAGTATTTAAAAATACTGCTACTGCTGATAATTATGATGATGGTGATGATGATAATGACAATTGTCTTGAATGAAGGTTTTGATTCTCTGAATCGTGCAGAATTTTCCGATAAATATCCCGTTGATAATTAATACAAGACAAAGTCAGACTGGATAAAATTAGACAAGATTAGTCTAGATTAGATTTGACTCTGAAGAAAGGATTACCTTTACGACGAAGTTACTTGAGGACCATTCTGTTTAATCGTCGTTTCATTGTGTTAGGATTCATGAGTCTGTCTTGAAGTGGCGCTATATAAATTTACCATTACCATTACAGCTACAGGCAATCAACGGTCAGAACGACAAACGACAGCGTCAGTTCGATAAGTTGGTGGACGAGTGGAAGAGGAAGGTGTCCGATGTCCAGGCGGAACTGGAGGCAGCTCAGAAGGAAGCGAGGGCCAATGCATCCGAAGGTTACAAGACAAAGGCTCAGCTGGAAGAAGCGCAGGAGATCATCGAAGGATTGAGGAGAGAGAACAAGAACCTCTCAGGTAATCGATCGATCAGTAGCAGATCGATAAATCAATTGATCATCTGATCCACCAACTGATCATTAGATAATCGATTAATTGTTTTAATTGACCAATCAGCTGATAGATCATTGAATCAATCAATCAATCAATCAATCAATCAATCAATCAATCAATCAATCAATCAATCAATCAATCAATCAATCAATCAATCAATCAATCAATCAATCAACCAACCAACCAACCAACCAACCAATCAATCAATCAATCAATCAATCAGTCAATCAATCAATCAATAAACCAATCAATTAATCAATCAATCAATCAATCAACTGATCAATCAGCTGAGCAGCCCCTTTGAACGACAAAATATTCAAATGATGAAAGGAACAAAAAGCAGAAATTAATTCTAATGGTTGTTTGTTCCATAATAAAGAAATAAATAAGCAAATAATAAAATAATTAAATAAATGAGAAAACAGTATGAATATATGAAAATAAATTATGGATTAAATAAATAAATAGAGTAGGATAAATAAGTATTAAAATGTAAATGTTGTCGACTTTTGTGACGTAAATGTAAATATAAAGGTCCGAAATTTCTCAGCGCCATCCGCTGGCGCTATATCATTAATGGCTTTGATCATAACTTCGGCTATCTAATCCACTTCTTTGAATCATGATCGACTGACTTCTTCAATCATAACGATCATTCGACAGTTTTCAGCGATTTATCTCGATGCTGATCATGATCATCAAGTGATCACAGCGATTATTGATCATGATCAACATCAATCTGACTGATTATGACGATCATCAGGTGATTAGGACGATTGATTATCATGATCATCAAATGGTCGTAAGGATTAATTATCATTTTCATGAAATGATCATTACGATTAACGATCATGATCATGCGGATCGAACATAATAATGTTGGGATGTTTTCAGAGGAGATCCATGATCTGACGGATCAGATCGCTCAGGTCAACCATCGGATGGGGGAAGTGGACAAGGCGGCCAAGCGCTTCGAGTCCGAGAGGGAGGAACTGCAGGCGACCCTCGAAGAAGCGGAGGCGGCCCTAGAACAGGAGGAGGCCAAGGTCCAGAGAGCTCAAGCAGAGCTCGTAGCCGCTCGAGAGGAGCTGGAAAGACGCCTGCATGAGAAGGAGGAAGAGTTCGAAGGCGTCCGGTAAGAAGTTCTCCGAGATTCTCCTGGAACAGTTTTCCAAATGTAATTGTAACTTTATTTATCCTTAGGATGTTATATACTTTTTATCTGTGTTAATGAAGATGTCTGTACGCCAAAGTGCGATAACTACTTTCTTATTTAAATTTACATACCGGTAGTGCAAGAAAAACGAACAAAAGGCGCCTTCCACGCTTCTGAATGAAATAAGCTACAAAGTCCTGTCACTTAGGCCTATCAGTAAAGCACTACAGTCCAATCTGAGTTTCTTTATTAATAGTAGGGTCAAACTATGAAAAAAATGTGGTGAACCCCAAAAAAATTGCAAGAAAACGTTTTATGCTGATTTTCGGGTGCATTTGGTCTGGAAATGAACATACTAAAAGTTTACCAAAATCGGACCACGGGAAAAGGTCAAATTTTGGCGCCAAAAAAGATGGCCGCCAATGAGGAATGAATGACTCAAATGTACACAACTTGCTTAAATTGACAGAAGCAAAACCATGTAACAATTTGCTAACAGGTGTTTCTAGACTAATTTGACCCTGCTGAAAACGAAAATCGTGGTTAGCAAGCTGGATTTTTAGCGGTTGCATGGAAAAACAAGATGGCGGACAAAATGGTGGCCAAATATCTTCGAATGGCTGTTAGTAAGGTCATGTATATGATGGAAACATTATTTTAGAGTCTAAATTAATATTTTCGGGGTCAAGGAATGCAATGAAACTAAATTCACATATGTAGCACTTCCAAAAAACAAAATGGCGGACAAAATGGCGGCCAAGTATCTTCGAATGGCTGTAAGCAAAGTCATGTATGTGATGGAAACATGATTTTATAGTCTAAATTAACATTTTTGGGGTCAAGGAGGGCAACGGAACTAAAGACACATATGTAGCACTGCCAAAAAACAAAATGGCGGACGAAATGAAGGCCAAATATGTTCGAATGGCTATACATAAATCATGTATATAAAGTGGTGTATATGATGGAAACATGATTTCAGAGACTAAATTAACATTTTCAGGGTCAAGGAATGCGATGGAACTAAAGAGGCATATAGTACTGCCAAAGAACAAAATGGCGGACAAGATGGCGGCCAAAATCTTCAAATGGCTTTGAGTAAAGTCGTGCATATAATGGAAACATGATTTTAAACTTTAAATTAACATTTTCGGGGTCAAGGAATGCGATAGAACTATAGACACATTTGTAGCACTGCAAAAAAAGCAAAATGACACACAAAATGGAGGCCAGTCTGGAGTAGTGTTTTGTTGGTCACAGGGAAGTATTGTATTGTATTGTGTCTAGAAATTTTTTAAGCGTTTCTCGCAGAATAGATAACTATCCAGAGGCACTCGTAGCACAGAAGCCTTGAGGAAAGATAAATGCTTTTAGAGAACGCCAGACCGATGAGGAACACCAGTCATTAGCTCGGCCCTGAGCATAGAGCGAAGGTCATTTCAGATCGTGGGACCCACTACAGCAAACGCCCGGTGCTTGGCCAAGGCAGTTTTATCCCTGAGAACAAAAAGATAGCGGTTTTGACACATAGCTGGAGAGATATTTCTGGAGAGTACCCTGCTGAAATTTAAAGACAAGGAGGATTTTTTATCACGGATGCGCGCGTTAATAGGGAGCCAGTGCAGGATATCAAGCATGTAAGTAGAGATATGAGCAAAGTCGAGGGTTGAACCTAGCGGAAGCATTTAGAACAGATTGAAGGGGAGAGACGCTGCTTATATAGGGAGACCCATGAGGAGCGAGTGGCAGTAGTCCAAGCGTGAGCAGACAAATGCGTGAACCATGGGGTAAAGACAGAAGGTGAGACCGAGTGTCCGATGGCCCTGAGATGTTTCCGTTGACAGAAGCAGGAGCGAGTCATGTTGGAGATATGCTCTGTGAATGTGAGGGAGGAGTCAAGTGTGACGCCCAAGTCGCGGACGATGGAAGAGTAGGTGTAAGCAGGGAATTTCTCAGTCAGCAATGGAAAGTTGAGTGTAGCAAGCTGCTGCTTAGTCCTAAACCAGATCAATCGAGTCTTAGCAGTGTTGAGGCAGATACGGTTAGTTAACATCCAGTACTGAAGGTCAGAGACAAGATGGTCAATGGAGCGAACAAGGGAGAGTTGATCAGTTGACGGACCATGTACAAAAGCCTGAGGATCATCTGCATAAAGATGGCCATTTGCCCCATGTTTAGTAAATAGAGTAAATAGAGACGGGATGTTCAGCAGTGAAGAGGATGTATAGAATGGGACCGAGCACCAAGCCCTGGGAAGCACCAACTTCCACCTCTGTCCACTGAGTCCTGGTTTCACAAAGGACAACCAACTGTGAGCGGTCAGAGTGGTATGATTTAAACCTAAGAAGAGGAACACTAGATAGGCCACAGGACAGCTCCAATCGCTGAAGGAGGATCTCATGGTCAACCATGTCAAAGTCAGATGAGACATCAAAAAGCGCCAGGAGAGGTGAGAGTGATCAATAGCTATATAAAGATCTGACAGAAGGGATAAGAGAGCAGTTTCGGTGGAATGGTGGCCCTGAAGCCAGATTGGGCGGACGGCAAAAAGCACAGCTTGCTCAAAGTAGGGAAGTAGCTTGAGTGAAACTAGTCTTTCAAGGGTCTTTGAGGGGGAAGAAAGATGGGAGATGGGCCGGTAATTTTGACAGGCATTTAGGTCAAGGTTTTGCTTTTTCAAGGTCGGGAAAACAATAGCCCGTTTTTAGGAAGCAGGTATAGGCTGGTAACCCTCAGAAAGCTACCTGTTAAATATATAAACTAGAAATGGAGGTAAATCGTCTAAAATGTTCACAAAAAATGGGGGAAGAGGGTCCAGTTCGCATGATTTTTGTTTGATGATCCAATTATTTGACAAAGTTCCGTTTCAAGGATTGAAGGAATCCTTCAAAGGTGTCACCCGACTCACCCGTGTGGGAGAATTGCGGAGGAAGGGCATCAAGAGTCTTCGCTCGAAGATCAGCGATCTTCCAAGTCATCATCTGGAGAAAATCCTCAGCAGAAAAGGCAGGAGGACCCACTGAGCGCGTACCCTGTCCCCATGCGCCGGAGATTGAGGACCAAAGACGTTTTGGGTTGTTTTTATGTTGCTCAACCAGACCCTCATCGGTCTCGCGTTCCCTAAAGACATTTCTTGTCCCCGGGACTTCTGTGCTAAGAGCGCCTCTGGATAGTAATTCTGCCACTTTGTTCTTTGGCAGTGCTACATATGTGTCTTTAGTTCCATCGCATTCCTTGACCCCGAAAATGTTAATTTAGACCCTAAAATCATGTTTCCATCACAGACATGACTTTACTTACAGCCATTCGAAGTTACTTGGCCGCCATTTTGTCCGCCATTTTGTTTTTTGGCAGTGCTACATATGTGTCTTTAGTTCCGTTGCCTTCCTTGACCCCGAAAATGTTAATTTAGATTCTAAAATCATGTTTCCATCACATACATGACTTTACTTACAGCCATTCGAAGATACTTGGCCGCCATTTTGTCCGCCATTTTGTTTTTTGGAAGTGCTACATATGTGAATTTAGTTTCATTGCATTCCTTGACCCCGAAAATATTAATTTAGACTCTAAAATCATGTTTCCATCACATACATGACCTTACTTACAGCCATTCGAAGATATTTGGCCACCATTTTGTCCGCCATCTTGTTTTTCCATGCAACCGCTAAAAATCCAGCTTGCTAACCACGATTTTCGTTTTCAGCAGGGTCAAATTAGTCTAGAAAAACCTGTTAGCAAATTGTTACGTGATTTTGCTTCTGTCAATTTAAGCAAGTTGTGTACATTTGAGTCATTCATTCCTCATTGGCGGCCATCTTTTTTGGCGCCAAAATTTGACCTTTTCCCGTGGTCCGATTTTGGTAAACTTTTAGTATGTTCATTTCCAGACCAAATGCACCCGAAAATCAGCATAAAACGTTTTCTTGCAATTTTTTTGGGGTCAAATCGTATATTGACCCGACTATAAGGTTATAGTAAACGGAGATGCTCCATGAGATAACCTAAATAAACTTCTTGTTAAATGTCCAGAAATATCACCAATCAGAGAACCAGTGTACAGAAAACAGAGAAAGTAACCAGTCACCTTGGTTTATGACACAATAAACTGGATTTAAACACCTTTAAAAACCTCTTTGATTGTGATTTATATAAACTTTAATATCCTGTGTTCATTAATTGATCCTAAAACATTTTCCTCTCGACGTCACCGGCGTTTGATCTGAGAAGATATCGCTAAACCAAAGAAACTTAGCAATTGGATAGGATAAGCTAGGATGGTAAAAGATAGATTACGATATAATAGAATAAGAGGTCATTTAATACGACATGACGTGACAGGATAGGATAAGATTATAGAATAATATAGCATAGTATTGGATAAGATAAGATGGATTCGGATAGATTAGGACGAGATAAGACGGAATTAGATATAACTGGATGGAAAGGATAGAATAGTAATAGGATGGGATGCGTTGGCTGGGATGGGAAAGCGTGCGATAGAATAGGATGGGATAAGAAGGAATAGGACGGAAGGGAAAGAATATGATGGGTTCGGCTTGGATAGGATAGCATTTGGTATAATAGAGCAGAATAGATCAGAGACAACAATAAGAAAACAGAAAAATAATTGAAAAAAATTAGAATAAAACTGAATTCTCGATGTTCAAGAAGCTTGTAATTTAAAGTCGACTCTTATCGGTTGCGACGATATGAATGATTGTATCAATGTAAGTAAGTAAGTATATCCTTTATTAATCCAACTGCTAACCGCATTTTGGTTTACATATGATAAAGGCGATAAAGACAATCATGATTCAGAGTACTGGACTTCTGTTGTAAATAATCTTAGGAAGAACCACCAGAGAACTCTGGACGCGATGCAGTCCAGCCTAGAGGTGGAGGCTCGCAACAAAGTAGACGCCTTGAGGATGAAGAAGAAACTCGAGCAGGACATCAACGACCTTGAACTGGCCCTCGATGGCATGAACAAGTCCAAGGCCGAGGTCGAAAAGAACTACAAGAAGTTCCAGCAGCAGATCCGGGACCTCCAGCAGCTCCTCGACGACGAGCAACGAGTGCGGACCTCGGCCCGCGAAGAACTGGTTGCCTCCGAAAGGCGTGCCGCTGTCCTCGCTGGTGAGGTCGAAGAACTGAGGATCCAGACGGAACTGCTGGAGCGGAACAGGAAAGGCTTCGATGCGGAGATACACGAGGCAGCCGACCGCATCGCTGAGTTGACAGCGGTCACCGCAACCCTGACGGGCGCTAAGAAGAAGCTAGAGGCTGACATTCAGGCTCTACACGTAAGAACATTTCCAACCAATATTCATCTGAACTTTACTGCGTCAACTACTTGCTAATTATCCATTTTAATTAATTAGTTTAGTTATTCAATAAGCAATTAGCATCAAGTGCGGGCCAAATAAATGTGCGTGAAATGGTGGCGACGGCGGTGGTCTTGATGATGATGGTCATGGTGATGTATGGTTGTATAGTTCTTAGTTATCTCAACACTTAATTTAGCACCTTTTAGTACCTCATACAAATGCTACTGGTGGTGGTAGTGGCGGTGATAGTTTCAGTAGTGGCAGTGGTGGTGTTCATGGTGGTAGTAGTATCAGTGGTGGTGGTTTTGGCGGCGTTGGTATCACTGGTGGCATTGGTAGTGTTCATGGTGGTGGTAGTGTCAGTGGTGGTGTTAATGGTGGTGGTGGTCGTGTTCGTAATAGTGATAATAAACAATGATAAATGACATTATGCTCTTGTGATAACGACGACGACAACGAAGGTAATGATCAATAAAACGGTAGCAACAACAGCAATGAATAGGTCGATGGCCAATTATTGTCATTGCCATTTCCGTTTCATCGATACCTGGCACTAGATTTCATCGCTCTGCTGCACAGGGTGACCTGGTTGTTCCATCAACCAGAACATCCACAGTGCAGTACAGAAACTTCACTGTCGTCGGTCCAACTTCCCGTAATAAGTTACCTAGCATCTTACTACATTAGCTGCTTTGTCATTCTTAACCTCTGTTTCCTTAGCACTTGAAAACCATTTTGCTCAATCCTGGTTTTCCGTTGGTAGGTCGGGAACGTCTCTAGTGATTTTCTCTTGAAGAGGCGCTATGCAAATATAACCCTTCTGGGTCTTCTATTGCTACCTGTATAGTTATGTTATGTTGTAATGCCTTGTACCTTGAAGAATGGTTTCAATAAAAAAACATCGATTGATTAAAATTACAATATTACCGTCGTCACCTTTTTCTAGGGAGACTACGAGGAGCAACTGAATGCAGTTAAGGTGGCCGAGGAGCAGGCGAAGAAGGCGATGGCCGACGCATCGAGGATCGCTGAGGAGCTCCGTCAGGAACAGGACCACGCAGGACAGATTGAGAAACTCCGTCGGGGCCTCGAGGTCCAGGTCAGTATAGACACAGAGAGAAACGATTACATTTAAAATGCAATTATTCATAATATATCAGCAGATGGTGTGGTTGAGTAGATATACCTACGTATACCTATCCATTTGTGGTTACTTACATGCGTGTCTAACTGCTTACCTACTTAACTTCCTATCTTCCTGCCTACTTATTTATTTAACTACCAGCAACATACTTAACTACTTGCTTACCTACCTACTCATTCATTCACTCACTACTTCACTCGATCGCCTTTTACCAGCCAACTACCCATAGACTCACTCATAACCTGTATATCAATCACCCTTTACCACCCAAATACCTAGCTACCTACGTACCTACTTACCCACCTATCTACTACCTACTCATCTACCTACCTACCTACATACCTACCTACCTACCTACATACATACATACATACCTACTCAGCTTCCTATTTGCTCATTCATTCGTTGACTTGTTTTTGCATTGTTTAGGTGAAAGAGTTGCAGATGAGGTTGGACGAGGCGGAGGCTGCTGCCCTCCAGGGCGGCAAGAAGATGATCCAGAAGCTGGAACAGAGGGTCCGCGAGGTGGAAGTGGAACTGGAGTCGGAACAGCACCGCCACGGAGAGACGCAGAAGGGACTGAGGAAGCAGGAGAGGCGTCTGCAGGAACTGTCTCTCCAGGTGGAAGAAGACAGGAAGATCCAGGAGAGATTGCACGATGCGGCAGAGAAACTACAGCAGAAGATCAACGGTTACAAGCGACAGGTCGAAGAAGCGGTAAGACGCATTGAATTAGCATCACGTAACGTAACATGTGGCGCTATATAAATGTTCAGTTACAATTATAACATCACACAACTTACGGAACAAAACATTACGCATCATAGATTAACATACATTAACGTTGCCTATCGTAAAATAGCACAAGACATTTCCGTAATGCAACAGTCTATTCCAATCCAATATTATCAAAATGACTTATTAAGCGCCATAATCATAACGCACAAAGCATCTGTCGATTCGATTTCTAAAACTTCATCCGAGATGCCAGAAAACCAGAAATCAACCTACGGCGAGTAAGCTAAGTGGCCGAAAAACACGAATTTAAGGGTTAAGTTCTGAAAATGACGATCGCTTACCAAACTCGGCAGCCATAAAATCACCCATTAATCGCATATCGCGTTCCATCCTTATAGCCTCAGTTTACATCGTTTTAAAGGTGTCTAAGGCGTACGTACTGTGAGAAAGCTGAAATAGCGAATAAAGCGTACGAATTTATTATTACTCGCTTATTGCGTTCTAGGCTTATATATTTCCGATCTATTCCGTTTTAAAGGTGTCTAAGTCGTACGTATTGTAAGAAAGCTGAAACAGTCGAGTTTAATGTAATAATCATTAATCGGCTATAGTGTTTCATGTTTATATAGATACGGTTGACTTGTTTTAAAGGTGTCTAAGGCGTATGTATTGTGAGAAAGCGGAAATAGAAGAGTTTCAAAGGTTTCTTTCTGAAAATGACATTACAGAACTAACAGAAACTAGAAAATGAATTCAGTGAATTCCAGAGCTTAGGATCAGCAGCCATTGAGAACGTCCAACACTGTTCTCATGCGAGGCAGAGCTAGAGTAACAGCAGAATATTCGCTGATCGAAAGCAACATCTGATAGATCGACTGATTTAGAATAATTATAATAATGATGAAATTTAGGTCCACTCAGCCTTTCATTCGCGAGATGGCGCGTTTGTTAAAATGAGATGTAGGACGTGATGGGCGCCTTGCATGGCTGCCGTGTACAGTTAAATTCGACTCCTGTAATAACTTGTGATCCGTTCATACTGATTTGTAATCATACTGCGTAATTGTCAGTTTGAAGATATTAAACGAAGATTATTATTATGATGATCATACAAGTTTTACTAATCTTTCAGTCCATGAGAGATCATTTAACCTCTGGAAAAAAATAAAACTAATAATTTATAACAATAATAACACTTAATCGGTTTCTGTTGGCTGTAGGAAGAGATAGCGGCCATCAACGTGGCCAAGTACCGGAAGGTCCAGCATGACCTTGAGGAGTCTGAGGCGAGAGCAGACATGGCGGAAACGATGATCAACCAACTGAGATCGAAGACACGAGGAGCATCTCTGTCCATCAGCGAAAGTACCTCGGTCAGTCTCTGCTCACTCACTCACTCACTCACTCACTCACTCACTCACTCACTCACTCACTCACTCACTCACTCACTCACTCACTCACTCACTCACTCACTCACTCACTCACTCACTCACTCACTCACTCACTCACTCACTCACTCACTCACTCACTCACTCACTCACTCACTCACTCACTCACTCACTCACTCACTCACTCACTCACTCACTCACTCACTCACTCACTCACTCAGCAAACCGTCTCCATATCTCTATTGTCTTTGACAACCAGTTCCTGTTCTCCGTATGTCTGGGCAACAGTTCTGACTTGAAGTAACGCTCATGAGTAAGCTGCTGCCCTGCACTTAGCTTTCAAGTAGTCCCTATTTCTTTGTGTCTAACTCTACCAGAAATAAAGAAGTTGGTTCGTTAAAGAAAGTCACAAAACGTTCGACATCGAAAAGGCTGAAGAATAGAGTTGCTAATTTGGTCTCGAACTGACTATAAATAATTGTAACTATCAATTATAATTAGGATATCTCATTCGGGAAACTACATTGCGTCAACTATCTTAGAGCCGCTTTAATTTTGTTTGATGTTTACGTCGATACTGGGTAGTTTATCGATCTACTGTTATGTGCCGATTAAACGAAATTTCCAAATTCATAGCCTATCGATAAAGCAATTAAAGGTGTTTACTGAGCAAAAACTAGCGCAGAAGAATTATAAGTAGGGCAACAGTTCTGACTTGATTAGGTGATTATCACTATTCGGCCGAATACGAATACGAATAGTGTACAAAATAGGTCTACCGACAACATTCAGAATTTCAAATGTAAGCAAAAGTTTCAGTTCAGTAAGTTTAATACATAAACTAAAAGTAAACAGGTAACTACATGTAATTTTTGTATCCGTCTGCCAGGCTGTGTAAACTAGGAATGGAAATAATTTAACTAGACTTAGAAATTGTCACTTAACGTTCCCTCCACTCGCTATATAGAAGCCGCATATGCAGAACAGATGTCATGTGACTACTATTCGTATTCGGTCCGACCGATACTATTCGGTCGAATAGCGATAGCTATTTGGCCCACTATTCGGCCGAAGCGAATATTCGGTACAAGCCTAATTATAAGCATAATTAGAAAAAGAAATGTGATGGTTACTATGTGCAAAAACGTCGAATTTGTTATACTTAATCTTGATAGTTCGGTTGCTGTTTATATTCATTTGTTCGATCGTTTGTTAATTCAATGCTTCATTCTTTCCCTCATTCATTCATTCGCTCATTCATTCGTTCATTCATTCAATGTTTTACTCACTCCCTCACACTCACTCACACACTCGTTCACTCACTTACTCACTTGCCTTCATCTCACTATGGACTTTAACATCTAGTTTTGTTATATGTATATGTGGGAACACTTCTGACTTGACGAAGCGCTTCTGTGCTCTACACTTTGCTTTTAGGTGGCACTTTGGGTTTTTATAGTTTACGACTACGACTGAGAATTCGCTGAGAAGATTGACTGAATAATTGATTGGTTGCTGGATTTATCGATGTATTGACTGATTGATTGAGAGCTAGTGAGTAAATAAGTGAAGGATTGGGTGATTGGGTGATCGATCAGTGGATATAACTGATCGATTTTTGATCGATCTGTTGCAGCAACCGTTCGCTGGCGTTACTGTTAAGACGACAACTCGATCGCAGAATATCTCACACAGAATCGAATCCTGAAGATCGATGACAAAAAATCATCTCACTCTCTAGATCAAGTCAAAGTCTGTATTTTCAACTTATATACTTACATACTTGCATAAATAAACACATGTATACATATATACATCACACATACACGCCCCAAAACATGTGTTATATATGTATTATATTTTATGTGTGAGTGTGTGTTTACCACGACACAGGAACGCTGACTAATATGAAGCGTCTTTTAAACACCTTTTAATGGCGAATCGTGGACTCTATATGTTTGTCAACCGCAACTTCCAACAATTGCCGTGAAGAGTTGTAATATGCCAAACAAATTTCTGTCGACGTCAACAGCCTTTGTTGCTATAAGATGTCGTTAAACCCTGGATCCATCCATCCATCCAACAATTGCCAATTGACAATAGCTGCGGGGTGCTTTTTAATTTGCATCAAAACATTTTACAGCTATGTACATTATAAATAACATTACATATATTGCTTTAAATGATGTGACATTATTGATATTGTATGCTTATGTTTGACACCTTTAAATGGTGCCATTCGGACACTATAAGTTCATCGTTTTCTGTCAATTGCATTTCTGAATTGTCGTCAACGGCCATTGATGTCATAAGGCGACGTTAAACTTCGGATTAATAATAATCCAACAATTGCTTTGCAAAACATTTATGTTACTGAGGTTTGTCAGTGACCTTGTCAATAAACGCGAATATTATTACCCCCTACAAGGTACCCTACCTTGTAGGGGGCCAGTAGAGTAATGGATTACACTCTGGCGTGAAGTGCAGAAGGTACCAAGTTCGAAACCCGTAGCCCTCCATAAGGTTTACTCAGCCTTCTACTCGCTAGATGGCGGCGGTAGTTAAGTGAGTGTTAGGCCGTGGTTGGCGCCCTGCGTGGCTGCCGTTAAAACAGTTGTATTCGACTCCTGTAAAACTGTTATCATGTGCTTCTATTGTATACAGTCATGTATGTAAGGCGCCCTGCGTGGCTGCCGTTTCTACTGTATGTATGTTGACTGTACAGCGCAGAGCGGTTAGCAGGCGCTTAATTAAAGAAAAGATATTATGTTATTATCATTAGTCAGAGATGTACAGTTATTTCCATCGACGCAAAGAAGTTAGGCGTTTCTTTACCTGGCGGTCCATAAATTCGTTCTTTTACGGTTACAGTATTACTTCTACGATAACGAAGGTTGTTTTCCTTTTGTAGCAAGCAGGAAAAATAGAAGCTACTCGTAGCCAACCAATGAAATGACGTTTCCGAAAGAAATGCTCACGAGTTTGAATTGAGCCTTCTCATATATCAATCAAAAACCTTCATATCTTTTGTCTCTGTAAAGTCTTTCTACTCCACGTTTATTATTTTCATTCAGAAAGTCAAAGTTCACGCCTTTCCTCATCCGCTGATCTTTACTGATAGATATTGAAGAAATCTTTTGAAACAGTTTACTTTTAGCTATTAACTATGAATTCGTTGATCATACTGGACACTAGATGTCGCGACGAATCGAATTAGTTTTCATAGAATGAACGCTATGTTAGAAGTAAATGTTTAGCTTATAAAATTATTTCAGAAACCGACGAAAAAATACTAACAATGTTTCCATGCTCATGTCGTAGAAAGTAAAGCTATTTGCTAAAAAAAACTATTTTGTTTTTCAATCCCTTGTACTTTGTGGAAGCTCATTTGAGATTCAAAATAACCTGTGAGAAATGAAACTTCTTTCAAGCGAAGCCGTTAATTGAAAAGTGGGGTTTACGATAAATTAAATAGGATGACAATATTTTGAAGTGTTTGGAGGTAAAACAATTGATGTTAGCTGCCATTGCAGCCACAAGACCTCGTTAAACATGGGATTATATGATGGTATTTTAAGATACCATTTTTACGATATTCATCGGCTGAATAAAAGCAATAAATGTCGCTTATAATTAATTAATGCTGAGACTATTGGGTAAAGTCAACGTCTACGGCCTAGGCAGCCACCAGATGTCGTTAACCACTGGAACTACTAATAACGTAACCACAACCTCGCCACTGCCCGTACTCTGGCAGTGCCAGTCCCAAGCCTAGCTGAAAGAGGAGGGTTACGCTAATCTTTTCTGTAAGGACTCACTCGATAAGCAGGAACGAACCAACAAATCTATGATAATTTTAACTCCACAACGGTATTCTCTGGCGGTGCCAGTCAAAAGCCTATACAAAAGGGGAGGGCAACGCATGTGATCTTTGAATGACACAACGTCGTTAAACAGCAACTAATCAAACTAAAAATAGTAAGGTCGATATTAACGGCCGTGCCAGCCGGAAGATGTCGTTAAGAGTGGAAGATAGCATGTTGGTCGAGCGAAAAGCACTTTTGCTCTTCGATCCAGAGATCCGGGTTCGAATCCATCACTCTTTATGTGAAATCTACAGAGATCACAGTGTCGAAGATTGCGTGTAACCATGGGCACATCATGATCTGTAAGATACCGAAATAATTTCTGTCGACGCCAACAGCCTTTGATGCTATAAGATGTCGTTAAACTCTGGATCCATCCAAATCACGGCAATCACCGTCCAAAACGCAAAAGACCATGTAGTTTAATCAAAAACAGCATCACAACGCAGAGCCCTGGACAAACGAAAATAATCATGTAGCAAATTACACGCAAGAAAAATAATCTCTCTTACACAAAGTTAAACCAAGCACTATGGACGTAGTTAGGGCCTACTCAAGGGAATGCGTTCTGTACTAAGCCACCTTCATAACGTTTTCAACAGCGGCTACATATACATGTCAAGCACTACCAAACACACCATTACGGAAAAAATTGTTCTAAATAGACACACACCTCTTTCAAGTGTACCATTCGCCCTATAAGATAAAGCAGAAGCGTTATCCTGTGTTTTATCTTTTGAATAAAGAGGGATCGCCAAAGGGTATTAGCGCGTACAATCTTTATAGGCCTAACTGGTGACAGAAAAATTTCTAATAAAATAATTAAAGATATAAGCAGACAATGCAGTAAAGACATAATTGAATAATGTAGCGAAATTTGACTTATCAAAGGACTTGTTTACTTAGTTTAACAATGAATATATGCATAGAAATAAAGCTAGCTAATTTATGGCGGCGTTTAGTTAGAATGCGTTACGCTGTTGAAATGAAAGTCAAGTTTAAGTTGAGAGCCGTTGGTTATGTTGATGAGATGTCCCGTAATCAGCAATGGTGGCACGAACATGGAAGCCAATCAACGACAGTTCACGGGAAAGTGTTCGATTTGGAGAGGACGGTGATTGAGTCCAGCAGGGAGGGCATTACAGAACGCAGGACCAGCTACCACGAAGCTTCCGCTCTATGGAGCAGCAATTCTGGTTTTGGTAACGACCAGAGGTCTCCGTGTGCAGCCGATCGCAGAGTACGGCGGCCAGGATCAGTGATAATTAGGACACAGAGTTCCATAAATCACAACATTGCTTTTAATTAGACTGTCATTTGGATCATACTACTGTGAGAATTGTATTCTAATACTTTTCCTATCAAAGTGAATTGCCTTTGATGTCCTTAAACTTTTGAAAAGCATCAATCCAATCCACCGCGTCGTCAGATTCTTGCGGTGTTAACTCTTCAAATATTTTCCAATCAACGTCAATAAGATATCATTAAACTATTTGTATCTAATCCAATCGTGAGTTAAACTTGTATAATTTATGAGCAAAGGTTGTGTCAATGGTCTGGGTAGCCGCAAGACGTCGCTCAACACAGAATCATGCAGTGAAGTTGTTAGACACCTTAATTCTCTGTAGTATTTAATCAGGTAAAAAGCAGTACGCAGCTGAAGTTATACACCTTTATATCGTGTAGTATCTCTACTATAAATAACAAAATTTCGTTGAATCACAATCTGTATTGAACCACATCTCCACTATGCCATAGAAACCGTGGGAACTGTTGAGACCAATAGGGAGCATTAGGTGAAGGAAGAGAAAGAGAGAAGAAAAGAAAAAAAGAGACAGATCTGGTGAAGGATGTCAATGTAAAATTAGCAGGTTCGAGGCCATACGGGCTAAGCTTGTTTTTACTTTAACTTCCGTAGGGATTTGAACCACCGACAGAACTGTTCACACACAGTCCAGCGCGCTAAACACTATTATAGAGCACTCTGAATAGAACGTCATTTCATACTAGATCCTATATTATGTTGCTTCTCCTGGATTACCTAAGTTGTGCGTTCTCATTGTTGAGGTGGAGAAATCATCCCGGGATTGGAATTGACTGGCAGACAAAGATGTCCTTAATAATGTCTTCCTCTGCCGGTCAATATACTTGTCATTCAGTCGGAACTCTTAGACCTAACAACACCAAATGAAGACATTTATGAAGCGCCTTTTGAAGTAGGTCATAGGCGGCCACTGTTAGTCATGATCAGTCATGAGGTATGGTAGTTTAAAACATTGGGGTGTGATATGGTAAGTCGGAGTAACATAGATTATACCATGATTCGTTTCAACACGATGCAATACTTGACCTACCCAGCTGTCATTATTTATGTAACCCAATAATAAGTATTTGGCCTACCCCATTTCTCGTACTTTACTTCCCTCTTAACAGAACATAACGTAACATTACATAACATAACATAACATAACATAACATGACAAGGGTTTTAAGTTGAAGACGTGTAGTCTGTGTTAGAACCACTGCAAATTAACCTTGAACGCTTAATAGCCCAATTTTCCTAGCTTTTCTTAAGCGCTGTGATGGTGTTCACTGAGACAGTACTATCATCAAAACCATTCCACAAGTCTACAACTCTTGCACTGAGGAATTTCTGTCCTGAAGTTCCTTTCGGCTTCTTAAAACAATTTACCTGTATACCCGTGTCCCCGAGTTGCCTTGTTTGGTGCTAATTCAAAGAAACCTTTCCCACTGTAATGCTTCCTTTCCAGTGATAATCTTATAAGCTCCGATTAGATCTCCTCTGCTCCTCCTTCTCTCTAGTGTTGTTAGTCCACATCTCTTCAACCTTTCTTCGTAGCTCAATTGCTCAAATGCTTCTAGCCCCAAATCAATTCCACACTCGGCCCGACGAGGGTCTTCTCCATACTTTTCTTCCCAATAATTCTCCATACATAACTATACCAACTCTTCAAACGTTTCTTTTTTGGGGGGAGGGTTCCATAGAGTAGTGGTAACATCACTGGCGTGAAGAGCAAGAGGTAGCGGGATCGCTTCCCGCAACCTCCCCATAATTTAGGTCCACTCAGCCTTTCATTCGCGAGATGGCGCGTTGTTAAAATGAGATGTAGGACGTGATGGGCGCCTTGCATGGCTGCCGTGTACAGTTAAATTCGACTCCTGTAATAACTTGTGATCATCCGTTCATACTGATTTGTAATCATACTGCGTTATTGTCAGTTTGAAGATATTAAACGAAGATTATTATTATTATTATTTAACAGTCCCCCTTTCTTGGCTTACCCCATAACACCGTACTTGTCAACTGACGTAGTTGTCCTTGAGGTCAGAATGTAAGAGAGGCTTCGCAGGTAGTCGATGTAGGTGAGTTGTCGATGGAATTCGTCGACGATCTGCTTCTTTCGATTGAACTGGTTTTCGGAGTAGTTGGCCACCGTCTCCTCCCTCCAGGCGATAAAGAGTTATCTGCAAGACACAAGTTTATAGACTAAGCTATGTTATGAGCTATATAAATCGCGTTATTGTCATCATTATTATAATTATTATTACTTTTGTCATAGCTGTTATAATTTTAAGAAATGGCCGCGATACAAGTGATTTAAAAAGTCCTGTTTCCGCCATCTTGAATCCAATATGGCGGCTAAGCGATCAATTAGCGGGTCATGTGACCAATTGTTTTGACACACTTTGATGACCTATAATAACCCTGTGAGGTCAAACTGAGGGTACATTGAAGTGCACACAAAACATATTAAGCAAACGCCTTGATCAAAACTGCGACCCATTATTCAACTATCGTGTCCTACCCTTATATAGCATCGTTTGACATCGTTCTAAAGGTGTCTAAGACGTAGTCTTGTGAGAAGGCCCAATCATGGAATTATTAATCGCCGAGCGTGTTTTATCCTTATAGTGTATCGGCTAACTTCATTTTAAAGGTGTCTAAATCGTACTTACTGTGAGAAAACTTGAGCAGAAAAGTTTTAAGATTTTCGTTCTGAAAATAGCATTAGGGAACTGACAGAACGTAGAAAACAGGGATCCTTCCAAAGGATTAGACCAGCAAACACCGAGAACGCTCAACAGTCAACATTGTTCTCATGCGAGGCAAAGCTAGAGTATGAGCAGGGTATTCGCTGGTCGAGTGCAACATTTGCTGGCATGAGTAATCAGCTACGAGTTGAGATTGATCGGTTGATTTGAGTGCAACGTTTTGTGGATTATAAGACGGATTTTAAACCGAAATCCTTGCTCGATGGGCAGTGAGTTTACTAAGTGCAATACTCAAGTAATGCGTTGCTGACCTCAAGAAAACCGACTCGCATAACGCCTTCACTACACTCCTATATTGTCCTGATTACGGCTTTGTTTTGGTGCACCATCGTTAAATGCCTTGCGCGTTATACATTGGTGTGATAGAAGCTACTAATTATTACTTTTAGTATTACTACAACGACTACTGCTACTGCTGCTGCTGCTGCTGCTGCTGCTGCTGCTGCTGCTGCTGCTGCTACTACTACTACTACTACTACTACTAATAATAATAATAATAATAATAATAATAATAATAATAATACTTCGACTACTAATAATAATACTACTGCTGCTGCTGTTGCTACTACTACTGCTACTGCTGCTGCTGCTGTAGCAAGCAGGAAAAATAGAAGCTATTCGTAGCCAACCAATGAAATGACGTTTCCGAAAGAAATGCTCACGAGTTTGAATTGAGTCTTCTCATATAATTATCAGACACAATCCTTCATATCTTTTGTCTCTATAAAGTTTTCCATTTCACATTTATTATTTTCATTCAGAAAGTCAAAGTTCACGCCTTTCCTCATCCGCTGATCTTCCCTGATAGATTTTGAGGAAATCTTTTGGAACAGTTTACTTTTAGCTGTTAACTTTGGATTCGTTGATCATACTGGACACTAGAGGTCGCCACGAATTGAATTAGTTTTCATAGAATGAACGCTATGTTAGAAGTAAATGTTTAGCTTACAAAATTATATCAGAAACCGGCAAGAAAATTTAATACTTTCAATGTTTCCATGCTCATGTCGTAGAAAGTAGAGCTATTTGCTTAAAAAACTGGCTTGTTTCTTTTCTATCGTTTATAAAATGTGAGCAGCTCATTAGAGATGTAAAATAACCTGTGAAGTAGTTGTCCAGTAGCGGTTTCACATCACAGCGGCGGGAAGCCAGTGCATCCAAGCCTTCTCGTGACCAACTAGCCTTTATAAACAGATCGGCTTTAAAGCTGTGCCTCATTATTTAAGCCCATCCTGTTGTCTATTCAGACATGTCAATCAAGGATTCGTAGGCTTGTCTGGCACACGAACCAGCAGCCGGCGCTGATAAATGGCTCAATAACACCATCAACTAAAAGGGAAGGGAAGTGTGCGTGCCAAGTATTTGATGTAGTCTATACACTGCTTGATCCCGCACCTGTTGTTTACACAGTCTCTCGCGCATTAGTTCGCGCAATCTAGGTCAGTAACAACCATTCATCGTTGCTTTTAGCCATGGAATGTGTTTATAAGCCTATATGAGGCCTCGCGCACAACAGAGCTATTAACCATTGATCATGCCGTTAATCAGATGTAGAGTGCTCGTATTATGTTTGTATATAATTTATGTAGTAGGTTATTAATATATTTATAACCGTTATAATGAAGCAGTGCACCGCTTTCTGTTTAATAACATATAAACCTCTATTTAGCATAACATAACATAACATTACAAGGTTTTTAGTGGCTCAGAAGACTATCATCTGTGTCAGAGCCTCTCTCTCGAGCTTCCTCTCAATTGCACCCCGTTCTAGTTATTTATTCTAGTTATGTATTCAAGTTATTTATTCTCTTGTTTCTGGTTGCGGTGGCTCCGCCTAATAAAACAAGTGTAATCATCGTATAGCTTGAAACGTTGCTTAACCACGTTTGCTTGAAAGTCTGCAGCACTACAATATATGGACTGCTATGTAAAAAGTAATAGACTGAATGAGTCTGTTTATCGAAAGGTTGAAAATATGTTGCCAGGTCGTCGGGCTTTTTGAGCCCACTGCTATTTTTTAAGCAGTCCAGTTCAGATAAATGCGGGTATGGAATTACCGTGGTTTTTGCTGTGCTCGTTAACCTTGTGGCTGTTGCATTGTCTATAATCATAAAAACATGTGGTTTAGCACACTGTCTATAGTCATTGCCAAACGAACATAAATTTTTAAAGCGACCTGGAAAACCTATATTCACTTCAAAAAGGGGCCAGTCCCCTACATTCAAGCGCGAAAATGGGTTAAACAGCATGTTTATCCTGTGGTGTGTATTTACTAAAGCACATAACAGATAAAAGGCTAAACATAGTACATTCGATAGGCCTTTTGCAGTATAATTCGGGCGTGGTATCATTTCGGGACCGTTTGCCAAATTTGGACCCCCCCTGCTAATTTCGTTATAATTTAGAAAAATTAAGCATTCTGCTGTATTAGAAGTATAATGCGGGTGCGGTATCATTTCGGGACCGGTTGCCAAATTTGGACCCCCCATATATTTCGTTATAAATTAGAAAAATTAAGCATTCTGCGGTAAAATGCGGGTGTGGTATCATTTCGGGACCGTTTGCCAAATTTGGACCCCCCATAAATTTCGTTATAGATTAGAAAAATCAAGCATTCTGCGATATAATGAGGGTGTGGCATGACTCCGGGACCGTTTGCCAAATTTTGACCCCCATAAATTTCATTATAAATTAGAAAAATCAAGCATTCTGCGGTGTTAGAAGTATAATGCGGGTGTGGTATCATTTCGGGACCGGTTGCCAAATTTGGACCCCCCATATATTTCGTTATAAATTAGAAAAAATCAAACATTCTGCGGTATAATGAGGGTGTGGCATGACTTCGGGACCGTTTGCCAAATTTGGACCCCCTGTAAATTTCGTTGTAAATTAGAAAAAATAAGCCTTCCGCATTATTAGAAGCTAAATATGGATGTGACACTACTACGAAACGTCGGCAAAATGTTGACCCCCTCCTAATAATATGCTGGTGGCGCACTGGGAACAACAGCAGACTCACTACTCCAACCACCTACGATGAAAACTTTTATTTTGAGGTTCGCGGGCAAGACCCAGCGCTGGTTAGTTTCTTGATTAGTTCTGCCACCATCTGGTCTTTGCTTTGACTCGGCAACTCTTTTTTTCCATTCTTGCTTTGTATATCACGCTTCATCGTTCTATATTTCTCCTCCTCTCCCAAAATAAGCTTATACTCTTCATCGCTAATAGCCGTGTCTTCCAACGCCTTAGAAATATGGTCATGAACAGTGTTTAGCTTACTCTCCGCCAAAATACAAATTTCGTCGTGTTTTGAAGCTTTAGCAACAAAACTTCTACTAACAACATTTCCAATAATATCCAGAAAACTCGTCGCTATGGCCAAACTCTCCAGAACAATACCAGGAATAAAACCAATACCAGTGGCTAACATAGCTGCCCCACCCACCCCAGTTCCAAGACTAACTATAGCAAGGCCGGCCGAGGCCCCATTAGCCACATCTACAACCCTCTTATACTTTTTGCACAGTTGTCCCCGACTTATCGCCTCAGATCTCAGGAATGCTTCTACTTCACCAATCTTCTGCAGACGAAACGTCTGCGACTTCGTGTCTGACGAAATTGTCGGCTCCGTAAGCGTTGGATACAAAGACATTGTATTTTTATAGTTGCTCTATTAGTAAAGTTACGTTTAAGTCGATAGATGAAGTACTTTCAACGCCTCTCTTTTTGCCTTCAATTCGGAAACTCGTTTGTCCTGGAACGAATATTGCCCTGGCTACATCAAATTGCCCACTTGAAATATCGACTGTACGATCGATGCTACCACCAGCAGCTGCCGGTGCTATAACGCGAACTGTTGCATCACCACCGCAAACACCAAAGACTGTTAGCTTCCAGAACCCGCACTCTAACGAAACCCCCTCATTGGCGGTTTGCAAACTTATACACGGAAAACGCGCAGCGGTCAATGGAAGAGTTTGCCACGCACTGGTGGTTACCGTTCCGGCCGCCGTATAGATATCGCGGCTGTGGTAATCGTCAGACACGAAGTCGATGTGTTGTTGAGGCACCGCGGTATAGCTCTGCGGTGGGCTTCGGGATGTCGTACCCCCAGTGGCCCACATCACCTAGACTGTCTATGCTGTATTTGCACATGTCTATTTCTCCGTGTTGACGGAGATACCCCCGAATCTTGTAGTGCGTGTCAGTCATATTTTTTCTATACTACTGACTATCCCCCGTGTCTAAAATATGTATAGATCTGGAAGTGGGTTATTCCAAAAGTAGGTTGTGGTGGGCTGGTGGCCAAGACCATCAGCCTGAATTTTTTGTATAAACTCTCAGTTGTGAAGGTGAACTCTTGCGCAGAATTAGTCAAAGTGACATTGGAGGTGATGAGCGCATCAAATCTATTTTCATTATCGGGTGTCCCATAAATCTTCCAGGACGTGACACGCGGAGCAGTAGAACTAATTCCCCCAGTCAGACTAACCTTCCATACTCGCATAGGCGTCGGGCATTCAATCTGTAACCAAGTCCCACTAACCTGAGCATCAATATCGGCTCTCGATCTGGACGCCGTCTTCCACTCACCCCTCACACCCGAGTTGAATGCCATATGAGGCGGGTTAGTGGGTAAAGATTCGTTGGCTGAGGCAATAAAACCCGTTTCGGAAACGTTTCTGGATAGGGGCGGAATGTGGCCGCTGTAGTTGAGAATCTTGATGCTCGTCGCGTATCGCCTTTCATTAGCTATCTCACTGTCTACATACCGCTTGTTGGTCAGGTACCATGGTCCCGAGGGCGGCGTATCATTATTCGTAGTGGCGATGGTGATCAGCCGCGTCACTTGTTTAAAACTCACAGCGTCGCTATCGGATCCTGAAATTTCTGTTGGGAGTCCAGTCACTCTTTTACCACCCATAGCCAGATCACCGGTCATGGTACTGCCGGATTTGAGCACGCATGCGCTCCTAACGATAACATCTTGCTCGTTGGCGTACCTCTTAGCAGCTTCAACTTTCTGGTCCGCATAGAGTCTAACGGAAGCTCCAATCTCAGCGTTTTTCACGTCAACGTATCGTTTATTTGTCACATGCAACGGTTCTGTTGGTACTCTATCACTCTTTGTCATGTTGTCGGCGATCAGCTTCGATACTTGTGCCATACTCGTCGCGTCGCTTTCGGACGTTGCTGCGCCCGTAGGGAGCCCAGTAACTCTTTTACCGCCCATGATTAAATCACCAGTCATTGCATCACCAGCTTTAAGCACGCATGCGCTCCTAACGATAACATCTTGCTCGTTGGCGTACGTCTTAGCAGCTTCAGCTTTCTGGTCCGCATAGAGTCTAACTGAAGCTCCAATCTCAGCGTTTTTCGCGTCCACATACCGTTTGTTAGTCAAGTACTTTGGTCCAGCCGGCGCCGTATCATTATTCTTAGTGGCGTTGCTGATCAGCTGCGTCACCTGTTTCAAACTCGCGGCGTCGCTATCGGATCCTGGAATTTCTGTTGGGAGCCCAGTCACTCTTTTGCCACCCATGGTCAAATCACCAGTCATAGAATCGCCGCTTTTGAGCACATGCCCGCCTCTTACGATAGCATGCTTCTCGTCCACATATCTTCTAGCGGTGGTGACCTTCTCATCCACGTACTGTCTGTAAGAAGCGTCGCGGGAATCTACATACCGCTTATTCACCACATGCAACGACTCCGTGGGTACTCTATCGAGTTTTACTAGAGCGCCAGCGACCGCTGTTGACACTTGTTTCCAACTCGCTGCGTCGCTATCGGATCCTGAAATTTCTGTTGGGAGCCCAGTAACTCGGTGGCCACCCATAACTAAACTTCCAGTCATTACACCCCCGGATTTGAGCACGCACGCATTCCTGACGATAACATCTTGCTCGTTAACATAACTTTTAACAATAAGGTCCTTGTCATCTGCATACCGCCTAACGGAATCTCTCAGCCCCGCATTCTTCTCGTCCGTGTACTGCCTGGCATCGATAAGCTTTTGGTCTGCATGATTTTCGGCTGCGGTCGCCTTCTGGTCCGCGTATCGTACCACTTGTGCCCAGCTCGCAGCGTCGCTTTCAGACGCACCAGCGTCTGTGGGCAGCCCAGTAACTTTGTGGCCACCCATTTTTAGAACACCAGACATCGTTCCACCGGTGATTTGTAAGTTGTCCTGATCTACGATGTCTGCATAAGCCTTTGTCGCGGCGTCTGTTTCCATCGTGGGCGTTCCCACGTTTGTCAGTCGAAAACCTCCAGCCGACAGAATTCCCATCATGGTATCACCCGCTTTGTGGACGAGCCCAGCGGCGCTTATCTGCCCCCTCCCACCCCACCTCCACCGTCTCTTCCAAATTTATCAACCGGCATTTTTTATATACAAAAAGGTGACGGAAGTCTAACATAAGTCAAGCACGATATCTTCAAAATTCTTTCCAGCAGCGAGCTCTATTAGCACGGCTAGGCAGAGATGACCACATACCACATCATCTGGCCCCTGTAGCTGAAATGTTTGTGTTCTTATAGGATTTTTTAAATATCTAGAAATTTCGAGAGGCGGATCCAGCCCATAACTGTCAAAATAGACGGCTTTTGGTCCATCTATCCAATAGGCGACCCAGTGAGTACCATCACCAGAACCGGAATCCAGATTAACAACTCCACACTCCTTCTCACGAGCCACGGCGGGCAGACCATCTCGCATGAAAACACCGCGGAAATGCGGCAGCGCTCCGGCAACTTTCTCTATATCGAAGTTGCTCAGCGGTTTTAGTTTTTTTGTCCGATGTACAGGCCGGATCCTTTACACATTGAACAGCAACCACCATAAGTCTGGCGCCCGAGATATAAACCGGTCCCGCGGACCTGAGCTTCGAGTTCGCGATTGTGACGCGCGGCCTCTGCTAAAGCCGCGTCGTCGATCCGTTTTTTCTCGGCTTGGGCCGCATCGCTGGCCTGTTTCTTGCGCAGAGCCTCTGCATCGCTGGCCTGTTTGTTGTGCACGGCCTTTGCCACTTCGGCGGCCCCTCCAGCCGCGGCACCCACCGCGGTTAACCCACCAAAAATCAGTGGGAGGAGAGTCAGTAGTGGAAGAAATCCGCCCGATTTTGTCATCTTTTTCAATTGCGTTTTGGTGAATCTCAGCTCCATGCCAACGCCTTCCGAAATCTTCTTCACGATTCGGGCGGCTTGAACTTTTGTCAGCGCGAGCTTATCGTCTCCACGAAGCTGGCCATGAGCGAGTCGGATCGTGGCACCAGTGCCGGCGCGCGCAGCTTTAGCCAATGTTTGCTTTTGCCCTTCGGTCAGTGAAAGGCCGAACGCAACGTATTCAGTTTTCATTTTTGGAAAAAATATATCTAAAAGAGGGCCTTGTATCTAAATGTGAAAAACCGATTTCTAGTAGACGACGTTGAATTTGCTGCCATCCGATTCAAAATTCAGGAGTCGGTCGCTGATCAGGACGGCATATGCCGTCGTATTATTTGGTACCCCTTCGTTAAAGTCCACCTTGATTTGTATGTCCTGTACAGAGGTTTTAAGTCGTTCAGATTGCCTTCGCACGTCCAGAACGAAGATCGGAAACAAATCTACAAATTCGATTGGTGTCAGTTGGCATGACGATTCACGCGCGTCTATGCCGCAATATTCTTCCTTGAAGTCACGTAGGGCCTTGTAAGCGCGAGAGGTTGTCCTCTTGGTGAAGTCGAGATTCATGTCAACCACGGGGTAGCGATCGGTGTTGAGCATAGCGAATATGTTGCGAACCTGTGCATGGTCAAACAGTGCCGGATTCTGGCCTTGATGTGCATTCTTTCCAGTCTGAAAAGCAACAAGAATCCAGCGTGGCTTTTCCGTGCCCGACTTAACACTCAAACGCCAGGAAAAAGTCGTCGCTCGTGGCACCGCAATGTTGTCGCATTGCATGGCGCGGAATGCCACAGGTACCTTAACCTTTGCTTCAATCTGCTTCATAAGCATGCTTTTATACTCCAGAGCGGGTATTATATGCGGCATGAACCAGGAGAGTTTAGTCAGCGCGATCTGGCCATTGGTCGCTGCGGCTTCCTTGAAGATCGCGTCTGCATCTCCCTGCCGGCTCAGCAGTAAGGAGTGTTTAATCCCGTATACGACCTTGTGATAATCATCGCAAAAACCGAATAGATGTCTTAAGGGAACGATGAATGAAAATGTGCCAATAGGGACGGGTTTTCCAATGATCATCAGTCGACGGGCCTCGAAGCCGATATTCGCAGCCGCCGCCGCCGCGGTCGTGTCCTTCTGCCAACACATGTTTAAACCTTCGCCTTTGGAAAAATCATCGCCGTATACCAGCATGCCTTTCATCGTCGTGGCTTGCCCAGGTGACATGACATTCTCTATCTCGGTATTGTTAGCCAGGTATCGAATTTGAGAAAACATGTACGGGATAGCATTGTTGATGAATGACACCAACGAGTCTGCGATGTAAGCCGCGCCAGTTGATGTAATCCTGCCCTCCACAAGAAGGTAGCTCTTGGAAGGCTGTGTGAAAATGTCTTGGTTCTGGATGTCTATCTGTATGGCCTGGCCATTGTTAATAGCCGCAGGGTTTTGTGATTCATACTCGCGGTATTCAAACGATTCGATGCTATTGTCATCGGGCACCGCCGAAGCGATGTCCAACATTTCACTCGGCACGTCAAATGCCGCCATTATTATAAGTAAAAAAGTTCAAGCTTCAATTATTAATCATGCTGTAAATGAATTTCATGTGTGGTGGGTAAAGCTTTTTTGCGTTTTTATGAATTAGTCTGATATTTTTTAATTTTATTTCGCGAGAAACAGACCCCTACCACCGCGACTCGGCTTTATAGTCTTGAAACCGGATCCAGCAATGCGGCTGTTTATGTCAGCCATTGTCGGAACAACGGGTGGCGGACTCACAGCCAGTTGTTTCAAGTATTCGATGCTCTTGTCGCTGAGCGCCTTCTCCAAAGGTGCGGGAACCGCTATTGGTGCTTTTGCGCCGGCAACAGCGCGTCTCGCTTTCACGGCATCAACGATCTGCCTAACGGCAGACGCCGTTGTGGCCCCAGCTTTCACAACATTACCAACTACATCGGCAACGTTTGTTATTACACCTTTATTAGCCGAAATGAAGGATCCGGCACGCCCTAGCAAGCCCGCGATTTTGGGTATCCAGTCGAAAAGTCCACCACCCACGAGACGACGCTGCTTTTTAATTCCAAGAACAAACATGAGAATATTTAAGTGTGAAAATCTACGCACTGCGGATGTGAAACCTTATAGTTACTGTCTCACCGCGGAGGTTTAATTGTTCACCATTTTGGTCGGTCAGCCACACACGAATGCCCTGTAAGTTGCCAGCCGGTGCTACTGGTAGGTACACTAGATTTTTCGGAGACTCGATTACCTTATAGCCGGGCGACACATCCGGGAAAAAACTGTAGATTACTGGCAGCTGGCTACCATTGCGATACGATCCAGAGATAATGTCACAATTTACCAGGATTGTGTCCACCCGGAGAATATCGACTGGATTTTCTCCCTCTTTATAACCACTACCAAGCCTCTGAGGGTTAAAACCGAGCATTTGCCTGATGGTAGATTGAGCCATATTTACCTTATATAGAGCATTCGTAATTTTTATGAAGGCGCGAAGGGTAGATGCGTTAGCTCCTATGGTAATAGGAGAATTAAAGCCGAGTGGTGTCACACCCGTCGGAGAATTTTGCTTTTCTAACTGCCTGCCGATTTCATCATTAATCTGTGCGATCTCGTAGCTTCCGTCGGGCAAAATGATCGTCTTCCACGTCACACCATTGTCGGTGCTGTAGACGAACTTGTTATTTGTGCTATCGATGTTGGGAATAGAATTATAAGTTTCAAGATTGACCAAAGCAAGCTCAAAGCGTCTTTTTGGATCCAGGTACAGCGGTGGTGAGAAAGCCGTGGTCCACCCTGTAGTATCTGAGGAAACAACTATACTAAAATTTTCCTTAGGCTGCAAAAGTTCTCGAATTTCTTCGAGTAGTTTCTCCGAGCGTTCCATCTTGTGTATTTTATTTTATGAGCATGTTTCTATTCAATTCGAGTGCCAGCTCTTTGGAGATCGCACCGGAACGCAGTAACTCATCAAGAATGGCGGAGATTTCGTTGCCGAGACCAGTGTTTCCCGCGGCCCTAGAGGCCACCAAAAGCTGCAACCTCTCTACCAGGGCGTTTGGATCGTTATAAAATTGCACCGCGCCACCTCGAATCAGCTGGAACTTTTTACTTTTCCGGCCATGAATAGGCAGACCAGACATCTGTACGAGCTTTTTAAAAGTTTCAATTGCTTGAGGCGAATATTGTTTAGTCTTAACGAATCGTTTCGTTAGTAGATTGAACAACGACTCATCGGCCGGAGATTCGAGAACGAGGTTACCACCTTTAAACACTCTCAGTCTACCGGCAGACAACGCGACGGGGTCAACGGAGAGCTCACCCAAGGCGTTACCTTGTAATTTCAGAGGAACGGTTGGAACACTGAAACCCTTTCCCTTTTTGATGAGGGTGTGGCCCTCTATCAGTGTATCGATTCGCTTTTTATATTCCCTTAGGGCTTCGATATCTGCAGTCACCGCATCTACCTTTTCTTCGTCTTTTTGCTTTTTAGCCATCTTTTTCTCTTTGCCCAGGGTGTGGCGATTATAGTGATTGACCTCACCGATTGTCTTTTCAGCACCTGCCTTGTCGGCTAAATCGAGCTCGCTCGGAGGTCTGAAACCGTGCCTTATGATTGCCTCGACGTTGAGATATTTGTTTGGATCGACTAACAATGCGTGGGGGATTCGGGATGCTGGAAGCGCTGGAAGCGCTGGAGCAGCTGTTCCTGCTGAATCACCGAACAACGCCGCTATCGGGTTAAATTAGCAGACTCTGAAATCTGCGCCGGCAAATCCTGTAAGGCGCTGGTAACTTTCTGCAGCTCCTTAGACGTAGCCGCCTGGGATTCAGCCGTGGCTGTGGCGATTGGTTTGAAAAGCTTTGCCGCATCGTACTGAAGGTTGGCTTCACCGAGTTTCTCATCCACGAAACGCTGTCTCAATCGATTTCTGCGAGCTAAATAGTCCTGAGTCAACGCGTCTCGCTCCTGTTTAGACGAAACTTTTGTCCACATCGCGTTTATATGTCGACTATATGTTGCCCGTAACGATAACTTTTGTCCACATCGTGTTTCTATGTCGACTATATGTTGCCTATATCATGTCTTTAAATACTTGCCTTGGGCTTATAGAAGCGATCGAACCCGCAACGATATTTTCCATCGTACACTTTGGACGTCAAATCTATGACTGCGAATCCATATGGCTGGGCAGCACACTCGCTGAAGAACGTACGGAACTCATCGAAAGACATGTCACCCCCCACGAACGTATCGTGAATGGCTCGCAAATTTTTATTGTCTTGGTTGAAGAGGACTATAAGATTAGCATTGTCACGGATCGCTTGCTTCGGAATTCGAAAATAATTCTGTGTTAAGTAGAAGCAGTCCGCGCCACCGTGTCGACCCATAGTGAAATACCTTTCGATGGGCGACTGTTTTTCAAGCATGACGTCATCGAAAACTAGAAGGCTTCTGGCATTCTTATTTAATGATTCAACTGGAACTATTTCATCTGAGCAAGAGTGAAAGGAAGCCACTTCCTTACCGGCAACTTTTTCGAGTTCTGTTATCCAGTCCCGAAGAAACTGATATTTTTCCTGTCCCAGAGACTTTGAGTATAGATAGAGCCGGTCAAAACGTAGGTACCCCTTCTTCAGAAGGAGGTTGAGTAGTAGGTTTGTTTTCCCACATCCGCTAGGCCCGCAGATTATACACCGTATGCTGGATGGCAACAACCAATGGTGGTGTTTTTTCCCATCGTCGGCTTCGAGATCGAAATTTGTTATTTCCATATAGAGACAACGAGTTATGATTGTATTCAACGAAAACAATGTATTGCCTACGATGTAAGAAACATACTGAGACTTCAAATGAAACAATTGTCGAGTTACGAAACGGTCGGCCAGCCAAGAAGGGAACCTGTGCCGTCTGCGGTGCAAAGAAGAGCCAAATTTTGCCTTCTAAAGTGCGAAAGACTGGAGGTTCTCTACTGAATAGCGCTCTTAATATTCTGCCTCTGCCTGAGATGCATATGAGCCTTCCATCCGGTATGTCTTCGGAAGATAATCCGGGAGGTTCTTTTCAGAATACAGGAAAGTACTCTTACTGTGGACCATTCACAAAACTCGATAAACGGCTGTCACAGCGCTATCACGGTGTTAATCAGCTCGACCGTGCGTGCCTCCACCATGATGTGGCTTACGCAGTTCATAAAGATACCCCAGGGCGTAACCACGCAGATGACATCCTCGCTGCAGCCGCGTCGAAGATCGCACTCACCGATGAAACTCCAGATTATGAGAAGAAGGATGCCCGGCTCGTATCGGCCATTATGTCAGCAAAGTCGAGGCTAGGGATGGGTGTTGGACGGCGGCGCTAATGAAAATCATTTGTGTATGTGTTTACCTGTTTGTAATATATAGTATTACTGAAATGTCTAAGCACCTTTCAGCCGTCTATTACAGCCCTAGAGGTTACTGGCGAGGTAAGGCTGCGGTGAAGAAACTAGCCTCAGCCGCCAAAGTTTCCGAGGCGGAGGCTCGTGATTGGCTGAAGAAACAAGCGGTGTGGCAGATTTATCTTCCCGTTCCACGCCGCATACCGCGTCCAAAGTTCGAGGAAAATCGACCAAACGCCGTACACCAAGCCGATCTCTTGTTTTTACCTCACGATAAAGTAGGTCGAAAGACTTATAAATACGCTCTCACTGTTGTTGATGTTGCCTCACGATACAAAGAAGCTGAACCGTTGATAAACAAAAGTGCGACCGAAGTCGCCGCCGCTTTAAGCCGGATCTATAAGAGGGGTCCATTGACTTGGCCTCGACTTCTTCAGGTCGACCCTGGCCGCGAATTTATGGGTGATTTTACACCGTTGCTGGCGAAGCACGACGTTCTTGTAAGACGCGGACAGGCCGCAAATCATCGCCAACAGGGCATCGTTGAACGCTTTAACCGTACTCTAGCTGAGCGACTCTTCGGTGCTCAATACGCTCAGGAATTGCTCCTGGATGCAAGGGGGTCATCCGAACGGTCAGTGGAATGGGTTCGCCGGATGCCCGAAGTTGTTGCTGCACTAAACGATGAGCCGACGCGCTTGCTCGAGATGAAGCCGGTTGAAGCGATGAAAGCTGCTAAAGTGACACAGAAGCCCTCTCATTCACAAATGAAAACTCGTTTGTGGGGAATGGATGAGCCTATTCTCGGACACGACGTTCTCGTCCGATATTTGTACGCTCCCGGCGAGCTCGAAGGTGGAAGCAAACGAGCCACCGACCCTAACTGGTCGCTCACCATCCACGCTATTTTGGATGTTGTTCGGCGGGCTGGTCAACCGGCTTTGTACCATCTAGTTGATGGGCCTGGCCGCGGTTTTGTGCGTGAAGAGCTACTTCTGGTTCCTATGGGCACTGAGTTACCCCCCGATAGAATACTCAACCGTCGTTGATTTTGTAGTGCCCGTATGCCAGCGTTCTTATTCCGTCCGGAGATATCCACTTTTTTGTGTCTAATGGAGAGAGGCTGATCTTATTCTGCTCGTATACTCCGATTTGGTGGTCGTGGCTTCGAATCACGACTTGTGTGTGTCGCATCTCTTCTCGTTCGAACAGGCATTCCTTGTATAGCTCGTGGTGCAGATCCTTCTTCACAACTGCTCTCTGAACGCCTTTTGCTTTCCTGATCTCTGAACCACCCGATTTTAAGATCGAGTACATCTTCGGGCGTAATCCTACGAATTCCGCGATGGCGACTCCGTTACATTCATCCTTGAACTTGCCCACGACTTTCTTGTTCTCGACGTCGTAGTATGGGCTGTCTTTTGGAAACTCACTAAAGTCGTATAAGTGTTTTTTATTCCACATATCGGCGTAAGCGTTCGGAGTTTCCACCTGAAATAAGAGGCTATCTGTGTCTGTATATAGCAACTGGGCTTTTTCTCCGTACTCGTTTTTCACATCGTTGTACCAGAAGTCGTACATGAGGTGCTTGCTGAGGTCGAGGACAGCCTGACCAACATATACAGGTCTGTTTAACTTGAGCTTGCTCTTCAAACTGTGAATCGCGGCGAGTTGGTCGTTGAAGATTTTGTGTGATATGTAGGCCGGGTCTGCAATTAGTTTACGAAGTTTGTCAACTTTTGAGGTCGGTACCAGGTTGACCCTAATTCTTTTTCTAAGATTTTCCATGGTTTTTCCGAAAACTGCATTATTAGCCAGCTTGAAGAAATCTTTTTCAAATTCCGACGTCGCCTTCGCCCTCAATTTCGTATTCATCTCGATGTATGGAGCCATCCACGGCTCCTGCCTGAATTTAATGGTACGATGGATTTTAGCAATTCGTAGGCCCAACGAGTGATATAGTTTGAGATTTCTATAATGGACCACATACCGCTCCTTAGGTCGTAGGCTTGGTACTAACTTCACATGCTTTGTGAACTTGCCTCCCAACTCGTTCATAAGCACATTCTGATAGTCACTCAACCACTCCTCTTCGACGGTCAGGGTCTCCGGTGCTAAGGGATAGTCGCTATGTGCATCGTGAAGGTGCTCCGGGTACCCGAGATCTACTTCAAGTAGGAAGCCTTCAGGCGCGTCGTCTGGAGTTTCCAACACTTCATCGAGAGTTGGACTTTCCCAGCTAAATCCTCCAACTGGTAGTGACTGTTGCATCGCCCAGCCGTACAGGTTATTAGCATCGAGATACATGATCCAGTTTTCTGGCTTCGTGGTATCATGATCTGGACATAGTGGGTTGTTGGCCTTTGCGAATCTCTTGGATACCATCGAAATTCCGCCTCTGAGACCTTTCTCTACGAACAAATGCATGTCTATATCGGTTTAAAGTTCGAGTTCGATCTTCGTCTTTTTCAACAAAGCGTCCCAGGCCATTCCTGGTAGGCTGAAGTAGTTTGCTGGATCCAGACTATAGTGCTTCATCGATGTGGATCTGAAGGTCTCGAATACATCGGCTAGTAGGAGTACATCCGTACGGAGATACAAGTCGTGATAGTCACCCAGAGTTTTACAATCGAATTCATTCCATACTCGTTGAGCGTGTTCATAATCCGCATCAGAGATGTTCTCACGGGTCAGCCTGCTGTAGAACGCTTCTTTGGGTGGAAGTCGGTCTTCTTCGAAGCGGTGGTAATCGTGGATGTATTCGTAACAATAAACGCCCTTTCGCCTCAACAGATCTAATTTTAACCTTTCGTTATGAGCGAAATTTTCGTTTATATACGCAGTTGTGACTTTCAGATCCTCAAGCGACAGGTTTCCTGATAATTTATCCAATGAGCTGTTTAGAAACTGGAGGCTGTCGATGAACTGTAGTTGCCCTATGTTGAATGTCATGTATTTCTCCATATTGTTTGGGATGCAGTTAATTTCAGTTTCCTCATCCTGTGCGGCCTCACAACTTCCGATCGCTTGCATGATGAGATGACTGTCGTAACCTCGCAGATTGTGGAAGACCACCGGTACCTTACACTTATCGGGATATATTCTAAGTTTTAAGTTGCACTCGCTGTGAGCGGCACCTCGGTACTTACCGGTAATGTGGCAGTGGTCACGAACTCTGTCCGCTTCGAGCGCATCTCCGCAGATGTGACATTCGATAGCCTCGCGGAATGATTGACGATCGGCCGCTGACATAACCATCTTAGCTGGGGTGGCCAGCCTTTGTTTGATAGAGGCTAGCTCGCCTTGTAGTTGTTGTAGGAACTCCTCCACGGCGTTTTCTCCGCGGTATAAAACTGGTTTCTTCGTGCGGCCATCGTATCGGACCACTATATAACAGAAGCTACACGGTTTCTGCTCAGCTATCTGTCTGGTGTTGCTCTCGTTGGGATTCATGGCCGCATTTAGGACTGGCACGTTCAACGCCTCGAAGTCTGCGTATATGATATACGGGGCTCGCATCTGTTTACGATGGTTCTGGAATTTGAGTATATTTTCATCCTCTTTTGGCATCTCAATCCGCTGAGGCTTCTCACTGATACCCTGGCAATCTTTGATATGGGCATCCAGCAAGTCTTGTCTACAGAATATGTGTAGGCAGCGACGACATGGATGCTTTCGTCCTTCAAATTTGCTGTTTTTATAAAGCATGCGGGCTAGATCCTTGATCCAGACATAGTGATAATTCTGTAAAGGAAAATTTTCATTTACATCGCTGGCCAACAGTAGAAGATCAATATTGTGAACTCTAGTCTCGGTTGAGACATGGATTGGATACAAAGCTTTATCCCACCCGAAGACCGATACGGATACCATAGGGTTCTGACGTTCGAACTTACCAATATCAGTGACCTTCACTGGAAATTCTATACCGTCGAAGTTTAGCTCCTGAAGGTGGGCCTGATACTTATTGGGGCGATTCGGATTTTGATCTGCTGGGTACATTGCGCTTAGTATGGCCCACTCGAAGCAGCGGTTATCTTCATTCTTGACATTAATAACCGTGCGAGGGGGTATATACTTTGGTGTGGGAAAATAGCTCTTACCTCGGAAAGGCTTATATCTTGCAAAACTGAGGTCTAGCGCCACGACCCGCTTCACTCTCCACCCTGATCCCTCATTGGTGTACTCTTCGAGGAGTTTTAGTACTTCGGCCTTGGCCTTCCGTATAATCCCCTGGATTTTCCCCGCATTGGTAATTGGCACTGCTTTGCTTCGAAAGTAGGCCGTATTGGTAATAGTACCTGGGGTTGCGTTTCCGTTGTACACCATATCAACGGTCGGTGACAACTTTTCCAAATCAACCGTTAGCACTTGCGAGTATTTTAAACCGCCATTTTTCAAGAGCTCTTCGTTTAACTGCGACTCAATGTTGTGCTCCATTGCACTCAAGAAAGCCAACGCGTCTCCTTCCAGCCTGTGATTAAGCGGCACTTCAGCACGGAAGTCTCTCAGATGCTGATTGGCGAGCTCTCTGTGCGCTAGAAAGGGTGGTGGCCCACCTCTATCCTTCTTATTTAGGAGTGGGTCGAATTCTGTCAGGAGGGCCTTACGTTTTGCCCCTCTGTGCTTACGCGCTGGAGGAATTGGCCTTGGAAGCAGTGGCTGTAGTAAGCGCCTTTTGACTGCATCTGGGATTGGTTCGTCTAAGATATTTTGTAGAACGGCTCGAAGAGCTGGGGGACCGGTAAACTCACCCAACAATTGTTCAATTTTTTCATTCGTTGACAATGCCATAGTTATAAATTATTTTATATTACTATGGCAAACTTTTCTTTAATATAATAATTATATCATTTGTTCAAAATGAAATTTTGTTTATCGATATTCGATTGACGCTTGCTCATCTGTATTACCTCAATACAATAACTATATCATTTGTTCAAATGATAATTTTTTTATTCTACTGATATATTTGATAGTCGCTTCCATTCTTTATTAAATTCACGGACTAGCCCACCTCGTCGAGCTCTGAAATATTTAGCGAAATAACCACACTTCATACACTCACCTAAGTGGTTTTTGATACCCCTTCCACATTTAGCGCACGGTCTTGTCCCACAACCGTTTCGCAGTCGTGCTAAATGCTTGAAACAGTACTCTTCAATGCATCTGTGACAGCAGAGAGTTGTTTTGCCTATCATAAGCCATTTGCAAAAGTTTTGCCCCAACATTATGTTTTTTGATGTATACCACAACCTATTCATTTATTTAAATTGAAAAATGACCCAAATGGTTTGGGCCGGCCTCGTGGGAGGGTCTCGGCCGGCAGCAAACGGTACTTTACATTTTAAAAAGCTTCTTTGGCAGACTTGTGGCTGGGAGAGTTCTAAGCAATGATATCCAAAGGCACAGCTTTAAAGCCAATCTGTTTATAAGGGCTAGTTGGCCACGAGAAGGCTTGGATGCACTGGCTTCCCGCCGCTGTGATGTGAAACCGCTACTGGACAACTACTTGTGAAAATCTAACTTTTTTCATGTGAACCGTTAATCAAAGTCGAATCTAGGATAAATTGCATAGGATGGCACAATTTTTAAATGTTTGGAGGTAAAAAAGATCGACGTCAGCTGCCGTGGCAGCCACAAGACGTCGTTAAACATGGGATCATATGATGGTATTTTAAGACACCTATATCAGGTCGAAAAAGCGGTAAGAAGCATAGAATTAACATCACATAACACGTAACATAACATCACACAACTTACCAAGGAAATGATTTCAGTGAATATAACATCATTAACCTTGCAAATCATAAAACAGCAAAAGAGATTTACACAACGCAACAGTCTATTCCAATCTAATCAAATCAAATCTAAATGACTTATTTAGCGCCACTTTCATAATGCACAAAGCATCTATCACTCTTAAAAGTCTCTCCGAGAAGCCAGGAAACCAGAAACCAAGCTACGATGAGTAAGCATAAGTTGGCCGAAACAGACGAGCTTTAAGGGTTTAGTTCTGAAAATGACATTAGCTTACCAAACGCCATTGCACAACGTATTGACCTCAGTAATCCATTGTTTAACGACATCTTATACCATTCTTATATAGCACCAGTTACACCGTTTTAAAGATGTCTAAGGCGTACCTACTGTCACAAAGCTGAAACAGCCGACTTTGAGGGAAGATAAAACAATCGCCCATCGTGAGCTATCCTTCTATAGCATCGTTTGACACCATTTTAAAGGTGTCGAAGGCGTGCGTGCTGTGAGAAAGGTGAAACAGACGAGTTGTAAGGGTTTCGTTCTGAAAACGATTTCAGAGAACTGATAGAACGTAGGAAATGAATTCAGTGAATTCCAAAGCTTAGAACCAGCAACCACCGAGAACGTCCAAAAGTCCCACACTGTTCTCATGCGAGGCACAGCCAGAGTAACAGCAGAGTATTCGCTGAAGCAGTAAACTTTTTTCACTTAAAGAGATAAAGGATGGTATTAGAAAGTATTACATCTCCAGGTGATAACAAAATCCCTTACAAACTAATTAAGCATTTACATTAAATGCCCTTAAGATTCTCCTGGTATTATATATAATGAAATTTAAGCAGAGAATAAATTATCAAATGATCGGCATCATGCCATCATCTTAATTCTAAAGCTAAATAAAAATGCATCGAGTCCTAATTCTTATTGGCCAATTGCATTAACTTTTGCAAAAATCTATCCAATCGCCGAGACATTAAGTACAGATTCTTGCGGTGTTAACTGTTCGAAATATTTTTCCATTGACGTCAATAAGATGTCGTTAAACTGTTTCAATCTATGGCATCTCAAGTCAAAACTCATTCGTTTGATAAGCTAAGTTAGGTCATTTGTATGGGCAACAACAAGTCGTCGTTCAACACAGTTTCATGCAGCGAAGTTGTGAGACACCTTAAGTCTCTATAGTATATAATGAAGTCAGAAGACAGAAGCAGCTGAAGTTAGACACCTTTATATCGTATACTAAACGTGCTATAAATAACCAAAGTTCGTTTAATTTCCATTTCATGAATAATCGCCATGAAAAACCGTTGGAACTGTTCAAACTAATAAGTGAGCATTGATTGAAAGAGAAGAAAAGAATGAAGAGGAGGAGACAGATCTGATGAAGGATCTCATTGAAAAATGAACAGGTTCAAGGCCACACGGGCTAAGCTGCTTCTTGCTTTTATTTCAATATGGATTTGGACTCCGACGTCTCTGTTGCCAGTTCAACGCGCTAACCACTAGACTATTAGAACATCGTTTCAGACAACATCTATAGCATCTTCCAGATTACCTAAGTTGTGCGTTCTGATCGTTGAAGTGGAGAAATCATCCAGGGATTGGAATTGACTGGCAGAAGATGACTGTTCATCTTCCTCTGCCAGCCAATTACTCTGACCCATATGACTCACCCAGTTCTAACAATTTGTCTTCTCTGTACTCCAGACCTTTCTTACCCAGTTCTCCAAACTTTCCACCTAGCATTCCAAACAGGGGTTACTCCGTATCTTTCTTGCTCAGTTTTCCAAAAAATGTTTTGCCCAGTTCTCCATACATGGCTTACGCAGTTCTCCATACTTATCTCACCCAGTTCTCCCCACTGGGTTTACCCAATAACACCGTACTTGTCAACTGACCCAGTTGTCCGTGAGGGCGGAATAATCGAGACATTTCACCTATATTTGGTCTAGTCGAGTTGTCGATGGAATTGTTATTATTTATTTATTTCTGACGAACAATTTTAACGGGCGCAAAGTCACACAGAAATGCGAATCTGAGGCGTGTAGTCAGTGTAGCGGAGTTGTCGATGGAATTCGTCTACGATCTGCTTCTTTCGATTGAACTGGTTTTCGGAGACCAATGGTCGGATCCAGTCGAAGTAGTTTTCCACAGTTGGCCTTCCTTCCCACGGTAAGCAAATTCTCTGCAAGACACTCGATTATAGACTTATTGAAATTGTTTTCTGGTGCAATATAAATCGTATTATTATTTTTCCTATTGTAATTATTTTCATTATAACTACTATAATTATTGTCATTGTTAATAAAATTGTTGTTTCTTTCACTTTTATTAGGAAGATATTGTTTACACGATCAAGCTACCTACATCCGACACCTTTTCTAAGGAAAATCAGACGCTATAATTATGTGGGCTGTATTTCAAATGCATTCAGCTGTCTCAATCTAAACGAGTTGCCTTGTTTGGTGCTAATTCAAAGAACCTCTCGCAATGTAGTGCTTTCTTTCCATTGATAATCTTATAAGCTTCGATAAGATCTCCTCTGCTCCTCCTTCTCTGTAGTGTTGTTAGTCCACATCATTCTCTTCAACCTCTCTTCGTAGCTCAAATGCTTTTAGCCCCAAATCAATTCCACACTAGGCCCGACAAGGGTCTTCTTCATACTTTTCTTCCCAATAATTCTCCAAACATAACTTTACCAACTCTTCAAACGTTTCTTTAAGAGTTCCCCTTTCTTGGCTTACCCCACTGAGACAAATATTAGTAGCCAATATTAACATATTATTAGTATATTATCTGCATAAACATGTTTACGTTGCTGTACACCAAAATGCGGTTTGCAATTGGTTCCAATAAAGAATATTCTATTCTAGTCTATTCTATAACACCGTACTTGTCAACTTACCAAGTTGTCCGTGAGGTCAGAATGTAAGAGAGGCTTTGCATGTGGTCGGTGTAAGCGAGTTGTGGATGGAATTCGTCGACGATCTACTTCTTTCGATTCAATTGTTTTCGGAGACCAAGAGTCGGATCCAGTCGAAGTAATTGGTCACTGTCTCTTCCCTCCAGGCGATAAGGAGTTATCTGCAAGACACAACTTTATAGACTAAGCTATTCCATGAGCCATATAAATCGTGTTATTGTTATCATTATTATAATTATTAATACTATTGTCATTTTCAATCTTATTATTTTGTCATAGTTGTTATAATTTTTCATTCTTATCAGAAACATAAGACACCTTTTTAAGGTGAATCAGACGGTGTATGTTTATTTCAAATGCGTTCAATCGCTTGACTTTTAGAGCACTGACGTAGTAAGATCAACGAAAACGGCCCTGGCAGCCACAAGATGTCGCTAAATAAAGTAAACTACTAAGATGCTAATCCCATCAATCCCTTCGCCACCAATCTTGGATAAAGGAAGAGGGCGACTCTAAACGTTCTTTAACATAGCATCTTTAAACAGAAACTGTACGATAGCTATATATTCAAGATATTGACCACAATATTCGTTGTAAGGTAAGGTCTACGTCAACGGACCTGGCACAAGATGTCGCTACTACGAGGATAAAGCGAAACCCGTTTAGAAACCTTTAAAACTATTGTCAATGATATTATCACACCCACTATTTGTATATCATCAATCACTTACTACACGGCATTGTATAAAGCCTTGGCTGCTGTGAGAAGTTTGTTTAAATATTAAAATCTAATATTTGAGTTTTTGAGATATTTCGTTCAAACTACTTTGATAGTTTGAAATATTGCTATAATGTTGTGATACCGTATATAATCAGTAAACGTTGTAATATGTATAGATAATCGTCTTGTAATTCGTACAGACAGGTCTAGTAGGCCCTAGTAAGTAATCCATATCTTTCTTTCTGCCTATTGCCGTCGACAAAGACGAACAGATGCCGTCATTTTCTCACTTAAAACCTTTCTGTATACGAGAACTTAACGTAAGAAATCCTCAAGAGACATCCTTGGCCTAGTTTCAATGGAAAACTCGCCAACACGAATTTCAAACTTGCCAACACGAATTTCTAACTCGCCAACACGAATTTCTAACTCGCCAACACGAATTTCTAACTCGCCAACACGAATTTCTAACTCGCCAACACGAATTTCTAAATCGCACTCAAAGCATTAGTTTTAAAAATGAGATTTATGAAGTATTTCTCAATAACTTCAAACTGAAATGCAAAAGGTCGTACACTGACGTACAGCGTTTACCATGGAGATGATGCAATCGACGAGGGACGAAGTTCATGATCTTTATTTAGTCGGTGGCAATTGTTTTAAAGGTGTTCAAAAACGGGTCTTAAATTTTCCTCCGTGTAGCGATCTCTTGTGCTAGATTTGTGGTTCCCATTTAGATTGACATGTAAATTGCGAGTTTTGTTCTCGAAAGAAATTATTTGAATTGTCTCTACTGATAAAATGTCGCATAACAACTTAAAATTAGAGATGCCGAGTTTCTGTTAGAAGTTTCTGGCAATGGTTGACTTATGCTTCCTAAAAGAAATGCACTATTGACACAAGTTGTCGCTAAACCGCGGATAACATCGACTACGTAACAAGGCCAGTTATTGACACAATGTCTTGTACTATTATGCAGTGAACGATGCGAACTCTGCCACAACCCGTTGTCTGGTATAGTGCCAGTCAGGGGCGTCTATCCCCCCCTAAGTCATTGGAGCAACGTCCCTTTCCCCCCTCTTCTTCCCCCTTCCTGTGGCTTCCCCCTAAAATGGTGTCACACACACTGACAGATCTCCCCCCCCCCCCTATTTCTTGGATGGAGCATTTGCTCCAAGGTTTCTATGGTGTAGACGCCTCTGGTGACAGTCCTAAAGTAGAAGGGGGATGCTAATCGTCTTTGTTTTGACCCAAGGCCGTTAATTTGCGCCGTGTATTGCAGGCTGTCTGTTCTGTTAGTAGTTAAGATTTATCGCATAACATGTACATGTACAGCGCAGTGCGTTTGCAGGCGCTTAATTAAAGAATAAATATTATTATTATTATTATTATTATTATAAATAGCAACTAACCAACCAACAATGCCAATATTCGATGATTATTTAACTATTTATTAAATATATGTAGATATATTGAACTGTCTTGTCAGCAACAAGATGTCGCTAGACACTTAATAAGTCTCCATTCAGCCACCTTTTTAACTCCTTCTTCTAAATCTATAATTGGGTATAGCCATGTAATTTATTTACTGTTTTACCTGTAGATTTAGTTGCATACCATACAGCTATTGATAGTGTTTCCTTATTCCCGTCAATATTAAGATGTGTTGTGAAATTTATACATTTAGTGTAAGGTCGACTTCAGCGGCCCTGTTATAAACGCTGGAACCAACTGCAATTGTAATTGGAGACTTATAAAGCTCCACTTTAAAGCGATCTCATGAGAGGAGCTCACGGCCCGGTGTCCCAGAACTATTGGGAAACAATGCGGTCTTCAAACCTTTGCGGAAACAGAGACAAAGAAGCTCTCGTCGGAATCCAACACGGAGGGCATTCACGAAGCAGGACCAGCTACTGCGACGCAGTGCAGCGGCAATTCTGGTCTTGGGTATGACTAAGTCTTCATGTTCAGCCGATCACAGAGTACGGCAACCAGGAACAGTGAAAATTAAGAGACAGAGTTCCTTTAGGTAGACCGTTGGGCAAATGGTAAGACAGTTGCGCACAGAACCAATATTGAATAGGATGCGCTCTCGAATTGGAAGACAGTGGAGCTGCTCCAGAATGAATGAGGAGATATGGCAAGCTATGGAGATATGATTACTAATAAAATTGTGTTTATTTGTTAGACTGCTTCTTGGGTCATGCTACAGTGAGAACTCCATTCTCAGGCTTGGAATTGTCGGGAGGTTGGCGGGGTTCAACCCCCCTAGTCTGTCTTAGGACCCCAGTTAAGTCTTCATTGCCCTCTCCACGGCGGTCTCTTCCAACCGCCTTCTTTCTCTGTCTCTGTTTCCACAAAGGTTTAGTTACAGTTATAGTTATCGTTAACGAAATCATTTTGCTTTCGTTAACGAAAACATTTTCGTTACCGTTATCGTTAATGAAAATCACACTGAATTATGAAGGCGTGTAGTGTGATTTAGTATTATTTGACTCTGAGTCTCTGACAAAGAAATGAAAGTTTCATAGTGTTGACCGTCAGATATAAACGGGCAAAGACCCGGTGGTAGCCGTCAGAGATACACGGGCAGAGTCCGAGCTGTTGATCGTCAGAGTTATACGAGCAAAGACCCGGTGGTGATAACTCAGTTAAAGTATCGTCCATAAAGCTGAGCAGTGCGATCCCGAGTTACAGCAAAAACTAATCACTCTTGGGTATTGGATTGACCGCCGATTCGACAGGTTTGGGGCCCACCCTGCCGTTAGATCGCGAGCCGGTCTGAATCCCGATTGTGGAAGTTTAGCAGGCTGAGTAAACCTCGGGGAGAGACCGATCGTCCGAGATATACAAAAACACAGGTCTGTATAGGTAAAGTGCGGAGAAACATTCCGCTGGTGACGTCCGGTGAAGTACCGGAACGATCTTGTTGAAACTGTTCGATAACATCGGGGAACAACCGGTGAATCTCAATACGCGGTATCCGGGTTTGGCTGCTTTAAGCGTCATAGTTACTCCCGCGGTTTACCGGCAAATATCCGTCCGGGAGACCATCCGGACGATCCGACCGTTGTCTGTTCCAGTGTTCGGGAAAGTTCCCACGGTGGGAAGATACACAGGTCTGTGTGCAATAACGGGGTAAAGTTACTGATATTTACCCAGAGATACCATTAGTAGAATCGTGTGTGAGTACCGAGAAACGAAGCCTACGAGTCTGTGCGCTCCCGGAAAAAGACACAACTGTTACGTTCTCTATTTTATTCAGAGAGTCATGTTCAAGAGATACGGCTAGTGGAGTAAGGGCCCACTCTGCTGCTCAGGTCTCGAGACAGACTAATTCTGAATAGTGGGAGGATAAAAGGTTGTGTAAACCGGAAAGAGATCAGACCAAGATATTCGGATCGGGTAGTCGGGTACCCAGGTCCGAAAGAGACACGTCCGCTTTACTAGCGAAACCCAGCTAGTCAGAGTCCCAGGGTGAAGTGTTCGAGAGTTCCCGGTTAAAGGAACATTAACGCAGACCAAGAGTAAACGATACGAGAAAGTCCGGGTAGTCGGGTACCCAGATAGAACATATTTGCTTGTCGCAACACACAGCTCTGAGGACTGATTGAAGTGCGAGGTTGGGCCCCCTCGTGCGTAGGTCAGAACAAAGGTCTGTGTGTGTAGATAGCGAAGGTTATAGAGAGAGGACCTTCACTATCAGAGTGCCATAGAGACCCGTTATCTTTCGAAGCAGAATTCATCATTGTGAGGCCGGTATGCCGCACACGGAAACACAGCTAGAGATACGTGACAGTAAGAAGACGCGTTGCCCGATGGATACGTGTCTTCTATTACATGACGCAGAGACTCGTCATAAGTACTCCTTGTTCCCTGAACTTAGAGAACGTTTGGTGTTCCATGATAACGGCGATAGTTCAAGAGTCACGAGGTGCAGAATGGTCCGTCAAAGTTCAGACCAGGTAGAGAGGAAAAGAAAGCCCGTAACTAGGAAGGTACACAGAAAGGCAAAGACTGCTGCAGGTAAAAGATCGAACCCTGTTCTGAAGGACGGCCATCCTCAGGACGTTGCCCACCCGGTGACCGCGGAAGTGGCAGAGTCTGATGCCGAGACCGAGCTCTACAGTGTAGCCTCTCTTAGTAAAACGGTAAACCCTGAACCTCTTCTGACAGGAATGGTCACTATGGACAGAGATAAGCCATTTGACGGTTACAATAGGCAAGGCAGTGACTCGGGTGGCTCCAGAAGGGTAGTTGGCTGGAGTCACCACAGGAACCCGCCCGGCGCGGCAGGGCAGGCGTCCGGGCGGCGAACGCCACAATAATAGTGTTGTTTAAACTTTAAAGTACGATAATCCTATAATCATATCGCGCATTTCCTCTAATACACACGATATCAATTGTTGGTCGCTTCTAAAGAAAACGCACACAGAAATCGCAGCGAATCGGACAGAGTCATACGAGAGTCACCTCTCGACACCACAAGATGTCACTAAAGAGTCGAAACTCGACATATGAACGGTTATGGAAAATGTAGAAAGCAGTAATTGTGACTGCGATTACAGTTGTATATCGTAAATATCCTTAGCGTCTGTGTTTTCACGGTATACATTCCATTTAGGTTCACCGTTTTTAGTTTGTTCCGTTATACATTGTTAACCTTTTTTTTTATCGTTTTAACAGTTTAAGCCTCTTTACCGTTTTTTTCCGCATTTACCGTTTTTACCGCTTTTGAAAACCGATTTCACCGTTTTTACCGTTATGACAGTTTTTTTTTACCGGTTTGACATTTCTTACAGTTTTAACCGTTTTTACAAATTTAACCGTTTTTAGAGTTTTTACCGTTTACCTTGACAGGTGTCTCTGGACGATGAGACGACGGTACGTTCGAAGGTTCTGTCAGACAACCGCAGCCTCCAGTCTCACATCGACCAGTTGCGAGAACAACTCGAAGAGGAACAGGAAGCCAGGGCAGAAGTCCAGCGTCAGCTGACGAAGGCCACCGCTGAGTCTACTATGTGGCGCCAGAAGTTTGAAAGTGGCGAGGGCAACATCAAACCGGAAGAGGTGGAGGAACTGAAGCGGAAGTTCGCCTCTCGAGTCCTGGACACGGAGGCTCAGCTGGAAGCGATGGTCGGAAAAGTCATTTCTCTGGAAAAGGCCAGGAGTAGAACTCAACTGGAAATAGAGGGACTGAACCAGGAAAACGAAAAGGTACTACTACTAGAAATCGTTGTAGTTTTAGTGGAAATGGTAGTAGTATCAGCAGTAGTCGTAGTAGTAGTAGTGGTGGTGGTGGTAGTAGCAGCAGCATCAGCAGCAGCAGTAGTAGTAGTAGTAGTAGTAGTAGTAGTAGTAGTAGTAGTAGTAGTAGTAGTAGTAGTAGTAGTAGTAGTAGTAGTAGTAGTAGTAGTAGTAGTAGTAGTAGTAGTAGTAGTAGTAGTAGTAGTAGTATAATGTAACAATATCAAAACTACAATGAACACCTTTAAATGCGTTAAGATCGTGAAATATATAAGCCCATGCCACAAATCACTGACGAATAAACACGAAGGTATTAAAAGGTCGACGTGAACGGACATGGCAGTCACAAGATGTCGCTAACGCGATAAACTACAAGTAACACAAGATCTTTAGACACCTTTAAATAGAACTAACGGTCGATATAAATTTTACTTCTCGGAAAGACAATTTAATGTTATTTGGTGCAGTGATCAATTAACGAAAACAAGCTGTGCTAAGAGAAATTCTGTCGAAGTCAACGACCTTTGCTGCCATTAGACGTCGTTTAACTCTGGAGTCTGGAGTCTGTATCCATCAATTAATCAATGCTGAGATATTGTAAGGTCGACGTCAACGGCCCTGGCAGTCACGAGTGTCCCAACACGCGAAAAACTACAACTGGCACAAGATTTGTAGACACCTTTAATTAGGATGCTGGGTCGGTATAAATTTCACTCCTAAGGCTGCTAAAGAGATAATAAATGACTTTGCCTGTGAAGTATTGAAAGGTCGACTTTAACGACCACACGATGTCGTTAAACAACGGAAACTATTACTATGCCTACAATTCCATTGTATCTCTGTTGCGTCATTTTCTTAAACGACGATCGCATACGAAATTCCCGCAAAATTACACTGCATAATAATAATAAAATAATAATTGTTATTATTATGGGTTGTAATAGTATTTAAAAATACTGCTACTGCTGATAATTATGATGATGGTGATGATGATAATGACAATTGTCTTGAATGAAGGTTTTGATTGTCTGAATCGTGCAGAATTTTCCGAAAAATATCCCGTTGATGATTAATACAAGACAAAGTCAGACTGGATTAAACCAGACAAGACTAGTCTAGATTAGATTTGACGCTGAAGAAATGATTACCTTTACGACGAAGTTACTTGAAGACATTCTGTTCAATCGTGGTCTCACTCTCATTGTGTTAGGTTTCATGAGTCTGTCTTGAAGTGGCGCTATATAAATTAACCATTACCATTACAGCTACAAGCGATCAACGGTCAGAACGATAAGCGACAGCGTCAGTTCGATAAGTTGGTGGACGAGTGGAAGAGGAAGGTGTCTGATGTTCAGGCGGAACTGGAGGCAGCTCAGAAGGAAGCGAGGGCCAATGCATCCGAAGGTTACAAGACGAAGGCTCAGCTGGAAGAAGCGCAGGAGATCATCGAAGGATTGAGGAGAGAGAACAAGAACCTCTCAGGTAATCGATCGATCAGTAGCAGATCGATAAATTAATTGATCACTTGATTCATCAACTAACTGATCATTAGATGATCGAATACTTTTTTAGTTGACTAATCAGCTGATAGATCAATGAATCAGTCAATCAACTAATCGATCCGTTTATCAGTCCATTTGAACGATTGAATTGATCGATGAAAGTAACTATAAACACAGAAATGATTTCAAATGGTTGTTTGTTCTATAATAAATAAATAAATAAATAAATAAATAAATAAATAAATAAATAAGTAAATAAAAAATAAACAAGTGAATGAAAAAAAGAACAAATTCATTAAAATAAATTAGGGATGAAAATAAACGGCTATGAAATCCACTTCCTCAATCATGATCGACTGACTTCTTGAAATCATAACGATCTTTCGAATGCTTTCTGCGATTTATCTTAGATGTTGATCATGATCCCCAAATGTTCACAACGATTAGGCCTACTGGTCATGATTAATAGCGATCGCAACGATTGATTATCATGATCATCAAATGATCATTAGAATTACGATCATGATCATGCGTATCGATCATAATGTTCGGATGTTTTCAGAGGAGATCCATGATCTGACGGATCAGATCGCTCAGGTCAACCACCGGATGGGGGAAGTGGACAAGGCGGCCAAGCGCTTCGAGTCCGAGAGGGAGGAACTGCAGGCGACCCTCGAAGAAGCAGAGGCGGCCCTCGAACAGGAGGAGGCCAAGGTCCAGAGAGCTCAAGCAGAGCTCGTAGCCGCTCGAGAGGAGCTGGAAAGACGCCTGCATGAGAAAGAGGAAGAGTTCGAAGGCACCCGGTAAGAAGTACTCCGAGATTCTCCTGGAACAGTTTTCCAAATGTAATTGCAGCTTTATTTATTCTTAGAATGTTATATACTTTTAAACTGTGTTTACTATATGTCTGTACACCAAAGTGCGATATTTACTTACTTGTCTAACTACGTTCTTATTTAAATTTATACAGCGCAAGAAAAACGAACAAAAGGCGCCTTCCACGCTACGGAATGAAATAAGCTACAAAGTCCTGTCACTTAGGCCTATCAGTAAAGCACTACAGTCCAATCTGAGTTTCTTTATTAAGGTTACAGTAAACGGAGACGCTCCATGAGATAACCTAAATAAACTTCTTGTTAAATGTGTAGAAACATCACCAGTCAGAGAACCAGTGTACAGAAAACAGAGAAAGTAACCAGTCACTTTGGTTTATGACACAGTAAACTGGATCTAAACACCTTTAAAAACCTCTTTGATTGTAATTTATATAAACTTTAATAACCTGTGTTCATTAATTGATCTTGCTGGTCATTCAATTGTAAAACATTCTCCTATCGACGTCACCGGCGTTTGATCTTAGAAGATATCGTAAACCAAACAAACTTAGTAATAGGATAGGATAAGATAGGATGGGAAAAGATAGATTACGATATAATAGCATAAAAGGTCATTTAATACGACATGACGTTACAGGATAGGATAAGATTATAGAATAATATAGCATAGTATTGGATAAGATAAGATGGATTCGGATAGATAAGGACGGGATAAGACGGAATTAGATATAACTGGATGGAAAGGATAGAATAATAATAGGATGGGATGGGTTGGCTGGGATGGGAAAGCGTGGGATAGAATAGGATGGGATTAGAAGGAATAGGTCGGAAGGGAAAGAATATGATGGGTTCGGCTTGGATAGGATAGCATTTGGTTTAATAGAGCAGAACAGATCAGAGACAACATAATAAAACAGAAAAATAATTGGAAAAAAATAGAATAAAATTGAATTCTCGATGTTTAAGAAGCTTGTAATTTAAAGTCGACTCTTATCAGTTATGACGATATGAATGATTGTATCAATGATCAAGGCGATAAAGACAATCATGATTCAGAGAACTGGACTTCTGTTGTAAATAATCTTAGGAAGAACCACCAGAGAACTCTGGACGCGATGCAGTCCAGCCTAGAGGTGGAGGCTCGCAACAAAGTGGACGCCTTGAGGATGAAGAAGAAACTCGAGCAGGACATCAACGACCTTGAACTGGCCCTCGATGGCATGAACAAGTCCAAGGCCGAGGTCGAAAAGAACTACAAGAAGTTCCAGCAGCAGATCCGGGACCTTCAGCAGCTCCTTGACGACGAGCAACGAGTGCGGACCTCGGTCCGCGAGGAACTGGTTGCCTCCGAAAGGCGTGCCGCTGTCCTCGCTGGTGAGGTCGAGGAACTGAGGATCCAGACGGAACTGCTGGAGCGGAACAGGAAAGGCTTCGATGCGGAGATACACGAGGCAGCCGACCGTATCGCTGAGTTGACGGCGGTCAACTCAACCCTGACGGGCGCTAAGAAGAAGCTAGAGGCTGACATTCAGGCTCTACACGTAAGAACATGTCCAACCAATATTCATCTGAACTTTACTGCGTCAACTACTTGCTAATTATCTATTTTAATTAATTAATTAGTTTAGTTATTCAATAATTATTTGGTTTTATTTAGCAGTTAGCATCAAGTGCTGGCGAAATAAATGTGCGTGAAATGGTGGCGACGGCGCTGGTTTTGTTGGTGGTGGTCTACTTAGGTGGTGACGGGGTCTTGATGGTGATGGTCTTCATGGTGGTTATGCTGGTGGTCATGGTGATGTATGGTTGTGTAGTTCTTAGTTATCACAACACTTAATTTAACACCTTTTGGTACATCATACAAATGCTACTGGTGGTGGTAGTGGCGGTGATAGTTTCAGTAGTGGCAGTGGTGGTGTTCACGGTGGTGGTAGTATCAGTGGTGGTGGTATTGGTGGCGGTGGTATCACCGGTGGCATTGGTAGTGTTCATGATGGTGGTGGTGTCAGTGGTGGTGTTAATAGTGGTAGTGGCCGTGTTCGTAATAGTGATAATAAACAATGATAAATGACATTATGCTCTTGTGATAACGACGACGACAACGAAGGTAATGATCAATAAAACGGTAGCAACAACAACAATGAATAGATTGATGACCAATTATTGCCATCGCCATTTCCGTTTCATCGATACCTGGCAGTAGATTTCTTCGCTCTGCTGCACAGGATGACCTGGTTGTTCCATCAACCAGAACATCTACAGTACAACACAGAAGCTTCACTGTGGTTGGTCCAACCTCCCGTAATAAGTTTCCTCTCATCTTACTACATTAGCTTCTTGGTTTATCTTTACCTTGAAAACCATTCTTCTCGATCCTGGTTTTCCGTTGTTAGGTCAGGACCGTCTCTAATGAATTTCTCTTGAGCAGGCGCTATGCAAATATGACCCTTCTGGGTCTTCTATTGTTACCTGTATAGTTATGTTATGTTGTAGTGCCTTGTACCTTGAAGAATGGTTTAAATAAAAAAGATTGATTGATTAAAATTACAATATTACCGTCGTCACCTTTTTCTAGGGAGACTACGAGGAGCAACTGAATGCAGTTAAGGTGGCAGAGGAGCAGGCAAAGAAGGCGATGGCCGACGCATCGAGGATCGCTGAGGAGCTCCGTCAGGAACAGGACCACGCAGGACAGATTGAGAAACTCCGTCGGGGCCTCGAGGTCCAGGTCCGTATAGACACAGAGAGAAACGTTTACATTTAAAATGCAATTATTTATAATATATCAGCAGATAGTGTAGTGGTTAGTGTGTTAAACAATTAACCGAGAGGTCGGAGGTTCATATCACCGTCAGGGCGGAATTATCTTTCGAGATTTCTGCTCCATCTGCACCCCTTAGCCAACTCAGCTATTAAGAGTGCACTAGGGAATGCAACCCGGGTTTTGCCTACCCGGGTACCCGGGTAACCCGGGATTTTTCGGAACCCGAAAACCCGGGTTTAACCGCAATTGAAACCCGGGTTTGAACAATGACATTAAATTTTCATTACTATTTTATTATATTAAAATGTAGCCTAACAATATAAATGTAGCCTATTTCGGATGCATATCATTATCATTAATATACTACAAATGCAGCGAAACTCGAAAGATTAACAACAACAAAGGAGGCCTGCAGGTGAAACAATTATGTTTGAGCGTAATACAAACTTTGAGCACCACATAAGCCACAAGAGCTTCCACTCTTCCACCCTAGACGAAGACAGCTTCCGCTCTTGAGACTGGACGGAAGTAATGTCCCATTTGTGACAGGTTGACCCGCACGTGCAGTCTTGTGCTCTGCATCGAACGCAAGTATGGGGACCCCACAGCCAAAGTGAGGGACGGACATCTGCCAAACCTGTCTACGTCATCGTAAACGGCGGTTGAAACCCGGGTTTGGCGTGATTGAAAAGCGTCACTTTCATCGTCGTTCACGCCGTGAAACTCACAAATGCAGAGTAATGGAAATATAGCGTTAGTACTGCATTTGGTATTACGTAATACTATTTCTACTTACTTATTTATCGGCTCGTTCCAATAATTGTTTATTCGTGACGTTATATGAGTGAGGCTTCACATTTCACACAACCAGTGACAAGGCCGAATGTTGAGTTTGTTGACTCGTGACATTACCTGTCTGAACGCATTTCAGTGTGGATGGCGTCTAACCGTCTCAAACTATCCAACGAAGTCCATTTTTCTATGGTGCACCACCCTCCGGCGTCGCCATCTACAGCGCCCTTTCTTCGGCCTCGGCTCAGCTGCGGCGCTATATAAATCGTCTTATTATTATTATTATTATTATTATTATTATTATTATTATTATTATTATTATTATTTTTTTTTTTTTTTTTTTTTTTTTTGCCCCGAGGTATACGGGATCCCTCAGGGACTTCAACATTATTTACAGAGTAGATTTGTCCGGAATGGGCCCTATTCGTCCAGGTTTAAGTTGTTGAAGGTACCCATAAAGGCCACCGCGTTGAAACGTTGAATCGTGATCGCAAGGCGTTGAAACAAGAAAGACGTTTCACGAACGTCCCCCGTAACAGTTTTGAGTTTCTGCCCTAGAGCAGAAAGAAAGTTCAAGCCCTCATTGTTATTATCAGTGCTTTTTTTCTAGAAAAAAAGGTTCCGGAACGGAACAATAGGTGCCGGAACGCAACAATTATGGGCGGACTAAAATCACGAGAAAAACGGGATTGGGGGTTGGAAGGGATCTCAATAAACACTGAAAACAGTTCAAAAACACTTAAATTAAATTAAAATAACTAAATTATTGTTTTAATTATTAAAATAAATTAATTAATTTTTAGGAGCTGAAAAAGGTGCCGGAACGCCGTACCGGCGCGTTCCGGCTGAAAAAAAGCCCTGGTTATTATTATTATTATCAAGCCCTCATTGTTATTATTATTATTATTATTATTATTATTATTATTATTATTATTATTATTATTATTATTATTATTATTATTATTATTATTATTATTATTATTATTATTATTATTATCATTATCCAGTTCGCATGGTAGCGGTAAACTGTTCTTATATAAATTTAGTGACTTAAAAAGCAATGCTTAAATCAGCAAATTTAAAGCGCGGTGTTTGGGAGCACTTTATCGTTCGCGATTCTGTGGAACAGACGGCTCAGTGCCAGTTATGTAAATCGAAACTGAAAATTGTCGGCGGTTCAACACGATGTATGCATATTCATCTCCCGCCCAAGCATAAGATAAACCTGCTCAAACACAAGGACGTAGATGACCCTTGTCATCTGCAGAACTCTGGACTTCGTAGCTGCATACAACGACGTTGTTCTTATCGCAAAACATAGTTCAATAATATTTATCATGTAAAGTTTGGTAAACCCGGTAAAAATCCGGATACCCGGGTTTTTACTGGCGCCAAAACCGGAAACCGGGGTTCGTAAAAAACCGTCGGGTTTGCATTCCCTAGAGTGCACTGACCGTACACTGTCGGTGGGAAGATGACACATACCTACCTAGTCACTTATATACCTACCTACATACCTACCTACCAACCTACTTATCTACCCGGGCACCGACCTACCTACTTACCCACCTACCTACCTTTTTTTATCTACCTACATACCTGTCCACCTACCCACCATCCTATTTGCTCATACATTCGTTGACTTGTTTATGCGTTGTTCAGGTGAAGGAGTTGCAGATGAGGTTGGATGAGGCGGAGGCTGCTGCCCTCCAGGGCGGCAAGAAGATGATCCAGAAGCTGGAACAGAGGGTCCGCGAGGTGGAAGTGGAACTGGAGTCGGAACAGCACCGCCACGGAGAGACGCAGAAGGGACTGAGGAAGCAGGAGAGGCGTCTGCAGGAACTGTCTCTCCAGGTGGAAGAAGACAGGAAGATCCAGGAGAGATTGCACGATGCCGCCGAGAAACTACAGCAGAAGATCAACGGTTACAAGCGACAGGTCGAAGAAGCGGTAAGAAGCATAGAATTCACATAACATAACACGTAACATAACATCACACAATTTACGAAACATAACATAACACATAATCGCATACGTTAAACATACATTAACGTTGCCTATCGTAAAATAGCACAAGACATTTCCATAATGGAACAGTCTATTCTAATCTAATCCAACCTAATCCAATCCGATCCAATCAAATCCAAAGTAATCAAAATGACTTATTTTGCGCCATAATCATAATACACAAAGCATCTGTCGATTCGATTTCTGAAACTTCATCCGAGATGCCAGAGAAACCAGGAACCAAGCTATAGTATACGGCGAGTAAGTTAAGTGGGCCGAAAATCACGAGTTTAAGAGTTTACTTCTGAAAATGACGTTCGCTTACGAAACTGAGCACCCATCACAACACTGAATAATCGCATATCGTGTTCCATCCTTATATAGCATCAGTTTACATCGTTTTAAAGGTGTTTAAGGTGTACGTACTGTGTGAAACTGAAATAGACGAACAAAGCGTGCAAATAATTAATCGCTAATGGCGTTCTATGTTTATATATATCCGATCGACTCCGTTTTAAAGGTGTCTAAGGCGTACGTATTGTAAGAAAGCTGAAACAGTCGAGTTTAATGTAATAATAATTATTACATTAAACTCGACTGTTTCAGCTTTCTTACAATACGCAATACAATACCTTTAAAACAAGTTAACTTTATATATATATATATATGTTACAGGGAATGTGTATTTTCAGGGAATATGTATATTCCCTGAAAATTTCAGGGTATATGTATATTCCCTGATTCACTCAGGGAATGTATACATTCCCTGAAAAAACCAGGGTATATACATATTCCCTGAAATCTTCAAGTGATTTCTATACACATTCCCTGAAAGCTTTCAAAGACACAGCGACATAAAGTCAACAGTAGGCCTCGTTCTTAGCTAGGGTTATAATTGGTCGCTAATTGGAAGGTTCTATCGCTGCGTACCTCCTTTGATGCGCAAACGCCCATTGTTCAATAACTGTACGTAAATAACAGAACTGTACGTAATAACTGTACGTAAATCTTCAGAATAAACAACATCTCACTTCATAGAAGAAAGGTTTTAGTAGTAATCAGTGTTATCACTGTTGAAAAATGAGAAACCTAAGCTAGAACATTAAAATAACCAAAGAAAACCCTAGCCATCGATTTCCACTCAAAACTGAAGTCTCACCTTTTCAAATACTCCTACTATAACTCATCTGATACTCCGCCTTCCAATTATACTCGCCGTAAACGACACCCGCCTTGACAGCTGCTCTGCCTCACCTGATCTGGTACTCTGGAAATCGGACCTGGACCTCTTTTGGACTACTCTCTGGAAATCCCCTTTGATTTGGTTTGGCCTCCTGGAAATCGGACTTGGACCTCTTTTGGACCACTCTCTGGAAACTTCCTGATCTGGTACCCTGGAAATCGGACTTGGACCTCTTTTGGACTACTCTCTGGAAACCCCCTTTGATTTGGTTTGGCCTCCTGGAAATCGGACTATGAAACTCAAAAAATAATTTCCTAAGTTTTGAAAAGGGCAACAGTTTACTTCCAGAAAACTTCCAAAACAGTTCAGTCTGAGTCTGCAGTCTCCTTTAGTCTTTCGACTAGTAATATTTTAAATATAAATAAACTAGTATAGCATGCATATTGCGCCATTTATTTATTGACCTCGACCATCCAGACCGTTTAAAAAATTGATTAAATGAATTTTAAAACAGGGTTTAAATAAAACAAGAAAAGCCAAAGAAAAAACCAAGGTCCAGGAAAATCTCCATTTCCCAAGCTCGGATAAAAACTCAAGATCCATTATAACCCTAGCTAAGCACGAGGCCTACTGTTGACTTTATGTCGCTGTGTCTTTGAAAGCTTTCAGGGAATGTGTATAGAAATCACTTGAAGATTTCAGGGAATATGTATATACCCTGGTTTTTTCAGGGAATGTATACATTCCCTGAGTGAATCAGGGAATATACATATACCCTGAAATTTTCAGGGAATATACATATTCCCTGAAAATACACATTCCCTGTAACATATATATATATATATAAACATGGAACACTATAGCCGATTAATAATTATTATTAATCGGCTATAGTGTTCCATTATTATTAATCCAAACATTTAACGTCGTCTTATGGCATCAAAGGCCGTTGACGACAATTCATAAATGCAATTTACAGAAAACAAGATACTTATAGCGTCCGAAAGACACCATTTAAAAGTGTCAACCAGAGCCGTACAATGTCATAGAATGTCACATCATTTAAAGCATTATATCTAATATTGTTTGCGATTATAATACACATATTAAAAAAATACTTGATGCAATTTAAACAGTATTTTACAACAACTACCACACATAAGATATATTTAAACAATTTCAAATATAAATGCACAGTACATATAATTATAATTATGACATTATATTCTTTTTCTACATTTGAAATTTCTAAGCAATTATTTCTTATTCTTCAGCTTAACGACATTCCATGGTAATATCAACTGCTACAATTACACCATGCACGAAATAATAACAAATTCACAAACCGCATACACATTAAATGAAACATATGGTATACCAAGTTGCTTTTTTACACTGTTCAGATATTTAACACACTCCACCATAAATGTATTTAATTAACAAAGCATATATAAACATATAATTACAATTGTTTAAAGTTGTGTTTCAGTGTATTGTATTCACAATTACCTTATATTTCCTGTATTGCATGTTTATATATATATATATATATATATATATATATAAAGTTAACTTGTTTTAAAGGTGTCTAAGACGTACGTATTGTGAGAAAGCTGAAATAGAAGAGTTTTAAAGGTTTCTTTATGAAAATGACATTACAGAACTAACAGAACGCAGTAAATGAATTCAGTGAATTCCAGTGCTTAGGATCTGCAACCACTGAAAACGCCCAACAGTCCAACACTGTAACAGTTGTCATGCGAGGCACAGCTAGAGTAAAAGCATGGTATTCGCTGATCGAAAGGAACATTTGATAGATCGACTGATTTATTATAATGATAATGACGATGATGATAAAAGTTTTACTAATCTTGAAGTATCTTAGAGATCATTTTTACCTCGAGCAAACAAAATAAAGCTAATAATTTATAATAGAAATAATTACTGATTCGGTTTTTGTTGGCTGTAGGAGGAGATAGCGGCCATCAACGTGGCCAAGTACCGGAAGGTCCAGCATGACCTTGAGGAGTCTGAGGCAAGAGCGGATATGGCGGAAACGATGATCAACCAACTGAGATCGAAGACACGAGGAGCATCACTGTCCATCGGCGAAAGTACCTCGGTCAGTCTCTGCTCACTCACTCACTCACTCACTCACTCACTCACTCACTCACTCACTCACTCACTCACTCACTCACTCACTCACTCACTCACTCACTCACTCACTCACTCACTCACTCACTCACTCACTCACTCACTCACTCACTCACCCACCCACCCACCCACCCACCCAACCACCCACCCACCCACCCACCCACCCACCCACCCACCCACCCACCCACCCACCCACCCACCCACCCACCCACCCACCCACCCACCCACCCACCCACCCACCCACTCACTCACTCACTCACTCACTCACTCACGCACTCACGCACTCACTCACTCACTCACTCACTCACTCACTCACTCACTCACTCACTCACTCACTCACTCACTCAGCAAACCGTCTCCATATCTCTATTGTTTTTGACAACCAATTCCTGTTCTCCGTATGTCTGGGCAACAGTTCTGACTTGAAGTAACGCTCATGAGTAAGCTGCTACCCTGCACTTAGCTTTCAAGTAGTCCCTATATCTTTGTGTCTAACTCTACCAGAAATAAAGAAGTTGGTTCGTTAAAGAAATTCACAAAACGTTCGACATCGAAAAGGCTGAAGAATAGAGGTGCTAATGTGGTCTCGAACTGACTATAAATAATTGTAACAATGAATTATAATTAGGATATCTCATTCGGGAAACTACACTGCGTCAACTACTGTATCTTAGAGCCGCTTTAATTTTGTTTGATGTTTACGTCGACACTGGGTAGTTTATCGATCTAGTATTATGTGCCGATTGAACGAAATTTCCAAATTCATAGCCTATCGATAAAGCAATTAAAGGTGTTTACTGAGCAAAAACTAGCGCAGAAGAATTATAAGTAGGGCTGTACCAATTAGGTAATTATCACTATTCGGCAGAATACGAATACGAATAGTGTACAAAATAGGTCTACCGACAACATTCGAAATTTCAAATGTAAGCAAAAGTTTAAGTTCAGTAAGTTTAATACATAAACTAAAAGTAAACAGTTAACTACATGTAATTTTTGCATCCGTCTGCCAGTCTGTGTAAACTAGGAATGGAAATAATTTAGCTAAACTTAGAAATTGTCACTTAACGTTCACTGCACTCGCTATATAGAAGCCGCATATGCAGAATAGATGTCGTGTGACTACTATTCGTATTCGGTCCGACCGCTACTATTCGGTCGAATACCGATAGCTATTTGGCCCACTATTCGGCCGAAGCGAATATTCGGTACAGGCCTAATTATAAGCATAATTAGAAAAAGAAATGTGATGGTTACTATGTGCAAAAACGTCGAATTTGTTATACTTAATCTTGATAGTTCGGTTGCTGTTTATATTCATTTGTTCATTTGTTCGATCGTTTGTTAATTCATTGCTTCATTCTTTCCCTCATTCATTCGTTCGCTCATTCGTTCGTTCATTCATTCAATGTTTTACTCACTCCCTCACACTCACACACTCATTCACTCACTTATTCACTCTATCACTCACTTGCCTTCCTCTCACTATGGACTTTAACATCTAGTTTTTGTTCTATGTATACGTGGGAACCCTTCTGACTTGACGTAGCGCTTCTGTGCTCTGCACTTAGCTTATAAGTGGCACTTTGGGTTTTCGCTGAGAAGATTGACTGAATAATTGATTGATTGATTGATGATTTACTGATGTATTCAGTGATTGATTGAGAGCTAGTGAGTGAATAAGTGAAGGATTGGATGAGTGGGTGATCGATCAGTGAATATAATTATCCAATTGATCGATTATTGATTGATCTGTTGCAGCAACCGTTCGCTGGCGTTACTGTTAAGACGACGACTCGATCGCAGAACATCTCACACAGAATCGAATCCTGAAGATCGATGACGAAAAATCATCTCACTCTCTAGATCAAAGCAAAGTCTGTATTTTCAACTTATATACTTACATACTTCTATAAATAAACACATGTATACATACATACATCACACATACACGCACAAAAACATGTGTTATATATGTATTATATTTTATGTGTAAGTGTGTGTTTACGACGGCACAGGAACGCTGACTAATATGAAGCGTCTTTTAGACACCTTTTAATGGCGAATCATGGACTCTATATGTTCGACAACCGCAATTTCCAACAATTGTTTTGCCAACACTTATGTTACTGAGGTTTGTCAGTGACCTTGTCAATAAACGCGAATATTATTACCATGAGACGACGTAACGTTGTTAAACAGCAACTAAGCAATCAATCGCTGCAATTCTTTGTAGAGCAGCGTCCCTAACAATAATAGTAGACAGCCTACGTTGTTGTCAGAGATGTACAGTTATTTCGGTACTTGTCGGTTTCACGACCACCAAATTTTCATGGTGTCGGTTTCACGACCACCAAATTTTCATCGTTCATCCCGCTTCCAGTTTAATTTACATTTTAATCGTTCGTTCCGCTTCCATTTTAATTTACATTTTAATCGTCATCCCGTATCTAGTTTAATTTACATTTTAATCGTCATCCCGTGTCTAGTTTAAATTTACATTTTAATCGTTCATCCCGCCTCTAGTTTAATTAACATTTTAATCGTTCATCCCGCTTCCAGTTTAAATTAACATTTTAATCGGTCATCCCGCTTTTAGTTTAATAACGTGAAATATAAAGTTAACTTCATGTTGTGGTGTTTTCTTTCGGTGTGTTTGGTGGTTGTGAAACCGACAAGTACCGTTATTTCCATCGACGCGAACAAGTTAGGTGTTTCTGTAGGCCTACCTGGCGGTCTATAAATTTGTTCTGTTGCGGTTACAGTATAACGTTTACGATGACGAAGGTTGTTTTCTTTTCTGTAGCAAGCAGGAAAAATAGAAGCTACTCGAAGCCAACCAATGAAATGACGTTTCCGAAAGAAATGCTCACGAGTTTGAATTGAGTCTTTTCATATATCAGTCACAATACTTCATACCTTTGTCTCTATAAGGTTTTTCCATTTCACATTTATTATTTTCATTCAGAAAGTCAAAGTTTACGCCTTTCCTCATCCGCTGATCTTTACTGATAGACTTTGAGGAAATCTTTTGAAACAGTTTACATTTAGCTGTTAACTTTGAATTCGTTGATCATACTGGACACTAGAGGTCGCGACGAATTGAATTAGTTTTCATAGAATGAACGCTATGTTAGAAGTAAATGTTTAGCTTATAAAATTATTTCAGAAACCGACGAAAAAATACTATCAATGTTTCCATGCTCATGTCGTAGAAAGTAAAGCTATTTGCTAAAAAACTATTTTGGTTTTTCTATCCCTTATACAATGTGGAAAGCTCATTTGAGATTCAAATATAACCTGTGAGAAACCTAACTTCTTTCATGCGTATCCGTTTATTGAAAAGTTGGGTTTACGATTAATTAAATAGGATGACAATATTTTGAAGTGTTTGAAGGTTAAACAATTGATGTTAGTTTCCCTGGCAGCCACAAGAGGTAGTTAAAGATGGGATTGCATGATGGTATTTTAAGAAACCAGTATTACGTTATACATCGACTGAATAAAAGCAATAAATTTTGCTTATAATTAATTAACACTGAGACTATTCAGGTAAAGTCAACGTCTACGGTCTTGGCAGCCATCAGATGTAGTTAACCACTGGAACTACTAATGACATGATCACAACCCCGCCACTGCCTGTACTCTGGCAGTGCCAGTCCCAAGCCTAGCTGAAAGAGGAGGGTTACATTAATCTTCTCTGTAGGGACTCACGTCGATAAGCAGGAACGAACCAACAAATCTATGATAATTTTAACTCCACCACGGTCATGCTGTGGTGGTGCCAGTCAAAAGCCTGTACAAAAGGGGAGGGCAACGCATGTGATCTTTGAATGACACAACGTTGTTAAACAGCAACTAATCAAACTAAAAATAGTAACATCGACATTAACTGCTGTGCCAGCCGGAAGATGTCGTTAAGAGTGGAAAATAGCACGTTGCTCGAGCGAAAAGCACTTTTGCTTTTCGACCCAACGATCCGGGTTCGAATCCATCACTCTTTATGTGAAATCTACAGAGATCACAGTGTCGAAGATTGCGTGTAACCATGGACACATCATGATCTGTAATACACCGAAATAATTTCTGTCGACGTCAACAGCATTTGATGCTATAAGATGTAATTAAACTCTGGATCCATCCAAATCACGGCAATCACCGTCCAAAACGCAAAAGACCATGTAGGGTAGTTTAATCAAAAACAGCATCACAACGCAGAACCCTGGACAAACGAAAATTATGTAGCAAATTACACGCAAGAAAAATAATCTCTCTTACATAAAGTCAGACCAAGCACTATGGAAGTCAAGGAATACGTTCTTTCCTACCTTTAAAACGTTTTTAACAGCGGCTACATATAAATGTCAACTGCCACCAAACCCACCATTACGGCAAAAATTGTTCTAAATAGACACACCTGTTTTTAGTGTAATATTCGCCCTATACGTCAAAGCAGAAGCGTTATCCTGGGTTTTATCCTTTAATAAAGAGGGATCGCCAAAGGGTACTATCGCGTACAATCTTTATAACTGGTGAGAAAAAATTATAATAAAATATAAAAAATAAGCAGACAATTCAGTAAAGACATAACTGACCTATTCCCTGCCCCGCGCCTGAACAGTTATGACCTTAGGCCCCGACCTGATGAGTTCATGCTCCCAGCTACAGATGGTCGTAATTTTATTTTAGGGCATTAATATAAGAATGTATATTAATTGCTAACCTTTTATGTGGGGAAGAATCAATAGCCTGAAGAGTTAGCCAAGATCACCAATCTAGCACCACTCACCGCATATGCTATAGCTGGCATAAAGTTGTTCGAGACATTAAGTGACAACTGTATGATGAATGAACGAAAATTGATTGATTGATTGATTGATTGATTGATTGATTGATTGATTGATTGATTGAATACTGTAGCGAAATCTGACTTATCAAAGGACTTGTTTACTTATTTTAACAATGAATACACGCATAGAAATAAAGCTAGCTAATTTATGGCGGCGTTTAGCTATAGAATGAGTGGCGCTATACAAATGAAAGTCAAGTTTAAGTTGAGAGCCGTTGGTTATGTTGATGAGATGTCCCATAATCAGCAATGGTGCATCGGTTGCTGACACGAACATGGAAGCCAATCAACGACAGTTCACGGGGAAGTGTTCGATTTGAGAGGACGGTGATAGAGTCCAGCAGGGAGGGCATTACAGAACGCACGACCAGCTACCACGAAGCTTCCACTCTATGGAGCGGCAACTCATGGTCTTGGTAACGACCAGAGGTTTCCGTGTGCGGCTGATCACAGAGTACGACGGCCAGGATCAGTGATAATTAGGAAACAGAGTTCCTTTAATGACAACATTGCTTTTAATTAGACTGTCATTTGGATCATACTACAGTGAGAATTGTATTCTAATACTTTTCCTATCAAAGTGAAATGCCTTTGATGTCCTTAAACTTTTGAAAAGCATCAATCCAATCGCCGCCTCAGATTCTGCGCTGTTAACACCTTCAAAATATTTTCCAATCAACGTCAATAAGATATCATTAAACTGTTTGTATCTAATCCAATCGTGAGTTAAACTTGTACAAATTACGAGCAAAGGTTGTGTCAATGGTCTGGGTAGCAACAAGACGTCGTTCAACACAGTATCATGCAGTGAAGTTGTTAGACACCTTAATTCTCTGTAGTATTTAATGAGGTAAAAAGCTGTACCCAGCTGAAGTTAGACACCTTCATATCGTATAATATCTCTACTATAAATAAAAAAATTCGATTAATCACAATTCGTATTTAACCACATCTCCGTCATGCCATAGAAAGCGTGGGAACTGTTGAAACTAGTAGGGAGCATTAGATGAAGGAAGAGAAGGAGGGAAGACAGGATAAGAAGAAACAGATCTGGTGAAGGACTTCATTGCTTTAACTTCAATAGGGATATGAACCCGGACCTTTCTGTTGACAGTCAAACGCGCTAACCTTTTGACTATCTTGCATTCTGAACACAACATCGTTTCAGACAAGATCTTATTATGCAACGTCTGATCGTTTAGGTGGAGAAATCATCCCGGGGTTGGAATTGACTGGCAGACAAAGATGTCCTTAATAATGTCCTTGTCTGCCAGTCAGTATACCTGACAGTTCGTCAGGTACATCTCAGTCAGTTGGAACTCTTAGACCTATCAACACCAAATGAAAACATTTGTGTAGCGCTTTTCTGAGAAACCATAGACGGCCATGGGAGTCATGGTCAGTCATGTGGTATGGTAGTTTGAAACATTGTTGTTTGGTATGGTAAGTCGGAGTAACATAAGTTGTATCATGATACGTTTTAACATGGTGCAATGCTTGACCTACCCAGCTATCCCTATTTATGTAACCCAATAATAAGTATTTGGCTTACCCCATTTCCCGTACTTTACTTGAATGAAGTGTTTTATTGCACAGAAGCAAGTATTATAATTACAGTCATGAGCCAGCAAGTACAGTGTAACAGGAGCCACGAAAACGCTCCAGCTTATCCTAGCCTTGGCCCCTCTTGCTTGAGTATCATTTGTACATGTGTTTATTTCTTAATTAATACTTATTCTTACTATTGTCATTTTCGCTCTAATTACTTTTGTCATAGTTGTTATAATTTTTATTTTCATCAGAAACATAAGACACCTTTTTAAGGTGAATCAGACGGTGTATGTATATTTAAAATGCGTTCAATCGCTTGACTTTTAGACCATTAATGGCAGCCACAAGATGTCGCTAAATGAAGTAAACTACTAAGATGCTAATCCCATCAATCCCATCGCCACCAATCCTGGATATAGGAAGAGGGCGACTGTAAATGTCCTTTAACATAGCATCTTTAAACAGAAACGATACAATAGCTATATATTCAGGATATTGACCACAATATTCGTTGTAAGATAACGGCTCTGGCACAAGATGTCGCTACTACGAGGATAAGGCGAAAAGCGCTTAGACACCTTTATAACTATTGTCAGTAATGTTATGACAACCACCAATTGTATTTCATCAATCACTTACTACACGGCATTGTACAAAGCCTTGGCTGCTGTAAGATGTTTGCAATCATATTTTAATATAATATTTGAGTTTTTGATATGTTTCGTTCAAACTACTTTGATAGTTTGAAATATTTTCTAATATTATGATCCTGTACATAATCCGTCAACGTTGTAATCTGTATAGATAATCGCCTTGTTATTCGTACAGATAGGTCTCGTTCTCTAGTAGTAAGTAATCCATATCTTTCTGTGCACCTTTTACCGTCGACAAAGACGAACAGATGCCGCCATTTTCTCAGTTGAAAACCTTTCTGTACACGATAACTTAACGTAACAAATCCTCAAGAGACATCCTTGGCCTAGTTTCAAACGAAAACTCGCCAACACGAATGTCTAAATCGAACTCAAGACGTTAGTTTTAAAAATGAGATTATGAAGTATTTCTCAGTAACTTCAAACTGAAATGCAAAAGGTCGTACACTGATGTACAGCGTTCACCATGGAGCTGATGCAATGGACAAAAGGCGGATTCGATGATCTTTATTTAGTCGGTGGCAACTGTTTTAACGGTTTTCAAAAACGGATGTTCATTTTTCCTCCGTGTAGAGACATCTTGTGCTAGTTTTGTAGTTCCCATTTAGATTGACATGTAAGTTGCGAGTTTTGTTCTCGAAAGAAATTATTTGAATTGTCTCTACTGATAAAATGTCGCATAGCAACTTACAACAAGAGATGCCGGGTTTCTGTTAGAAGTTTCTGGCAATGGTTGACACAATGTCTTGTACTATTATTCAGTGAACGGTGTGAACTCTGCCTGTGTTGTGAAAATTATACATTTAGTGTAAAGTCGACTTCAGCGGTCCTGTTATTAACACTGGAACCAACTGCAATTGTAATTGGAGACTTATAAAGCACCACTTTAAAACGAACTCATGAGAGAAGGTCACGCCCCGGTGTCCCAGAACTATTGGGAAACAATGCGGTCTTCAAACCTTTGTGGAAACAGAGACAGAAAAAGAAGCTCTCGTCGGAATCCAGCACGGAGGGCATTCACGAAGCAGGACCAGCTACCGCGAAACTGCGACGCAGTGCAGCGGCAATTCTGGTCTTGTGTATGACCAAGTCTTCATGTTCAGCCGATCACAGAACAGGAACAGTGAAAATTGAGAGACAGAGTTCCTTTAGGTAGACCGTTGGGCAAATGGTAAGACAGTTGCGCACAGAACCAATATTGAATAGGATGCGCTCTCGAATTGGAAGCCAGTGGAGTTGCTCCAGAATGAATGAGGAGATATGGCAAGCTATGGAGATATGATTACTAATAAAATTGTGTTTATTTGTTAGACTGCTTCTTGGGTCATGCTCAGGGCTGTAGTCGAGCGTATACGCGGGTATACAGCGTATACTGACCTCTAGAGAAATTTGAGAGCGTATACTCATGGCTGTAGACGAGGGTATACGCGGGTATACAGCGTATACTTACCTCTGGGAACGAAAATTTTTCAAAAAAGAGAGGTTTTTAAAGGTTTTTAGGGCGAATGACTAAAAATAAATAAAAAAGTCTGAAAATTTTCTGAGAATTGGTGAAAAGTCTGAAATTTTTCCTAAAAAAAGGTCTTCAAATTGTTTTTTACGCCGCTGGTCACCGGTAGCGTATACTCACCTCAAATTTTACCACTACAGCCCTGGTCATGCTACAGTGAGACTCCATTCTCAGGCTTGGAATTGTCGGGAGGTTGGCGGGGTTCAACCCCCTAGTCATTCTTAGGACCCCAGTTAACCCTCGGGCTACCAAGGGGGGGTGGTTACCACCCCCCCTACGTTTTTCTGGGAAATTTTTTTTAGCACATGGAATATAATTTTGACATTTTAGGTAGCTGTAGGGGGTCCATTTGCGCAAATTTTGAGGTAAAAGTCGTGATGATATCCCACGCCATAAAAAAGTTATACCCGATATAGCCTAGGTACCACTTATGAAATCAGGAATTTCTCTTGTCAGCTGTTAGCTGTTGTCGACTATAATAAAGGTATTCATTATTCTTTCTGGAAGAGAAACAACTATGCCATTCTTTAGAGGGAATGTAGGGATATATTTGGTTCTTAGTTGTTTGTCTTTTGATAACCGGAAGTGATCATAATGAATAATAATACGCTTTTTCAGTGTGAAAATCACTGTTGCAACATCACAACGTAAACCGGTATGGTTGGGTATGGGGAAGGGCTATAAACAGTTGAAGCAGAATACTAACAGAGTAAAGCAGTACTGTGAAGTGTTCAAGAAGCCGGTTTGCAGGAAGCATTCGCACAAAACAATGAAAGTAACTTGCAATAACTGCAAGGACCACTGACGTTTTTGACTGCCGGGAAAAATTACATAATTTCTTGTTTCATGTTGATATAGCTGCACGCCTTTAGGTTTTGCCTGTAACTAAAACAGACTTTGGAATAGTTTGTATTGTTGAAATTTAAGCCTCATTATATTTATTCTATTTAGAATATTATTGGATACATAGTTCATTTTCAAAACACACATCATTTATTTCTTTTTATCCAAATAGTACAAATTGTGTGGGATAATATCATATATCGTTAAATGGACCGGTGCCTTTGTTAAAAACTATATAATTTCGAGATGCATTCATATATTTTACAACTAAATATACCATTCTTTTCAGAAATGAATGCTGAATCAAATGCTGTATTACATGATATGATATCTTAAACCAAACACGAAATTCCGGGGGGGGGTGGTAACCACCCCCCCCTTTGGTAGTCGATGTCACAAAAAAACCTTGGTAGCCTGAGGGTTAAGTCTTCATTGCACACTCCACGGCGGTCTCTTCCAACCGCCTGAGTTGTGCTAGTGTGATTTAGTATTATTTGACTCTGAGTCTCTGACAAAGAAATGAAATTTTCATAGTGTATCATGTATGCATTTTTTTATTTTCTCAACGAAGGAATTGATTTTGATTCGAGTCTGACTTGCAAAACTGCTAGCGTTGGAATCAGCCGCTTTCAAATTTCGTTGACACCAGTTTTTAAAATGCGGGTAAAATGTTCAACCCCCTGAGTCTTTTTTTCTACAATTCCCACGCCGTCCATACTAATACTTTTCCTATCAAAGTGAACTGCCTTTGATGTCCTTAAACTTTTGCGAAACATCCTTCGAGTCATTACTTACAGATTCCAGTGTGGTTAACCTGTTCCAAATATTCTCCAATCCACGTCAACAAGATGCCGTTAAACTGTTTGAATCTAATTGAATCGCAAGTTAAATTTGTACAATTTATTAGCAACAGTAGTGTCAACGGCCTGGGCAGCAGGAATATGCCGCTCAACATACTATCATGCAGTGAACATGTTAGACACCTTAATCCCGGATAGTATTTAAAGTGAAAGTTGAAGTTAAACACCTTGATATCGCTTCTTACCACTAATATAAATAGCCAAATTTCGTTTAATCGCCAGTCGTACCCCCTCGCCTTACCTCTGCATTATGCCATACAAACCGTGGGAATTGTTCAAACTAAAGAGATAGCTCTGGTGAAGGACCTCATTGAAAAATGAGCAAGTTCGAGGTCATATGGGCCAAGTTGCTTGTTGCTTTCATTTCCAGACGGATTTGAAACCCGGACTCCACCGATGACAGTCGAACCGCGCAAACCGGAAAACTATCGCGCACTGTGAATAGAACATCGTTTCACAAGAGTTGTAGTTTCGTCTAGTTTATCTAAGTTGTAGTGGAGAAATCATCCAGGGATTGGAATTGACTGTATCATGTACAATATTTATAGATAGATACCTAAAGGGAAGACTCATTTAAAAATTGTCGTTTGAATACAGTAGTAAATGTTATATTTGAGAAAACAAATTTTGTTAAGTTGATCTGGGTGGGGGGGGGTAAATTTAGCACAGAGTGCAACTATAGTTTGCTACGTTCCTGATTAATACCTGCCTTTCTCATTTTCTCGTACTTGGTTTCCCAGTTCTCTGTATTTTCTTACCTAGTTCTGCAAAATGTTCTTATTTTCTCCAAATATGGCTTACTCAGTTTTCTAAATTTGCCTTACCAGTTGTCGAAACTTTTCTTACCCAGTTCTCCATACATGGCGTACTTAAGCACACCGCACTTGTCAAGTGACCCAGTTGTCCGTGACGGCAGAATGTGCGAAAGGTTTTACCCTGTTGTCGGAGAAGTTGAATTCTCGATGGAATTTGTCAACGATCTGCTCTACCCGGTTGAACTGGATTTCGGAGACGAAGGGTCGGATCCAGTCGAAGTAGTTGGCCACCAACACCAACACCAACATAGCCCCATAGACGACGTAACTGGCCACCGTCTCCTCCCTCCAGACGTCAGGGAATTCTATGCAAAGACACGTTTATAGACTAACTGAAATTGCGTTATAGTGCTATATAAATCGTGTTGCTGTTGTTGTTGTTGTTGTTGTTATTATTATTATTATTATTATTATTATTATTATTATTATTACTATTGTTGTTGTTGTTGTTGTTGTTGTTGTTGTTGTTGTTGTCATTGTAAAGATTATTATTATTGTCATTGTCATTATAATTGCTGTTCTAATCGTTATTATTAGGAAGAAATTTTAACACGAACAGTCTCCCTACATAAGACACCTTTTCTAATAATAATCAAACGGTATATAAATGTATATTTCAATCGCATCAGTTGAATATCTTCTGTAATAGCAAGTTTGACATTAACGGCTACAAGATGTCGCGAAAGCAATAAAATCACTGAGATACTAATTTGACTTTGTGCCGGGAATCTCAACTGAATCCCATCTCTACCGCCAACAATCCTGGATAAAGGAAGAGTGCGACTGTAAACGTCTTTTGACACATCATCTTTAAACACAAACTGTGCGATCGCCAGATATGCAGGACATTGACCACAATATTCGTTGTAAGTAAAGGTCGACGTCAACGGCCCTGACAGCCACATAATGCGAGCCTCTGTTAAGACACCTTTAAACAATGTCACTGATGTTATCGCAACCATGAACAGTGTTTCATCGATCCCTTACTACAAGGCACTGTATAAAGTCTTGGTTGATGTGAGATATCGCTATTTTCATTTAATGGCAAGTGTAGCATTTCCAAGTGAACCTTTCTTCATATCAGCCGATTCACAATCGTAATCCTAAACTCCAAATTTATAAAGGGCTACTCTTAAATATAAGCGCAGGGCACCAGAATATTCACGAGCACTGCGTCGTATCAGAGGACTTGTCCAAAGATTGAAGTCCAGTGGAGACCCGAGTCCAGTTACCAAGGAGACCGGAGAGAGAAGGGGGATCAGCTGCTAACTAAGGTGGGTTTCTTCGTATATATAGGACGAGAAAGCTTGTTAGGCGCATTAAGGCACAAGATGTCGCCAAACAATGAATATAAACAGCAAACGACATAGCACATATATATAGTAATTGTCCTTTGAATAGCTCTTTCCAGACAATTCTTTCCAGTGTTGGAATCTCAGCTTGCGCAAAATAGTTAGAAGTTATTTAAAATTTAAAAAAACTTGATGGTTGTACTTAGCAGTAACTATAGACCAACTTTAATCAGTACTGGATACTTGTAACTGACCCACGCCAGTAGCTCTCTTACACACCAATACATCATTTTCACCAAACACTATATATTTGAAAATTCGCTTACTCAGTGAATGGAGCAAAATTCGCTACAGTTGATAACGAAAAGGTTCGGAAAAACACTGGTTTGTTTCAAAGCATCTGTTGCTAAAATATTAGCTTCAGTAAATAATTTCGATGTGCCGCCAGAAAATATGCTGTTTCAATTGATTGTGTTGAAATTTGCACGTTTTAAAGAACTTTTATCCACGAAAATGAACTTCGAATGAGGACGTTTCGTAAAGTGAACAATGCTACTCACCTGTACGATTTTCGGTTTGATTCGTTATAAATATGGCTTTTTTCAATATTTGCTACTAGACTATTTGCCCGTCATATGACGGGTTGACGGGTTGAAAAAGAAAATGAATGAATTGATAGGAAGAGAAAAAAAATTGTTTATTGGAATTACGATCGGACGATCTTTGCCGTCGCTCACAATTTAAACGTAATCTTCGCTGTTGGGGACTTTCTTCATACATGGGACAACGACATTTTGAAGGACTATTTACCAACAATATAACATTTTCCAGTTTAATGACATCGTGTGGACCGCTAGAAGAAATTATCAAGGACTAGTTACGAACAATACAGTAATTGCCCTGCATTTGACGTGACCAATCTATGTTGAGGCTGAGTCTTCGCTTCGTCTTTACTTCTACCCCCTCAACCTGCCGTCAGGTCGTGTGCCATAATCAGGGAGTGATACCGTGAGGGTAGAACGGAGGGAGGGAGTAAGGGAAGGAAGGAGAGAGGGACAGAGCTAAGGCGGGAGGGAGTGAGGGAGGCAGAGACTGATTACTAACCGCTGTTCGTCTGTCTATCAGTACGTCTGTCTGTGTGTCTGTCTGGCCTAATTGCCTGAAGGCCAAGGGTCTGTCAGACATAGTTAGTAGGGTGCGTTTATTTTACGATTGACACACAGATCTGGAAAACTATATAAGAGCAAAAGCACCTCAAATGGCATATTTGAGGTGCAAAAATAATGGCAATTTACAGAAATTACGCTCTTTCGAAAAGATAGAGTCAAAAGACACTATAGAAGCCTAGATTGGACACCTTCAAATCGCTTCCTATTGCCTCTCTAAATAAGAATATTTCTTTAATCGCTAATAATCCACACGAAACAATGCACGACAATTATTGGTCGTGGATGGATTTTATTCGTAACATTCTCACAAATTCGTATCAACAACTTGTGTCATTCGGTTGAATCGGACATTTTGAGCTTTGAGAAGCTTGCATTGGATTACTCATCAGCATCATCAATTGAATAAAAGCGCTTCAATCATTTAAGGTCAATTTTATTCGTCAAGTCCAACGCTGCTAGTAGATAGTCTGTAAAACGTTACTGTTAGACACTGCTCGAAAATTTCACAGACTTACACAAAAAAATCTGTATCATTTTGTCAATGTGAGTTTAGAAAAGAAACTTGGATTACGTTGGATAACGTTTGATTACGTTGAATTACGTTGGATTACGTGTAGGCTGGAGTTACTAGGAATTATTGTCGATTCGTTCAGACGAAAAATTTGTGATCGTCCAGATAATCTGCCATGGATGCCGCCATTTTACTTCCCTCCTCTTTCTGGCGTTTGGTCTCAAAATGAAGGAACTTTTGGTAGAATTCCCCTATGACGATAGATTTATGTGCGTCGAGTTGAGACGAGTGCGCATATGAAGTCACTTTTCACTGAAAGCGAGGTGGTATTTATTCTACTCACAAAGAAGATGATTTCATAAATATTCAGGCCTTAACAACATCCAATCTGTTGTTTCTGATCTGTTGTACAATTTCGATACACAAGCAGAGCAACAAAAAAACGGACACTGGACACATAGTTCAGTTCGGCTAGTTCACGTGATCAATTGTTATGCAGAACAATCGTTGAAGAAGAAAATCTGTTGCTGAAACACGGTGTTGCCGGTCTGAGGCAGTTCAGTCGAGTGAGGAGAAGTAGAGCCCTGCGCCGACGTCATAGTGTCGGCGGCGGCGCGCCGGTCATTTTGGGTCGGCGGCGGCGGCGCGCCGACGAACAAAAATCGGCGGCGGCGCCCACAAAATGAGAGTTGAACAGCCGTTGGTCCTGTGACCAGTAAAGAGGACCAAGTTCTCTAGAGCCACTCCATCACACTGAAGCTCAAATACATACAAAGGGACTGAGAGAGAAGACACCTTCAGACATTTGCCTTACAAAGATTAACATCCTTAATTACACTACACATCTGCATAGGTATTGGCAAATTGTAATCAGATGAAGCAACATGCATTTGCTTATTGCGTGAATACACTTGCATATGCACTGATACAGTATAGGCCTACACTCCAAGTCACATGGCAGATGCCGGCTGACAGCAGCCTCTCAGTGAGAGAGGCTACTGTCAAGCCATGAAGTGACATGTAAATATATCCCTATGGAAATACAATGGCCGAGTGGCCTCACCTCTGTTAATTTTTCAATGAATTTACCAGGTGGTCTGCTGCCCATTTGAATTGGTGCCATGCCATTTAAGGTCTCCATATATAGACCATTGTTTGTATCAGACTAAACTGAAATAGACCATTCTTGATGCTATACATCTAAGTCAAAACCTGTCTCTGTTTACCTGAATAGATTCCAGCCAAAGTATTAATCAATTATACCTTCCGTTCTGCAGGAATTAGTTAAATGGCATATCTTGATATTAATAGCACTTATAAACTCCTCGAACCTTACGACATTAAGCCAAAAATGTAGCCTACACCATTGTAGTGAGACCACAGACATCAAAGACTACAATCAATAAGTTATGGAAGCTATTCAACATGCATGTGACGAATAGGGAAATACTGTAGTACTGTGTACACATGCAAAGACATGCAGCTTGTCTTACATCTTATCGTTTAAGAACTGTTAGATATCCAATTAGCCGTGTTTTAGCACCTTATATTGCTGACGCTCAAGCTGTTTGTGTAGAAATTTTATTCTGTCACAGAATAAGAGTTTCACAGTGACTGTAAGACCGGCAACAGAGAAAATTCTTTTATATTTTGTTCATATTTATTTTAGTTCGTCTGTTCTTCTTTCTTGTCCACTAGTAGGCCTACATCCCACTTCACAATCACCAGCATGCGAGTGAACTCATGTGTGCTATGATAGCTTCAAAATTCAACACGAATTCGTGATATCATATGCTCATAGCATTGACACCAATTCGTGTTGCCGATAAAGTTTCGCAAAGAAACCCAGAAAAATAAAATGAAGTTAGTAAGTGCAAGATGTCCACTTCTATTTCGCACCAAGGCAACAATTTATCGCAATATCATGCAAAACATGAAAAATGCAACAATAATAACTAAGCATATCAAACTGGCATCGGCGGCGCGCCGACAGATTATCGGCGGCGGCCGCGGCGCGCCGACAAACAAAAATCGGCGGCGGCGCCCACGAAATGTCGGCGGCGGCGCGGCGCGGCCAGCGCAGGGCTCTAAGGAGAAGCCCGATATAGAGGGAGCAGCAGTAGTCAAGCCGACAGGTACTGAACGCGTGGACGAGAGTAGCCGCAGATTGGGAGAAGAGAGAGTGGGAAGCTGAAAGTAGCAAGCGCGGCTCAACTTCGAGATGTGCCGTGAGAGAGTGAATTCTGAATCCAAAATCAAGGGTTTCAAGGGTCGGATCCATTCAACGTAGCTGGCTTCCGTCTTTTCCCTCCAGACTATACGGAATTATCTGCAAGACACACGTTTATAAACTAATTGAAGCTGTGTTCTGGTGCTATATAAATCGTGCTATTATTTTTATTGCTATTGTTATTATTTGCATTGTAACTACTATAATTATTGTCATTGTTATTATAATTGCTGTTCTTATCACTATTATTAGGAAGATAGGCCTGTTGTTTACACGAACAGGATACCTACATACGACACCTTTTCTAACCAAAATCATACGATATATGTGGGCTATATTTCACGTGCATTCAGTGGTCTGAAAAAAACGATTGTTCTATAAAAAGATAATTATGTTAGCGGCCGTGGCAGCCACAAGATGTCGTTACATAAAGGAAATTACTGAGATACTAAACTGACTTTTCCCATGGAATCTCACTGAACCTGAATTCGATCTATATCACCACCAATCCTGGATAAAAGAAGCGGTCGAGGCTAAACGTGTAATAACACAGGTCTTTAAGCAGAAATAGCACATATCCAGCACATTTAAGATAAGGTCGACGTCAACGGCCATGACAGCCACAAAAGGTCGCTTCTTCGTGGAAAACGCGAGACCCTATTTAGACACCCTTAAAACCATTGTTTTCACAACAACCAACTGTTTTTCATCAATCTCTCACTACTAGGCATTGTATAAAGCCTTGGCTGCTATGAGATGCTCTAGTTTCATTAATGACAAGTGAATTTTTGTTCATATCAGCCACACCATAATCGAAATCGTTAACCCTACCTTTAAATAGCAGTGAGAACTGTCCAACTCCCACAAGGTGTCGATATACTCCCGGATAATTTGAGACCGTTTTCTAACGCCTTTAAAAATATTGCCACTGTCGCTATGAAGATAATCGAATACGTTACAACTTACAACGCCAGTCAGCGTGGGTTCTATATTTCTTTTCCTCACGGACACCAACACCAAGCAGTCTCTCTGTCGAAGAATGCCTTACGCAACAAAACCAGTAAAAAAGCCCTTCAGAAACACTACAGTTCACAGAACCAAAAGATTGCTGGATAGTAATACTGGATAATAATACTGGATACTACATGTAATAATCATCCCGCGCTATTAACTCTCCTACGCGCCTACATATAACTTTCACTAAAAGCTATAAATAAAAAATCGTGTAATCAGCGTGTCGCTTCCATAATTATTAAGGTTGATTGCGAAAGCTCTGGTGGAAAAAGAGATTATTTCATAGCGTTTGTTCGTACAATATTAGTTTGATTGGAAAATTTCCTTTGATGCGCCGTCAGAAAACATGATAATCCAATTGATTATGGTGAAAGTTGCACGTTTTAAATAACTTTTACCCATGAAAATGAACTTCAAATGAGGACGTTTAGTATAGTGAACAAAGTTACGCATCTTTACTTTTTTCGTGGTGATTCGTCATAAATAGGGCCTTGTTTATCAGATGATAACTATCTTATGAATATTAACTGTCCTATTTTTTACATAAATTTTATTATAAATTGGAATATTTAAATTGGAAATTTAGACAACGACCCGACAATACACCCAGCAAGCAGTAGGAAAAGGTGACGGGACATAGTTGCTACGAAGATGAGGTCGATATTTGCATCCTTCCACCAGCTGATGGCAATGAAATTGAGTGTCAACAAATAGATGAAAATGATCTGGCATAAGTAGAGGCTGTGGATGTTTGTGGTGAATTAGATGTATTCTGTGGCAGAAGCGATGATGAGCAACCAGTAGCCGCCATGGTAACAGAAACCAAAATCTGATATGGGAGAACAGACACAGAAAGCGAGAGGCAAGAAAATGATCCCATATGAATGGTTTTCCAAAAGATACACCAACAACGCTACTGGAGGCACACCAAGATAATCGATCAAATCCAAAGAGAACAGGAGATCACACCAGTAGGAACCGCCGGCTTTCCACAAAAAGTTTCATCCTCTGAAATGGAAGGTGATGGTCCTTCTTATCAAAAGAAAAAAAATTGGAACAACAGCTGTATCAGTTCAAGATGTACAAAGCTGGAGAAACAAAGAAAGGTTCATCTTCTGGAATCTAGCTGACAACAGATCTCTTGGTGATTCTAGAGTGGCAAAATTTGCTCCACTATATATGATCAGCTAAACAAATCCATGATACAGTGTGGAATTTTTATGAAAAACTTAGCATTGACCAGTCTGTGGTGCCTTATTATGAACACCATGGAACAAAGATGTTAACAAGTGGAAAACCAATCAGATTCGGCTATTAGATCTGGATGTTTTGTTCATCGGATGGTTATCCAAATCGAGCAACAATTTATTTTGGCAGAAGTAGTTGACCCGCAGAAACCCCCTTGGTGAGCACGTTGTCATGAATTTTGCCGAACTTATCATGGGAAAACTAAATCACCTGCGATACTGTGAAATCTTTTTACTAGTTAGTAACTAATACTTACAACCTTCTGTCTAAGCTGAGAGACATGGGGGTTAATGGCAACAGGTACTGTCTGTGATGGTCGAACCGGAACAGCACTTCTGACAGATAAGAAAATGTTTGCAAAGGAAGAAAGAGGTGCTTTTGAGTACACCTGTGATGGCAGAATTTGTGTTGTTAGGTGTCAGACAACAATGTACTACAATGTAGTAACATGTCCCAGTAACTTTGAAAGGGTAAATCCTTGGGAATAAGTGGTCAGTATCTGGGGTTGCAAGGACAAAGAATTGGTGTCTCAGCAACTCATGATAAACAACTATACAGCAGTATGGGAGGGGTTGATCTAATGAATCGGCTTCTGTCTGCGCATCGACCAAGAATCAAGGGAAACATGTGGTAGTTGAACTTTTTCAGCAATGCCATCAACATGGTGATAGTTGCTGCATAGCGACTACACTATCGTGTTTCGGAAGCTCAACAGCTACGACCTATTTGAAGGGCTTGGTCAAAAGCTCATGGCGTTATCGTTTAGGGAGACCAACTGCTCCAGTGCAGTCATGCCTATGCAATGACGGCGTTACATTCGTCTTGTAAGTCAGGGTCATTGCATTTTATGCAGAAAAAACACTACCAAATAATGTCCCAAATGTCTCAAGAACTGTGAACTGTTTTGAATGTGTTCATAACTTAAAATAAATTGGTTTTCAATAGCTTTTGTGTCGCTTAGTCATGTTCCGCTGCCATTGTAAGAAATTCTAGTGGGAATGACCCAACGTTCCATTTTTGGAACACCCTCAAAAATCACCTTAAACTTGAAATATGAATAAAAGCTTCTCATTTATGTTTAAATACCATTAATATATAACACATATTTAAGTGGCATCCGAAAATTCCACCTAAAAAGCATAGTGGTAAAATAAAGGTTAACTGATAAAATGTTGCATAGGGCCTGACAACATATAAAAAGAGATGCCGTGTTTCTCATAGACATTTCTTGGAAGGGTTAACTTCCGTTTCACAAACTCTTTAGCGACGAGCAGCATTGGTTCCCAGTCGCTTTTAGTACACTTTCGTCATTGAAGTGTTATATGTTTATACGAAAAAGATCTTCGCTTGAGCACTTAATCTGAAGTGGAAAGTCTCAGCTGAAGGGTGATAGACAGGAAACTTGCTTAGTACCGAACCTGCTCAAGATGAATTTAACCCGTTCCACAAATGTCTGGAAAAACCAAATTATTATATGATGTTATGTGAAATTTTATCCTTAAAGACTATTTCGAAGCATGTCTTTCTATTTGAAAATTCATATTTGAGTTTCATAAGAGCAGTGAGTACTGTTGAACTGCCACAAGATGTCGCTATAGGCCGAAAAATGCGATAACGTGTTAACCCCTTTAAAACTATTTCACCGCCGCTATAAAAAATTCGAATATTTTACATCAACAGCCAGCGTGTGTCCTTTATTTATTTTCTGAACGTGGAGGCGAAGAAGAGGAGAGACGAACAGCAACACCAAGAAGTCCCTCGCAGATGGTAGAAGACGCTGTATCCTTACATACCGGTGTTGACGAAGACATTCTACGCATCATAACCAGTAAAAAAAAGCCCCTTAGAAACACTACCGGTCAGAGATCCAAGAAATTAGGCAATCGTTAAACCTCTTTTTTGTTGTAAGCCAATGGCCTTGGCGGCCACAGGATGTCGTTAAACACTACTATTATGTTTGACACAGAGCCAAATGATAGCTTGCTACGTTCCTGGTCTTATGGCATCAAAGGCCGTTGACGACAATTGGAAAATGTTTAATGTTTATGTTTATCCAGAGTTTAACGACATGTTATGGCAAGAAAGGCCGTTGACGTTGACAGAAATTATATTGAACAGTTCTCACCGTTACTATGGCATAATGCAGCTATTAAAACAATACAATTTTATATCTTGATTGGCAGTGTTCTAAATAGGGCCTAAGTCTAACTTAAGTGTATATCAATGGTACGATTTGAGGATTATCCGGGGTTCTGCGACTTAGCAGACGTGTCAAATGTTTAGGACATGTTGGCAGAGAATGAAGATCTCATAACCTCATAACCTGCCACTGTTTGTCGGAATCTGCTCGCAGCTTCTGAAGCTGACTTTTTCAATCAGACAGAAGGGTCGCGGCGCCTGCTAAGTCGATCGCGATACCCTGAAATGATCGTGATGCTGGGCCAATAATGCGGTATGCAACCTTCAGAATATCCATGCATAGAATAACCGTATGTCCTGGAGCCTCGCCTTCAGCCCAGTAGCCTGTGTGATTGTTGCACTGTCATACACTGGTTCAGACAGATGTGGAAGGGCGTGTAGACCATGACTGTATCTGGACAAAACGGTATCTACAGCAGCCTCCGAACTATTCCAGCGTGTCGTCGGAATGCGTTTCAACTGCAGTGTCCGTCCTTCCTTTGCAATCTATAAACAGTCATTTCTCTTATGTCGTCCACACATGAAAACGTACAACTCCTATGAAAATACCAAAGTGTTCTTGACGTCGTGACTCACACACCTACGGCATTAACCACTAGGTTGAGCCCGTATGCATGACAATATGTGTAGACTGCTTTGCTGCAGCGACCTTGTTTGTGTGTGGCCATACCGCTGTATTTGCCACGCATGTTCCCGGCTCCATCGAAGCATTGACCGATGATCCATCCGAGGTCTACTTTCAATCTCTGCAGATCTTGCAGAAAGTGTTCTGTCAAAACCCTCTGTTCACCTGTAGTGAAAATCTCCAGCAATCTTTCTGTTATACTATTCTCACGCTCACCATCGTTGTCTATTTCCATTTATCTCATCATCAAGACACTCGATTACTCGACAGCCGATACATTGCAACAGTTGAATCAGACTCAGTCAGTTCAACAGCAACATCCATTTCATTATGGCGGGACCCCGGCACAAATTGTATTGTATTGTATTGTATCTAAACATTTATAAAGCGCCTCTCGCAGTGTTCGCTAATCAGAGGCGCTCCCAGTGCGAAAGACCCAGTGAATAGAAAGTGGTTCCAAGACAGTGGAATTGGAAGCAGTCTGCTTCCTCCCCCTTCCCCAACGTAGTAGGCCCTGTTTGTTATTTTGTGACATTTCGTCTATAAATACCATTTCGCCCAACTTAGATAGATTTTAAAACTCACTGAGCAACTAACACAAGATTTCGCTAAACCACGAAAAATGTGACGCCCGTTTTATGCACCTTTACAAACTTTATATCCCGTAGGCTCAGGCCCGCCGAGAGGGAGGGGCAGGGGGGCAAATGCCCAGGGGCCCGGCGATTTCTTAGGGGCCCGGGCCGGGCCCGTAATCAACTAATGAAAAATATTACATTAGTTATACGAACTTTATCATTTATGCCTTTTTAAGTATATTATCTGACGCTTAGCTACAATCAGTTTAAACTATAAGCATCTGAATAAAATCATAGTTCAATAGTTGTATATGTAAATTAATATCGTACGGTCATACCCGCACTTTTATTGTTTCATTTTTTTTATTTTTATCATACGACCGTATGATATTATTTTTATACAAAACCTAAAGATAGTTTAGAGGCCCATGACTGCACTGCCTAGGGGGCCGCGACTGTTCTGCCTAGGGGCCCGCGACAACTCTGCCTAGGGGCCCGTGCCTGTTCTGCCTAGGGGCCCGGAATTTCTGTCGGCGGCCCTGCGTAAGCTCTATAAAAATACTTATTAACACCTAACTATTTTAGCACTATAATGTTTTTCTTTTATATGTATACATTATTTTAAACTCCATTAATCTGTTTAACCTCTTTCATTTACTGTAATCTGATTTATGATCAATTGCAATTATTGTCTTTGTAACACTGTAATCCCATCGCATCTGTGTTGACGGGAATCTTTTAGTAAACGAATATTTGATTTTGATAAATATTAACTACATTAAAACGCCAGTTATTGAAACAATTTGTTGTACTATTATGCTATTTGTTTAAATTAATGGGTGTCAACGATAACGGTCTTGGCAGCAACAAGATGTCGCTAGACAGTGAATAATGCTTAGAAACCTTTAAAACGCATTCATTCAAAGCTTATAATTGCATACAGCCGTTGAGTTTAAGTCAGCTTCCTCGGGCATACGTAGCAATAATGCTTTCTTATCACAGTCAACATTAGGATGTGTTGTGAAAACTTGGAATCCATGTAAAGCAATTTCTATTTGAAAATTAGCAGATCAACTCTTAGTTTTCATTATTATCTGAGGCATGCTCCTCTCCGGAGCGTTACCACTTCCAAGACACGCAGCCAGCCGTCTCTATTAAGCAATTCCGCCACTGCTCGTAATCTGGCAGTGCCATTACCAAGCCTGCAGAAAGGAGGAGGGTGACGGAAATCATCTATGTTATGACACAGTGTCGTTATATAGCAACTAACTAACTAACTAACTAACTAACTAACTAACTAACTAACTAACTAACTAACTAACTAACTAACTTGCCTCTACCGTTCTTTTCAAACTGCTGGAGGTCGCTCAAAATGCTTGTTCCAAACAATCGGAGGGCTGGTAATTGTAATCTGACATTTATAGAGCGCCACCTTAAGTAAAAACTCTAGGTAATCACCTTCACAGCGAGTGATGTGTCCAAACAGAGGGAACCTCCTTTTCTAATCATCTACAACACTGGGGTATGCATTGTGCGGTGGAAAATGTCATCGAAATCGTAATCTCCAAATTTCTAAAGCGCCACTCGAAGTCCAAGCGCAGGGCACCAACCTATTCACGAGTGCTGCGTCAAATCAGAGGGGTTTCCAAAGAGTAATCCAGAGGAAGTCCGGTTACCAAGGGAGCAGGTCAAGAGAGGAGGCAGAGCAGCTGGGAAGGCGGAGGAGATGAGTCTGGGTAAAAGTTCTTGAAAAGGTGAAGCTTCAGTTTTGAGTGGATAGACCCAGGGTAGAGGAACATGAGGAGAAGGATGGAGGAGAGGTTGTATTGGTGAAGGAGCCGAGAATCTGCGAAACTCAGGTGGAAGATCGTTCCAAAGACGTGATGCTGTGTTGGATATGGATCGGTTGGAGAACTTGAGATTAGTACGGGGGTCGAGAAAGACTGAGATAGGAGGAGGATCGGGTTGAGCGGCTTGTCTAGATGGTTAAGATATCACGGAGATATTTGGGCTGAAAATATTGTAGGGAGTTGTAGGTTTGTGATAGGACTTTGAAGTGGATTCGCGCTGGAATTTTTAACCAATGAAGTGACGTGAGGATGGGAGTGATATGATGATGTTTAGGCGTTCTAGTGACAGCTCTGGCTAATGAGTTTTGGATAAGTTGAAGACGCTTCATTTGGGTGGTTTCAAGGTTGAGGAAGAGGGAATTGCAATACTTCACTATTGCTACAATGGAGGAGGCAGTTTTAAGGTCGAGCATGGGCCGGATGAGTCGGAGGTCACGAATGTGTATGAAGCAGGAGCGCGAGAGGTTGGAGATGTGGTTAGAGAAGGAGAGATGTAGATCAAGAGTAATACCAATATTGAGGACGGGTGAGTCAGAGTTGAAGGTAAGATACGAAGAGTTTGTCGATGGGTGTAAATTATGCCTATGGGTTAGAGAAGGAGAGGTGTGGATCAAAAGTAGAATTCACGTAACATAACGTAACATAACATGACGCAACTTACCAAAACATAACATAACACATCATCGCATACGTTAAACATACATTAACGTAGCACATCATAAAATAGCACAAGACATTTCCATAATGCAACAGTCTATTCTAATCTAATCTAATCCAACCTAATCCAATCCGATCCAATCAAATCCAATATAATCAAAATGACTTATTAAGCGCCATAATCATAATACACAAAGCATCTATCGATTCGATTTCTAAAACTTCATCCGAGATGCCAGAGAAACCAGGAACCAAGCTACGGTGAGTAAGCTAAGTTGTCCGAAAAATACGAGTTAAAGGGTTTAGTTCTGAAAGTGACTTTCGCTTACCAAACTGATCCGCCATTCCATAACTCATTAATCGCGTATCGTGTTCCATCCTTATATAGCATCAGTTTACATCGTTTTAAAGGTGTCTAAGGCATACGTACTGTGAGAAAGCTAAAATAGACGAGCAAAGTGTACTTATTATTACATTGCTCATTGCTTTTCGTATTTATATCTCCGATTGACACAGTTTTAAAGGTGTCTAGGGCGTACCCCACAATCTGATACAGTCGAGGTTTAATGTAATAATTATTAATCGGCTATAGTGTGCCATCCTTATATATATACGGTTGACTAATTTTAAAGGTGTCTACGGCGTATGTATTGTGAGAAAGCTGAAATAGAAGAGTTTAAAGGTTTCTTTCTGAAAATGATATTAGAGAATTAATAGACCGTAGAAAATGAATTCAGTGAATTCCGGAACTTAGGATCAGCAACCATTGAAAATGTCAAACAGTCCAAGACTGTTCTCATGCGAGGCACAGCTAGAGTAACAGCAGAATATTCGCTGATCGAGTAAAACATTTGACAGATTGACTGATTTATAATAATGATAATAATGATGATGATAAAAGTTTTACTAATCTTGAAGTATCTTAGAGATCATTTTTACCTATAGGCAAACAAAACAAAACTAATAATTTATAATTAAAAAAAAACTGAATCGGTTTTTGTTGGCTGTAGGAGGAGATAGCGGCCATCAACGTGGCTAAGTACCGGAAGGTCCAGCATGACCTTGAGGAGTCTGAGGCAAGAGCGGACATGGCGGAAACGATGATCAACCAACTGCGATCGAAGACACGAGGAGCATCACTGTCCATCAGCGAAAGTACCTCGGTCAGTCTCTGCTCACTCACTCACTCACTCACTCACTCACTCACTCACTCACTCACTCACTCACTCACTCACTCACTCACTCACTCACTCACTCACTCACTCACTCACTCACTCACTCACTCACTCACTCACTCACTCACTCACTCACTCACTCACTCGCCATCATCTCACTATGGACTTTAACATCTAGTTTTTGTTCTATGTATAAGTGGAAACCCTTCTGACTTGGCGTAGCGGTTCTGTGCTCTGCACTTAGCTTATAAGTGGTACTTTTGGTTTTCTAGTTTAAGACTACGACTGAGAATTCGCTGAGAAGATTGACTGAATAATTGATTGGTTGCTGGATTTATCGATGTATTGACTGATTGATTGAGAGCTAGTGAGTGAATAAGTGAAGGATTGGGTGAGTGGGTGATCGATCAGTGGATATAACTGATCGATGATTGATCGATCTGTTGCAGCAACCGTTCGCTGGCGTTACTGTTAAGACGACAACTCGATCGCAGAACATCTCACACAGAATCGAATCCTGAAGATCGATGACGAAAAATCAACTCACTCTCTAGATCAAATCAAAGTCTGTATCTTCAACTTATATACATACACACATGTATAAATAAACACACATATACATATATACATCACACATACACGCACAAAAACACGTGTTATATGTATTATATTTTATGTGTGAGTGTGTGTTTACCACGACACAGGAACGCTGACTAATATGAAGCGTCTTTTAGACACCTTTTAATGGCGAATCGTCAGCTCTATATGTTCGTCAACCGCAATTCACAACAATTGCTTGTCACCTTGTCACCTTGTGCTGTCGATTCGTTGAATCCTAGCGACTGTCATGGTCAACCTTCTCCATGTGCTCCGATTTCTCGTTGCCTCTCTCAGCTCCGAGATGTTCATCTTCATTGCCTCGTGTATCTCCTCCATCCATCTCCTCCTTGGTCGTCCTCTCCTCCTTCTGCCCTCCCCACACGCCAACATCATCTCCTTTTCCAGCCCATCTGCACGCATCACATGTCCAAAGTATGACATCTTCTGCCTGGACGCTCTCTGCCCCAACGTCAAACTCCCTCTCCAGTGTCCTATTTCTTCCAGGATATCCTCGTTAGTTCTCTTCTCAGTCCAAGAAACCCTCAACATTTTCCTCCAGATCCACATTTCACATGCCTCAATTTTCTTCTCCAATGCCTTGGTTTTTGTCCATGTTTCGCATCCGTAAAGCACCACTGGTAAGATCATTGCTTTAACAATTCTTGTCTTCGTTCCCAAACTCACTGATTTGTCCTTCCATATTTTTTCCAGTCCCTGCGTTGCCGTCTTCCCCAGTGTAATTCTCCGTCGTATTTCTCGTTCGCATCCACCTTCACTCTCCACCATGGCCCCCAAGAAACAGAAGCTTGTACAACATTAATATTACTGCGGTTTGTCAGTGACTTTGTCAATAAACGCGAATATTATTACAACGAGACAACGAAACGTTGTTAAACAGCAACTAAGCAATCAATCGCTGCAATTCTCTTTAGAACAGCGTCCCTAATAATAATAGTAGACAGCCTACGTTGTTGTCAGGGATGTACAGTTATTTCCATCGACGCGAACCAGTTAGGTGTTTCTTTACCTGGCGGTCTATAAATTTGTTCTGTTGCGGTTACAGTATAACGTTTACGATAACGAAGGTTGTTTTCTTTTCTGTAGAAAGCAGGAAAAATAGAAGTTACTCGAAGCCAACCAATGAAACGACGTTTCCGAAAGAAATGCTCATGAGTTTAAATTGAGTCTTCTCATATATCAGTCACAATCCTTCATATCTTTTGTCAATATTAAGTCTTTCTACTCCACATTTATTATTTCCATCCAGAAGTCAAAGTTCACGCCTTTCCTCATCCGCTGATCTTTACTGATAGACTTTGAGGAAACCTTTTGAAACAGTTTACTTTTAGCTGTTAACTTTGAATTCGTTGATCATACTGGACACTAGAGGTCGCCACGAATCGAATTAGTTTTCATAGAATGAACGCTATGTTAGAAGTAAATGTTTAGCTTATAAAATTATTTCAGAAACCGACGAAAAAATACTAACAATGTTTCCATGCTCATGTCGTAGAAAGTAAAGCTATTTGCTAAAAAAAACTATTTTGTTTTTCAATCCCTTGTACTTTGTGGAAGCTCATTTGAGATTCAAAATAACCTGTGAGAAATATAACTTCTTTCAAGCGTATCCGTTTATTGAAAAGTCGGGTTTACGATTAATTAAATAGGATGACAATATTTTTGAAGTGTTTGGAGGTAAAACAATTGATGTTAGCTGCCGTTGCAGCCACAAGACGTCGTTAAACATGGGATTATATGATGGTATTTTAAGATACCATTTTTACGATATTCATCGGCTGAATAAAAGCAATAAATGTCGCTTATAATTAATTAATGCTGAGACTATTGGGTAAAGTCAACGTCTACGGCCTAGGCAGCCACCAGATGTCGTTAACCACTGGAACTACTAATAACGTAATCACAACCCCGCCACTGCCCGTACTCTGGCAGTGCCAGTCCCAAGCCTAGCTGAAAGAGGAGGGTTACGCTAATCTTTTCTGTAAGGACTCACTCGATAAGCAGGAACGAACCACAAATCTATGATTATTTTAACTCCACAACGGTATTCTCTGGCGGTGCCAGTCAAAAGCCTATACAAAAGGGGAGGGCAACGCATGTGATCTTTGAATGACACAACGTCGTTAAACAGCAACTAATCAAACTAAAAATAGTAAGGTCGATATTAACGGCCGTGCCAGCCGGAAGATGTCGTTAAGAGTGGAAGATAGCATGTTGGTCGAGCGAAAAGCACTTTGCTTTTCGATCCAGAGATCCGGGTTCGAATCCATCACTCTTTATGTGAAATCTACAGAGATCACAGTGTCGAAGATTGCGTGTAACCATGGGCACATCATGATCTGTAATATACCGAAATAATTTCTGTCGACGTCAACAGCCTTTGATGCTATAAGATGTCGTTAAACTCTGGATCCATCCAAATCACGGCAATCACCGTCCAAAACGCAAAAGACCATGTAGTTTAATAAAAAAATAGCATCACAACGTGCAGAGCTGTGAACAAACGAAAATTATGTAGCAAATTACACGAAAGAAAAATAATCTTTCTTACACAATGTTAAACCAAGCACTATGGACGTAGGTACTCAAGGGAATGCGTTCTCTACTAGGCCACCTTTATAACGTTTTTAACAGCGGCTACATATAATATGTCAATTACTACAAAACCCACCATTACGGCAAAAATTGTTCTAAATAGATACACACCTCTTTCAAGAGTAACATTCGCCCTAGAAGACAAAGCAGAAGCGTTATCCTGTATTTTATCTTTAAAATAATAAAGAGGGATCGCCAAAGGGTAGTGTCGCGTACAATCTTTATTACCGGTGACAGAAAAAAATATATATAATAAAATATTTTAAAAAATAAGCAGACAATGCAGTAAAGACATAACTGAATATTGTAGCGAAATCTGACTTATCAAAGGGCTTGTTTACTTAATTTAGCAATGAATATATGCATAGAAATAAAGGTAGCTAATTTATGGTGGCGTTTAGCTATAGAATGAGTGGCGCTATAGAAATGAAAGTCAAGTTTAAGTTGAGAGCCGTTGGTTACGTTGATGAGATGTCCCGTAATCAGGAATGGTGGATCGTTTGCTGACACGAACATGGAAGCCAATCAACGACAGTTCACGGGGAAGTGTTCGATTCGAGAGGACGGTGATTGAGTCCATCAGGGAGGGCATTACAGAACGCAGGACCAGCTACCACGAAGCTTCCTCTATATGTAGCGGCAATTCTGGTCTTGGGAACGACCAGAGGTCTCCGTGTGCGGCCGATCGCAGAGTACGGCGGCCAGGATCAGTGATAATTAGGAAACAGAGTTCCTTTAATCACAACATTGCTTTTAATTAGACTGTCATTTGGGTCATGCTACAGTGAGAATTGTATTCTAATACGTTTCCTATCAAAGTGAAATGCCTTTGATGTTCTTAAACCTTTGAAAAACATCAATCCAATCGACGCGTCAGATTCTTGCGGTGTTAACTCTTCAAAATATTTTCCCATCAACGTCAATAAGATATCATTTAACTGTTTGTATCTAATCTAATCGTGAGTTAAACTTGTAAAATTTATGAGCAAAGGTAGTGTCAACGTTCTGGGTAGCCGCAAGACTTCGCTCAACCCAGAATCATGCAGCGAAGTTGTTAGACACCTTAATTCTCTGTAGTATTTCATGAGGTAAAAAGCTGTACGCACCTGAAGTTATACACCTTTATATCGTGTAAAATCTCTACTATAAAAAACAGAATTTCGATTAATCGCAATTCTGAAAATACTGTCAACATGTATATTGGAGTTCTGCCATTTGAGCTGGATGTTCTCCGATAAAATAATGTAAATAGTTATAAATTTTGTTACCATAATGTTTATATAAAAAGAAATTAATTGACAGATTCTTATGTGCTTATCACTAATCATCTGTTAATTTCTAGGTAATTCACTAATTTGAAGTAATCCAAGAAACTATTTTCTTCGTTGTGTTATTTAACCATATAACATTTTTTTTCTGGACACTGATAATTGCTTGTTACATATAAATTGGTGATTTGTAATGTTTTAAAATGTATGGAATTCATAACCTAATATGTTCTTTTTTTTCTTTTTTTTTTAAATTGGATATAATCGATGACTAATGATATTTATAATATTATTGGTCCTTGGACAATACTGCTAAACTGGTGTGCGTGCGTGCGTGTGTGTGTAAATCAATGTATAGGATCAGTCATTGAAAAAAGAAAAGAACCGATATGGTCGAAAAAGAGCCTTTGGGCCAAATAGAAAATGAATATAAGCCAAGTGGCTAAATGAATAATGATGCATATGTACATACGTGTGTATATATAAACATGTAAATTAAAATATTAATCTATATATTAAAAAAGATGGACTGCTACCAGCTGTCAATCAACGGCATCTCAATAACTTGCCAAACAAGGAAACAAACGATGAGACAATCAAAAGAAAGAAAGAAAAAGAAAGAAAGAAAGAAAACAGAAAGAAAGAAACTGATGAATGAAAGTTATACGAACATGAACTGAAATATATAAAAAAAACTGTAAAGACGTCAACGGCCTATGTAGCCATAAGATGTCGTTAAACTTTTGGAATAATAATAATAATCGCAATTCGTATTGTAATATATCTGCATTATGCCATAGAAAGTGTGGGAACTGTTGAAACTAATAGGGAGCATTAGCTGAAGGAAGAGAAGGATAGAAGAAAGGATAGAAGAGGCAGATCTGGCGGAGGCCCTCATTGAAAAGTGAGAAGATTCGAGGCCATACAGGCTAAGCTGTTTTTTGCTTTAATTTCCATAGGAATATGAACCCCTGACCTCTCTGTTGACAGTCCAGCGCGCTAACCACTACTGTGTGACTATAGCACACTCTGAATAGAACGTCATAAGTCATAAACGGCCATTGTTAGTCATGATCAGTTATATGGTATGATAGTCTAAAGCATTGTGGTGTGATAATTATGGTAAGTCGGAGTAACATAGGTTATGTCATGAATCGTTTCAAAAAGGTACAATATTTGACCTACCCAGCTGTCATTATTTATGTAACCCAAATATAAGTATTTGGCATACCCCATTTCTCGCACTTCACTTCCCTCTTAACAGAACATAACGTAATATAACATAACATAACATAGCAAGGGTTTTAAGTTGTTCCGAAGTGTGTTAGAACCAATGCAAATTAACCTTGAACGCTTAATAGCCCAATTTTCCTAGAGTTTTCTTAAGCGCTGTGATGGTGTCCACTGAGACAGTACCATAATCTAAATCGCTCCACAAATCTACAACTCTTGCACTGAAGAATTTCTGGGTTGATGTTCCTTTCGGCTTCTTAAATAATTTACATGTATACCCGTGTCCCCGAGTTGCCTTGTTTGGTGCTAATTCAGAGACCTCTCCCACTGTAGTGCATCCTTTCCAGTGGTAATCCTATTAGCTTCGATAAGATCTCCCATGCTCCTCCTTCTCTCTAGTGTTGTTAGTCCACATCTCTTCAACCTTTCTTCGTAGCTCAAATGCTTGTAGCCCCAAATCAATTCCACACTAGGCCCGACAAGGGTCTTCTCCATACTTTTCTTCCCAATAATTCTCCATACATAACTTTACCTACTCTTCAAACGTTTCTTTAACAGTTCCCCTTTCATGGCTTACGCCATAACACCGTACTTGTCAACTGACCAAGTTGTCCTTGAGGTCAGAATGTAAGAGAGGCTTCGCAGGTAGTCGATGTAGGTGAGTTGTCGATGGAATTCGTCGACGATCTGCTTCTTTCGATTGAACTGGTTTTCGGAGTAGTTGGCCACCGTCTTCTCCCTACAAGCGATAAGGAGTTATCCGCAGGACACAAGTTTATAGACTAAGCTATGTTATGAGCCATATAAATCGTGTTATTGGTATCATTATTATAATTATTATTACTTTTGTTATAGCTGTTTTAATTTCTGTTCTTATAAGTAACATAAGACACCTTTTAAAGGTGAATCAGACGGTATATGTATATCTCAAATGCGTTCAATCGCTTGAGCTAAATAACATCTAGGCAAAGTAGTAAGATCGACGATAACGGCCATGGAAGATGTCGCTAAATAAAGGAAACTTTAGGCTGTAATCTGAAATGAATCCCATCAATCCCATCGCCAACAATCCTGGATAAAGGAGGAGGGTGACTAAACCTCTTTTGACACATCTTTAAACAGAAACTGCACGATCGCTAGATAAATTAAGGTCATTAACCACAATATTCGTTGTAAGATAAATTCAACGTCAACGGCCCTAGCAACCACAAGATGTCGCTACTACGAGGATAAAGTGAAACCATGTTTAGACACCTTTAAAACTATTATCATAACCACTATTGTATTTCATCAATCGCTTACTACAGTAACTAGGCATTGCATAAAGCCTTGGCTGCTGTGAGATGTTTGCAATTATATTATAATCTAAAATTTGAGTTTTGGGGATATTTCGTTCAAACTACTTTGATAGTTTGAAATATCGTCTAATGTTAAGATCCCGTACATAATCCGTAAACGTTATAATCCGCATATTTTATGATCGTCTTGTAATTCGCACAGACATGTCTGGTAGTAATCCATTTGGGGAGGGGGTGGGGATTGAGTAATGGTAACACTCATGGCCAGGAGAGCACTAGGTTCGCGGATCGATTCCCGTAACCCCCTCTAGGGCGGCGCCTTGCATGGCTGCCAAACCGTGTGTTTAATTAAGATCTTGATTGTACTTTCATGTTTCAATGTAATCTTACTGCGTCTGTCAGTTTGAAATAATCAAGAATATTATTATTATTATTATTATTATTATTATTATTATTATTATTATTATTATTATTATTATTATTATTATTATTATTATTATTATTTTCATCATCATCATCATCATCATCATCATCATCATCATCATCATCATCATCATCATCATCATCATCATCATCATCATCATCATCATCATCATCATCATCATCATCATCATCATCATCATCATCATCATCATCATCATTATTAATGTTATTGTTGTTGCTGCTGCAGTTGTTGTTGTCAAGTTGAACGAGTTTTTTCTCTAATGCAAACCCAATGGACAAAGGTCAGAAATAAGTGGCTGGTTGAACCTGTCAATGGAATTTTGTTTGTGCAGCATTACTTTCAGCACATGTTATGCAAAGACTTTAACGCATATCTTAGAGGTCGGCCAAAATTGTTGAAGACCTTCAGTTCTAATAAATACGCTTCGTGGACTTCTGAAAGTTCCGCTCAATTTCAGTCACTCTCAACTATTGGAAGTTTCTGTCACTACAGGCTGCAACTAATAATTGTACAGTTACTGTAACTTAGAAACCTCTATATCGTGTGGTATCGCCATTATAAATAAACGAATTTCGTCTAATCGCCATTATATCAAAGCCGTCTTCGCATAATGCCATAGAAACCGTGTGAACTGTTCAAACTAAGGAGTGAGCATTTAGAGAAAAAGGGGAAGACGAGAAGAAGGAAGAAGAGGAGACAGCGCTGATGAAGGATCTCATTGAAAAATGTGGAGGTTCAAAGTCATTCGGGTTAAGCTGTTTCTGGCTTTTGTTTCCATATAAATTTGGACCCCGACATCTCTGTTGACAACTTGACAGTCCAACGCACTAACCAGTTGACTATCAAGCACTTTGAATAGAACATAGTTTCAGACGAGATATTATATATAGTGTCGCCTGGATTACCTAAGTTGTGCGTTCTGATCGTTGAAGTGGAGAAATTATCCCGGGATTGGAATTGACTGGCAGACAATCAAGGTTCGTCTTCCTCTGACAGTCGGAAATCAGGAAATCGGAAATCAGGCACATCGAGATCTGGGCTGCGAGATGTAATCTGAAGCTTAACCAAGCAAAGACCCAGGAAATGGTTGTCCGTAAGCCGAGAAGAAAACTGAATGAAAACCAGCCGATGGAGATTCCTGGTCTTTCCAGAGTCAGAATCATGAAGATCTTGGGTGTCACGCTCTCCGATGACTTCTGCTTTGACGTGCATGTTGACAATCTATGCACTGGTGCAAGACAATCAATGTATGCATTACGGATCCTGACTACTCATGGACTACTTGGCCCCTCAATGTACGATGTGGTGACAGCTACCACAGTGACGAGGATGACGTACGCTGCGTCCGCTTGGTGGGGCTATGTGGGGCAGAGGGGACGTGAGAGACTACAGGCAATTTTTAGGAGACTGATTAAAGCTGGTTATCTTCCTGTAGACTACCCTAGATTCGAACAATTGATCCGTACTGCTGATTCTAAACTGTTCACGACCGTCCTTACATGTCCTACACATGTGCTTCATGTGCTATTACCTCCTGTTAAGCATACGGGTTATACTTTGCGACCCCGTGTTCATAATCAGGTTCTCCCGACTGCTGACAGTCTAGCTCGTAAATCTTTCATAATTAGGATGATTTTCACCGGAATATAGGCCTTAGTACTTTAATCTGGACGTGATATACATGTGTAAACCAAAATGCGGTTAGCAGTTGGATTAATAAAGGATATACTTACTTACTTACTTACTTACTTACTTAATATACCTGACAGTTCGTATAGTTTGGAGAAAATCATAGACGGCTATTGGTAGTCAGTATCAGTTATGTGGCGTGGTAGTTTAAAGATTTTGGTCTGGTGTGGTAAGTCGGAGTAACATAGATTATACCATAATACGTTTCAAAACGTAGCAGTACTTGACCTACCCAGCTATTATTATCTGTATCACACAATAATCAGTACCTCGCTTACCTACCCAGATCTCCGTCCTTTTTTTTACCCAGTTCTCTATATTTTGTAACCAGTTTTCCATATTTTTAATACCAAGTTCTCCATTTTTTTATTTCCCGGTTCTCCATATTTATCTTATCCAGAACTCCAAATTTTTGTAATCAGTTCTCCAAAATGTTCTTGCCCAGTTCCCCATTCATGGCTTACCCAGCTCTGTATACTTCATTTGCCCAGTTCTCCGTCATTGGCTTACTCAATAACACCGTACTTGTCAACTGACCCAGTAATTGTCCGTGAGGGCGGAATATTCGAGACGTTTCGCCTCTAGTCGGTCTAGTCGAGTAGTCGAGGGAATTATTATTTATTTATTTATTTATTACGAACATTTTTAATCACACTGCTTCTATCAGTTGAACTGGTTTTCGCAGACCAAGGGCTAGATCCAGTCGAAGTAGTTGGCCACCGTCTCCTCCATCCAGACTATAGGGAATTCTCTCCAAGACACACTTTTATAGACTAATTGAAGCTGTGTTCCGGTGCTGTATAAATCTTGTTATTATTATCATCACTTTAGTTATAATTACTAACATTGTCACTATTTTTAATATTGTCACTGTCGTCACAATTGTTGTTCTTAGGAAGAAATGTTTACACGAACAGGCGGCCTACATAAAACACCTTTTTATAAGAAGAATCAGACGGTACAATTAATTCTAAATGCGGTAAATCTACTGATTCGAATAGTTTTTACGTAGTAAGATTGACGTTAACGGCCCTGGCAGCCACAAGATGTCGTAAAATTAAGGCTGTGACTAGCGGACCGCTAGGCGGTCCGCTAGTATTTCGAAACTAGCAAGCCGCATGGCGGTCCGCTAGTCAATACGATATTTTGTGACTAGCGGACCGACAGGCGGCCCTGAAATTTCAAATACTAGCGGGCCGCCAGTAACGTGATTCCGCCAGAAGCCTTTTCAAATCCTAATTTTTGGGCCAAAACATTGGCTACACTAACCATAAGACTAACCCTAAACGTCTTAAACATATCACTGAAAGACCCCCAGTCGGGACAGTGGCTTTGTCCTTCGTTTTTATACTTTCTCCGACCATAGGCCCCGCTTCGTGCAGCATAATCGCAGCGAGGAATATCGCAGGTCATTCTTGGCACGTACAGCCTTCTTCTGCGCATACTTTTTCTTGGATTATAACGTCTTGGCGTCACGCATTGTAAGAATACTAAACTTACTCGCTTCAAACAGTTTTTTGGAATTTTCTAAGTCGCTAAAGCTAAAAATTTGACCAACATAAACGAAACTGTCCGTTACGGCCGCCATGTTGCTTCTGAAAGTAGGCACGTTCTCGAATCATGTGACGTCTTACACGTGACTGGCGGTCCGCTAGTTTTCCGATACTTGCGGGCCGCCTGACGGTCCGCTAGTCACTTCGTTATTTAAAACTCATTTTTTCACTCCACCCTACTAGTCATAGAACAATGTAAATAGATGAGTGTAATTTTGATTTAAATTGAGCAATAGATGTGCATTGACGGACTGCAATTGGGAGACTGTTCTATTCTGTTGGTCTTGATACTGAGAAGGCACGACTACAAAACTTCCGGTTTTTGCGAAGTGTGGTGTTCTATTTGAAGGATTCGGGTACGAACCGAGTGCCATTTGTTCTATATGCGAAGCTTCACATTTTCATGTAATGAAAAATTATCGAAATAAATTTCTGTACTTGTAATAACTGACTCATACAGTTTTAAGTTTAGAAATAAATAATCAATGAAATGGACTTGATTTCGTTGTGGACTTCAGGTGTTGGTGTTTTTTGTACATTTCTTCTTCAAAATGAATATGCTAGATGAAGCTCAAAGCTGATATTATGATCCTACAAATTCCGGCATGTGAGGCAGACAAGCAACTATTTGCATGCGTGTACAGTATTTGCCGAGGCTAATAGTTTCACTTTAACTGCCTTCCTATTAAGTAATTAAAAGGCATGTATGTTTCCAAGTTTTGTGAGACCTTCTGGTGTAATTTTTTAACAAGAGGCCTCCAAACTTTATACAAATAAGGCCCTCACAAAGTCTAAATCCGGCACTGAACACATGCAAACAAGTTGGAAGCTAGATTCGATGTGCTCTTCCATGAAGCCTATAGCGCGGTTCATAGGGGATGTCTCATGTATAGCAGAACCCAAGAGGTAATAAAAATTACAGCAACTTAAACATATTGGGGAACTGACCTTGTAGTTTATTGTATGTATGTATGTATGAAACTTTATATATGTAGCCGGACACTTACTATTAGTGCCTTTTAATAACCTCATAAAACCGCTGCCTGCGTCATTGTACGCGTAAGAGCAGAAATGTCTTATATGAACATAAATAAATATCTTAAATAAGTAAGTAAATAACATAATAAATGCCATGAGAAAAGGGTGAGTCGGTGAGTAAGCTGGGCTGAGGAAATTTGCATCATTATAAAGGCGCTATAGAAGTAATTAGATTAGATTAGATTAGATTAGAAATCTTCGATGTTGGTAGTTAATTCGAGTGGTGATCGGTTGGTTGGTGATGTTTCAGGTGGACCATCATCGAGCTGACCTGCTGAGGGAAGTCGCTCTACTCAAAGAAAGGGTCGAAGAAGCTGCTGACACCGTCAACGACAGCACGAACCATCGTAATCATCATGATCGTCATCACCATCATCATAATCCTCATGCGCTTCGTCATCGTCGTCTGCCATCCATCATCGTCGTCGTCATCATCGTCGTCGTCATCATCATCATCGTCAGCATATGCATCATCATCATCGTCGTCGTCGTCGTCGTCGTCGTCGTCGGCATCATCATCGCTTGTTGAATTTTCTTCCTGCCATTATTCTCACTGTAAGCTTGTCGTCCCCCTTCTTTTGACAGATAACACATGAGATGTCATGTTTCTTCTTCATAACACTGTTCAAATGTACCCTCTCCATTAGGGCATCTGAATACTGATACGCAAAAACAGATTGAAAAATTGGTGTATTACTACAGAAAATTTGTTTAGAATATTGTTTTTGTTTAATTTCTCAAAAACGGCTATAATTAGCAAAGAATATGCAAGGACCAAAACGATAGCTCTAATTAAGACATACAATTCAAAGAAAAAACGTCAAAATCGAATGGAAAACAGCTGTGGAACAGGCATATGAAAGGTACGCTTGGTTACTCGAATGGCACTGCACTTGATTTTAATTTTGACTAATAGAAGAATCTGGCACAACATAGTATTACTTTCAATAGTACCATTTGAAAGTTTAATAAATGTTGATAATTTTTTGTCAGAGTAATATTTTCCTATTTTCTACTCCTTAAGTGGCAAAAAGTAAAAACTACAGAAAATTTATTTAAAAAAAATTGCTTTGCTAAATTTCTCAAAAACGGCTATAATTAGTAAAAAAAATGCACAAAGATCAAGGAGATAGCTCATATAAAGACCTACAATTTAACAAAGAAAACGTCGAAATCAGATAAGAAATGGCCGCGATACAAGTGATTTAAAAAGTCCTGTTTCCGCCATCTTGAATCCAATATGGCGGCTAAGCGATCAATTAGCGGGTCATGTGACCAATTGTTTTGACACACTTTGATTACCTATAATAACCCTGTGAGGTCAAACTTAGGGTACATTGATATGCACACAAAACATGAGCAAACGCCTTGATGAAAGATGCGACCCATTATTCAACTATCGTGTCCCACCCTTATATAGCATCGTTTGACATCGTTCTAAAGGTGTCTAAGACGTAGCATCGTGAGATAGCCCAAGCGCAAGAATTTATTAATCGCCGAGCGTGTTTTATCCTTATAGTGTATCGGCTGACTTCATTTTAAAGGTGTCTAAATCGTACTTACTGTGAGAAAACTTAAGCAGAAAAGTTTTAAGATTTTCGTTCTGAAAATGGCATTACGGAACTGACAGAACGTAGAAAACAGCCATTCTTCCAAAGGATTAGACCAGCAAACATCGCGAACGCTCAACAGTCCAACACTGGTCTCATGCGAGGCAAAGCTAGAATAAGTGCAGGGTATTCGTTGGTCGAGTGCAAAATTTGCTGGCATGAGTAATCAGCTATGAGTTGAGATAGATCGGCTGATTTGAGTGCAACGTTTGTGGATTTTAAGACGGATTTTAAACCGAAATCTTTGCTCGATGGGCAGTGAGTTTATTAAGTGCAATACTGAAGTAATGCGTTGCTGTCCTCAAGAAAACCGACTCGCATAACGCCTTCACTACACTTCTATATTGTCCTGATTACGGCTTTGTTTTGGGGCGCCATCGTTTAATGCCTTGCGCGTTATACATTGGTGTGATAGAAGCTACTAATTATTACTTTTAGTATTACTAAAACGACGACTACTACTACTACTGCCACTGCTACTGCTACTACTACTGCTACTGCTACTGCTACTGCTACTGCTACTGCTACTGCTACTGCTACTGCTACTGCTACTGCTACTGCTACTACTACTACTACTACTACTACTACTACTACTACTACTACTACTACTACTACTACTACTACTACTACTACTACTACTACTACTACTAATAATAATAATAATAATAATAATAATAATAATAATAATAATAATAATACTATTGCTACTACTTCTACTACTAATAATAATACTATTGCTGCTGCTGCTGCTAGTACTACTACTGCTGCTGCTGCTGCTGCTGCTGTTACTGCTACTACTATCACCACTAATAATAACAATAATAATACAACTAAAACTAAAACAATAAAAACCCTCTGCTGGAGGAATAGGAATTCGTGCCCCTAGCCTTCGAAACACTGGGCCCAACGAACGCCATCGGCCAGTCTTTGATCGCTAAAATTGGGAGGCACCTAGCTCTTTCAACAGGAGACCTTCGCGACCCTTCATACTTGTTCCAGCATAATTCCCTGAACATCCAACGCTTCTATGCTGTTGCAACTTGAGGGACGTTTGCTATCCTTTTGCCCGAGCAGTCTTACTAATCTTGAAGTCCCTAAATCCCAGAGGGATCATTTTTATCTCGGAGTTTGTTTATGCGTTGTTCAGGTGGAGGAGTTGCAGATGAGGTTGGATGAGGCGGAGGCTGCTGCCCTCCAGGGCGGCAAGAAGATGACCCAGAAGCTGGAACAGAGGGTCCGCGAGGTGGAAGTGGAACTGGAGTCGGAACAGCACCGCCACGGAGAGACTCAGAAGGCACTGAGGAAGCAGGAGAGGCGTCTGCAGGAACTGTCACTCCAGGTTGAAGAAGACAGGAAGATCCAGGAGAGATCGCATGATGCGGCCGAGAAACTACAGCTGAAGATCAACAACTACAAGCGACAGGTCGAAGAAGCGGTAAGATGCACAGAATTAACAAAACATAACACGTAACATAACATTACAACACATCATTTAACATAGCATCACTTAACATCACTTAATATAACACCCCAGCACATGACGTATACATAACATCACATCACTTAACATAACATTATAACACATCACTTAACATAACATGACAACGATCACATCGCTCAACATACCGTAACCTAACATACCATATCATAGCATAGCGTAGCATAGTTTAACATGCATTAACATTTCATATCATGAAATAGCACAAGACGGTCTAATCTAATTTAATCCAGTATAATCTAAATGACTTATTTAGCGCCATTTCCTAAAGCACAAAGCATCTAGCGATTCTTAAAGTCCATCCACAGACACCTGAAAGTAAGCAATGGTTAAAACAGACCAGTTTTAATGGTTGAGCTTATCATGTCCCAGCATCCTTATATGAAACGTACAGCACCATTCACTTGCACAATGATTTGATCAAATTGGAGATCGAGTGCCATGCTTATACAGCGTTTGGTGAAAACGTTTTAAAGGTGTCTAAGGATTACGTACTGAGAACTACTGAAACAGACGAGTTTTATGAGTTTCGTTTTTAAAATGGTATTTGAGAACTGAAAGAACGCACAACACCAGCCATTTCAAAGAAGAGTTATTAATAGCCCATTGTGTCCCTTCCCTATATAGCATAACATAACATAGCAAAACAACACAACAAGGGTTTTAAGTGGTTCAGAAGACGTGTAGTCTGTGTTAGAACCACGGCAAATTAACCTGGAATGCTTAATTTCCATAGCTTCTTCTTAAATGCTGTGATGGTGTCCACTGAGACAGTACTAACATCCAAACCATTCCACAAGTCTACAACTCTTGCACTAAAGAATTTCTGCCCTAATGTTCCTGTCGGCCTCTTAAATAATTTATACCTCCGCTCCCGAGTTGCCTTATTTGGTGCTAATTCAAAGAATTTCTCTCACTGCAGTGCTTCCAATCCAGTGATAACCTTATAGCACCGTTTGACACAGTTTTAAAGGTGTCTAAGGCGTACGTACTTTGAGAAAGCTGAAACATTGTTTAATTCTGAAATAGTATGTTATGGTATGGTATCGGAATTTGTAAAGCGCTTCTCACATTTCGAACTATTCACAGTTGCTCTCAGCGTGTGAGCCTCGCGGAAACAGCTAAGACTTTAAACGATGAACAACAGAGAAAGAGAGACAGAGACAGACAGACAGACAGAGACAGAGAGAGACAGAGACAGAGAGAGACAGAGAGAGACAGAAGGACAGAGACATGCAGGCAGGCAGGCAGGCAGGCAGGCAGGCAGGCAGGCAGGTAGGCAGGTAGGCAGGCAGCGACAGAGAGAGACAGAGACAGAGAGACAGAGAGAAAGAGAGCGAGAGAGAGAGAGAGACAGAGAGAGTAGGGTCCCACGCAGTACCAAGGGAAGGGAGTTCCATAGGGATGGGCCCACGACAGCGCAAGAGCAAGACTGAGCCATAGCAGACCTCACCCGGGGAACAAACAAATCAAGCCGATTGAGAGAACGTAGATTTCGATGAGGAGAAGCAGAGAGCTTGCGCATCAGGTCACAAAGGTAGGCTGGAGCTAAGCGCTGTTGCGCCTTAGAGACAAGTGTTATGATCTTGAACTGGATACGAGCGGAGATAGGAAGCCAATGCAAGATATCAGATATGTAAGTAGATATGGACGAGAATCGAGAACGATGAGTAATGAGGCGAGCAGCTGCGTTAATTACCGATTGAAAGGCAGAAGATGGACTTTCGGAAGGCCTACCAGTAAAGAATTGCAATAACCAATGCGGAAACAAATAAATGTATGGATAATGGTAGTGAAAACTGCAGGAGAGACGGATCGACGGATAGCTCGCAGCATAGGCGTAGACTGGGTGGGGGTGGAGGGGAAAGCCGGGGCACGTGCCCCCCAATAATTGAGATGCACTGTACATCAAAGCGTTGTCTCATTGTAATAATAATTCGTGCTTATTGACAAGGTCACTGACAAAATGGCATTGAGATAATAATGGTAAAGAGCAATACACTGAATTGCGGTTGACGAACCTAATATAGAGTTCAATACTCGCG
>OY744605.1:84159378-84249378 GCA_963556255.1 Allolobophora icterica | reverse complement strand
ATCTTCTCTTCGAATTCTCGGTCGTAGTCGTAAAAACCTAGTGTCCATTTAAAGACGAAGCGTAAGGCGCTTCGTCAAGTCTGAAGGGTTGCCCAGACATACGGAGAACAAGAACTAATTGGCTGAGTGAGTGAGTGGGTGAGTGAATAAGTGAGTGAGTAATGTGTGAATGAAAGAAAGATTAAATGAACGAACGAATGAATGAAACGAGTTTTTCTTATCAGTTGCCTGTAGTCTGAAGCAGCCACAAGATGTCGCAAAACGATGAATATAAACAGCGAAGGAATATCAATACCACATATATCGATATCAATACCACAGCTATCGTTCTTTACATGACACTTTCTAGACAAATCCTTCTGACGCTAGAAACTTAGTTCTGGTAGAATCATTTGCATGATAAGATATAACAAATTCGACGTTTTTGAACATAGTAGCCATAACATTTCGGCTAAAACTATATGCTAATAATTCTTCTGCGTTTATGGTTCACAGCAAACACCTTTAATTACTTTCACAAAAGGCCATGAATTTGGAAATTTTGGTTAATCGGTATTGATCGTGAAATGCTACGGTAGTCGGTATCGACGTAACCAGCAAACAAAGAATTAAAGCAGCTCTAAGAAAGTTGATGTAGTGTTGTCTCCTTAGTGAATTATCCTAATTATATTTGATAGTTACATTTATTTAGCGCCAGTGGGAGACCAAATTTGCCGCTCGATTGGTCAGCCTTTAATATGATGTGAAACATTTTGACTTTCTAGCGAACAACTTTATTTCTCGTAGAGTTACACACAGACATACAGAGACTAGTTGAAAGCTAATTAAAAACAATGTTTATAGTAATTATATCTCCATATCTTGCCATATCTCTTCATTCATTCAGGAGCAGCTGCACATTCTTCCAATTCGAGACTGATATCCTATTCAAGAACTTGGTTCTGGGCGGAACTGTCTTACCATTTGTGCCACGGTCATACCTAAAGGAACTCTGTCCTAGTTTTCACTGTTCCTGACCGCCGTACTCTAGGATCGGCGCACATGGGGGGGGGGAGAGAATTTGGTCGTTCCCAAGACCAGAACTGCCGCTCAATAACGCAGAAGCTTCGTGATAGCTGATCCTGCCTCGTGAGTGCGCGATTGCCTAGTAGTTAGCTCCGTGACTATACGTGAAACCAACGTATTCCCATCCATGGTCGACAGATGTCGTTGGCCAGTCGAAGTTCTAGAATACAGAAGGGCAAGAGGAGGAGGGAGACGGACAGACAGACGCACAGGTAGACGAAAAGTTGACTACGAGGGGGCGTCTGTCCATACGTAAGCGTCTAATTTTAGACGACGCACCCGAAAACTGCATAATTATAATATGCTCCATATACTTACTGCTCCATATATTTTCACGATATATCATGACTCACTACTCGGTTCGATGACACGTGAGCTGCTCTGTTGTTGACTACACGGGTTCGACGCCCTGCATTTCCTATCTTACTATCTTATTCTTGATTTTTTATGTAGCTCTCGCCATTGGTTACGAGCGAATGAGCAGACACTTCCAGCTTAGCTAAAAATGCCGAAGGCGTGTGCTACGACGTCCGCTTATGAAGGGTAACGCACATCGCTAAAACGGGTGTTTAAGGTCGCTGATCTTTCCGCTCCAATAATTACTACAATGATGCGCCTTTGCACGACAGGGTATAGGCTACCAGTGCTAGAAAATATGACAACCTAACATCTGAAATGTGTCTGAGGGTCTTCCAATTTCAGCCATTTCTGTTCTGGTCCTATGCAGACAGGGTTAAAACGTCTGTATACATACGTGGCGAGAAAAAGCGAAAACCAAATCGCTCGTTTCTCCGCCATTCCTGATCGGATCTGGACAATTTTTCTTCTGCGTTGTGGCATTGACCAGAGCTATCTCTTTGGTCGTGCGTATATTTTGGTGAGTATAGCCGTTTTTGAAAAATTTCGCAGAAACATGCAAAATGTGTATTGCTAAATTTCTCAGAAACGGCTATAATTGGCAGGGTATACGCACGGACCGTAGAGATGGCTCTGGTCAGGGCCTGCAATTTAAAAACTTTTACACATGAAAATGAACTTCGAATGAGGACGTTTAGTAAAGTGAACAAAGTAGGCCCACGCGTCTTTACTGTTTCGTGGTGATTCGTCATAAATAGGTCCTTGTTTATCAGATGATAATAATTATCTTGTGACTATTAACTGTGCTAGTTGAGGTCCTAAAATAACGGTAATTTCCAGAAATTACGCTCTTTTGAATAGATGGAGTCATAAGAATTTAGCGGCTGAGGTTAGACACCTTTAAATCTTTTCTATTGCCTGTATAATTGGGAAAATTTCGTTTAATCGTTCGTTAAAGTGTCATTAAACTGTAGATTAAGAGACAATCGCTTAGAAATTTCAAAAGTAGAATAAGAATATAATGTCATAATTATAATTATATGTAGGTCCAACTGTGCATTTATATTTGAAAGTGTTTTAATATTTCTTATGCATGACAATTGTTGCAAAATACTGTGTATTCAGCATCAAAACATTAATCACTGTGTATCATAGACAATATTAGATATACTGATTTAACCCTCAGGCTACCAAGGTTTTTTGCGACATCGGCTACCAAGGGGGGGTGGTTACCACCCCCCGGAATTTCGAGTTTGGTTTAAAATATCATATCATGTAATACAGCATTTGATTCAGCATTCATTTCTGAAAAGAATGGTATATTTAGTTGTAAAATATATGAATGCATCTCGAAATTATATAGTTTTTAACAAAGGCACCGGTCCATTTAACGATATCTTATATTATCCCACACAATTTGTACTTTTTGGATAAAAAAATATAAATGATGTGGGTTTTGAAAATGAACTATGTATCCAAGAATATTCTAAATATAATGAGGCTTAATTTTCAACAATACAAACTATTCCAAAGTCTGTTTTAGTTTCAGGCAAAACCTAAAAGTATGCAGCTATATCAACATGAAATAAGAAATTATGTAATTTTCCCGGCAGTCAAAAACGTCAGTGGTCCTTGCAGTTACTGCAAGTTACTTTCATTGTTTTGTGCGAATGCTTCCTGCAAACCGGCTTTTTGAACACTTCACAGCACTGCTTTACTCTATTAGCATTCTGCTTCAACTGTTTATAACCCTTCCCCATACCCAACCATATCGGTTTACGTTGTGATGTTGCATCAGTGATTTTCACACTGAAAAAGCGTATTATTATTTATTATGATCACTTCCGGTTATCAAAAGACAAATAACTAAGCAAGCAAATATAGCCCTACATTCCCTCTAAAGAATGGCATAGCTGTTTCTCTTCCAGAAAGAATAAGGAATACCTTTATAGTCGACAACAGCTAACAGCTGACGAGAGAAATTCCTGATTTCACAAGTGGTACCTAGGCTATATCGGGTATAACTTTTTTATGGCGTGGGATATCATCACGACTTTTACCTCAAAATGTGTGTAAATGGACCCCCTACAGCTACCTAAAATGTCAAAATTATATTCCATGTGCTAAAAAAAAATTTCCAGAAAAACGTAGGGGGGTGGTAACCACCCCCCTTGGTAGCCCGAGGGTTAAATGGTTAAATGATGTGACATAAGTGATATTGTACAGCTCTGCTTGACACCTTTAAATGGTGTCTTTCGGTTGCTATAAGTTTAACGTTTTCTGTTAATTGTATTTGTGAATTGTCGTCAACGGCCATTGATGTCATAAGACGACGTTTAACTTCGGATTAATAATAATAATCGTTCATTAAGCCTTGCTTGGTTGACTCGGACATTTTGAAATTTGAAAAGCGTACGTTGGAATACGAATCGATTAGAACAAGTGAATACAGTCGCTTCAATCATTCTCGGTCAGTTTTATTTGTCCAGTCTATCGCTGAGAATAGATAGTCTGTAAAGACTTAACAGATAGACCCTGCTCGAAATTTTCACAGATTTACATAAAACATTATCATTTTGTCACTGTGAATTTTGTAAAGGGACTTTTGATTATTTCGGATCACGTTGGATTACTTCTGATTACGTAGGATTACGGTGGATTACGTTGGAGTACTTTGGATTACGATGAATTACGTTGGAGTACGTGTCGGCTGAAGATACGAAGAATTATTGTCGATTTGCTTATTGGAAAATATTTCTCGTCGCCCAGATACCACATGGAAGCCTATGTTGGTGTATAGCGCTGAATATGTGAGACAACTTGACTGTGGCAGCCAGACATTTGTATGAACAGTTGGAAAACTAATTTCATTGCTTATTGGATGTCAACTGATGTCATCATTTTACTTTCCTTCTCTGTTGCATTTGATCTCAAATTGGAGATGATGTCGGTCGAATTCACCTACACGACTGATGTGTGAGCCGGGGATTAAACGACGTTGGCATTCGATGATCTTTATAGCGTCTACGGCGACTGTTAAAAAGGTGTTCAAAAACGGATCCCGAATCTTTCGCCGTGTAGCGACATCTTGTGTTATTTTTGTAGTACACGTCCACTAGTTAATATGTGAATTATGTGTCTTAACTGATAAAATGTTGCATAGGGCCTGACAACATATAGAAAGAGATGCCGTGTTTCTCAGAGGCATTTCTTAGAAGGGTTAACTTCGGTTTCACAAACTCTTTAACGACGAGCAGCATTGGTTCCCAGTCGCTTTTAGTACACTTTCGTCGTTAAAATGTTATATGTTTATACGAAAAATGCTCTTCTGTTGAGCACTTAATCTGAAGTGGAAAGTCTGAGCTGAGGGGTGATAGACAGAGAAAATTTGCTTAGTACCGAACCTGCTCGAGCTGATTTTAACCCGTTTCAGAAATGTCTGGAAAAAACCAAGTTGCTATATGATGTTATGTGAAATTTTATCCTAAAAGACCATTTCGAAGAATGTCATTCTATTTCAAAATTCATATTTCACTTTCATAATAGCAGAGAGTAGCGGTGTTGAACTGCCACAAGATCTCGCTATAGGCCGAAAATGCGATACCGTTTTAACCCCTTTAAAACTATTTTCACCGCCGCTATAAAATAATCGAATATTTTACATCAACAACCAGCGTGTGTCCCTTATTTCTTTTCTGAACGTGGAGGCGAAGAAGAGGAGAGACGAACAACAACACCAAGAAGTCCCTCGCAGATGGTAGAAGACGCTGAGTCCGTACATACCTCTGTTGACGAAGACATTCTACGCATCATAACCAGTTAAAAAGCCCCTTAGAAACACTACCGGTCAGAGATCCAAGAAATTAGGCTAGCGTTAAACTTCTTTTTTGTTGTAAGCCAATGGCCTTGGCGGCCACAGGATGTCGCTAAACACTACTATTATGTTTGACACAGAGCCAAATGATAGCTTGCTACGTTCCTGGTCTAATGGCATCAAAGGCCGTTGACGACAATTGGAAAATGTATTTAATGTTTATGTTTATCAACAATTTAACGACATCTTATGGCAAGAAAGGCCGTTGACGTTGACAGAAATTATATTGAACAGTTCTCACCGTTACTATGGCATAATGCAGCTATTAAAACAATACAATTTTATATCTTGATTGGCAGTGTTTTAAATATGGCCTACGTCTTACTTAAGTGTAGGCTTATATGGCCTATGTCTTACTTAAGTGTAGGCTTATATCCATGGTACGATTTGAGGATTATCCGGGGTTCTGCGATTCATCGCGCGTTGGATTAACAGGGGTCAAATATTTTAGCAGTAATAATAGAAACCTACGACTGACAATGGAGACGTCCTAATTGCTCCAGAAGATTTGGGTGGATGTTCAACGAGGAAACAGCATCTGCCACTCTGAGACTCTAAGCCCCTATGAGATGTCGCTCCATATTGTCCTCTTTAGCTCTAGATTAAAACCTTCTGTCTGAGCTTACGATCATTATTGTTATTCCAGAAGTTGAACGACATCTTATGGCTGCTATAACCGTAGACGTCTTTAAAAGTAAATTGTAGATCAGTTCATTTTCTTGACTAGAGATCAATCATACCAGAAGATATAAGCCGGACTCAATGGTAAGCTTACGATCATTATTATTATTCCAAAGTTTAACGACATCTTATGGCTACAAAGGCCGTTGACGTCTTTAAAGTTTTTTTTATATATTTCAGTTCATGTTCGCATAACTTTCTGTAATCAGTTTCTTTCTTTCTTTTTCCCCTTTCTTTCTTTCTTTTGGTTGTCTCGTCGTTTCTTTCCTTGTTTGGCAGGTTGTTGAGATGCCGATGATTGACAGGTGGTAGTAGTCCATCTTTTCTAATATATAGGCCTAGATTAATATTTAATCTATATATTTATATATACACACATATATACATATGCATCATTATTCATTTAGCCATTTGGCTTCTATTCATTTTCTATTTGGCCCAAAGGCTCTTTTTTGACCATATCGGTTCTTTTCTTTTTAATTTTTTTTCACGTTTTTTAACCATAAAGGTTCTTTTGATGGCCATATAAGGATCTTTTTTTAAAGAATTTCACATTAATTTTATCTACATTAACATAAAAATAACAATCATAACATATTTACAAACAATGTTCAATATACACATTAATAGTTTATAATCATACAGATTTCTTCAATATTCAATATTAACATGACAAGGAAAGTATTTAGTTCTTATTTAGAGGTTTCAATAATAATATCAATATTATTCAATGTCAGTACTATTTCAGAATCAGTTGAAATGATTGATCCCATACACTGATTTACAGACACACACACACACACACACACACACACACACACACACACACACACACACACACACACACACACACACACACACACACACACACACACACACACACACACACACACACACACACACACACACACACACACACACACACACACACACACACACACACACACACACACACACACACACACACACACACACACACACACACACACACACACACACACACACACACACACACACACACACACACACACACACACACACACACACACACACACACACACACACACACACACACACACACACACACACACATGCACCAATTTAGCAGTATTGTCTAAGGACCAATAATATTATAAATATTATTAGTCATCGATTATATCCAATAAAAAAAAATATCAGGTAATGAATTCCATACATTTTAAATCATTACAAACCACCAATTTATATGTAACAAGCAATTATCAGTGTCCAGAAATAAGTGTTATATATTATGTAGTGGAACAAAGAAGAAAATAGCATCTTGGATTATTTCAAATTAGTGAATTACCTAAAAATTAACAGATGATTAGCGATAAGCACATAAGGATCAGTTTATTAATTTCTTTTTTATATAAACATCATGGTAACAAAAATTATAACTATTTACATTATTTTATCGAAGAACATCCAACTCAAATGGCAGAACTCCATTATACATGTTGACTGTATTTTCTGATATTATTTACATTATTTGCTTATATTTACATAATCTTTCCACTAGTAATAGCCATGAGTAAACTATATACTTCAAGATAAATATCTCGAACTGTCAAGATATTTTTAACAGTGTATTCCACTTTTTTCTTTGCACATTTTTGAAGTAGCAGCTGTGATATGTCATGTTTTTTACAAGCAATTATATAGTATATGATGAATTGTTTCGGGTACCTGGCATTCAAAACATAATTCCGTTGGGCTTTTAGGCCCTACCTATAGATTTCAGCCAGGTATTAGTTAGAATATGTCCCATTCTAAGTCTCGTAATTTGAACTTCTCTTTTTCTAAGATAGTCTGTAAATATTATATCTGTAGATACCAGGGGTTTAATAGTTTTATAGAATCTTCCTTTTGTTTCAAGGTTGTACTCAATTTGCCATTTATTAATTACATAATTCCTTATTAAAGAATAGATTTCCTTAAACTCCAAATAATTTGTTGAATTAATCTCATGTATTTCCAGTCCCTTCTTTGCCAGAGTATCTGCCTTTTCATTTCCAGATAAACCAATATGACTTACGATCACGCTTACGATCACGCGAAACTTAATTATTTATATAAAAGGTCAATACGTTTTAAAGGTGTCGAGCAAAAGCTACTCTGTTCGTAGAAGATTTGGGCTTTAACGACATCTTTATGTCATAAGATTTCGTTAAACTGTTGGATCTCAATAGTCAGTAATTCCCTAGTAAATAATTGATGAACTGAAGATATGAAATATATCTTTGAAAAGTGTAAGCGGCGATTCAATGTGAAAGAGCCGCGTCGGCGTAAATGTTAGGAGCGTGTTCGCGGTCCGTATTAACTATATTTATGAAATTAATTCGACCGATATTAAAATATTGAGATATTTAACTCAATTATATCTTGTAATATGTAAGCATACGCTGAGAACCAAAGTTTTGATATTGTGACAAGATGGTCCACTGCATGGAATTTGGCTGATGAAGTCCGTAAATAAGTTATGTGGAAAGACAAGTTTGTGCGATTAGATGACAAGTTCACTTTGTCAAATCGCACCGGTTAGCGTATGTTTGTTTAAGAAGACAATGTCATTAAATCGCTTCGACTTAAAATATTTTTATTCGAGGCCTTTTAGTAAAATTTAATATTTTAGTCGACCTGAACGTTACTGGCCGTGTAAGTCGTAAGGTGTCGCAAAACAAAGCAACACCAACTTTAGACACCTTGAAAACGCTTTTAAAAGAATCTATTTCCTTTGGCTAACGCCACAGGCTGTCGCTACAATCCCTAAACAACGGATATATAGACTGTGTTATAAGTAAGATGAGGTTAACTCCGCCACTAACCTATAACCTAAATGGGGTTGAGTCAGTCCTAAGTCTGGAGAAAGGAAGTGGGCGACGCTATAATCACCTGTTATGAAACAGGGTCGTTAAACAGCAACTGCCCAACATAAGGTCAACGTCAACGGCCTTGAAAATCCGCCACTGTCCTATTCTATGGTGCCCGTCCGAAGCCTGAAAAATGAAAAGGATGACGCTAATCATCTTCGTTATGGCCCATAAGGAGGATGATATGGCACAGCGTAGTTAAACAGAAACAACCTGACTGCCAGAGGACGTTCTTTGGCTGAAAGTAAGGTACACGAAAGATCGATATCAACAGCCGTGCAAGTCACAATGGTCTCTGCGTGTAAAAACAAAGTTGCTGTGATTTGGGGTTAGTGCTTAGAGACAAGGGTTAGGATCGAATGTGAAAAGGCTTGTAGAACATGACTGTATCTGGACAAACGGCATCTACAGCAGCCTCCGAACTATTGCAGCGTGTCGTCGAAATGCGTTTCAACTGCAGTGTCCGTCCTTCCTTTGCAATCTATAAACAGTCATTTCTCTTATGTCGTCCACATATGAAAACGTACAACTCCTCTGAAAATACTAAAGTGTTCTTGACGTCGTGACACGCACCTACGGCATTAAGCACTAGCCTGAGCCCGTATGCATGACAACATGTGTAGACTGCTTTGCTGCAGCGAGCGTGTGTGTGTGTGTGTGTGTGTGTGTGTGTGTGTGTGTGTGTGTGTGCGTGCGTGCGTGCCTGCGTGCGTGCGTGCCTGCGTGCGTGTGTGTGTGTGTGTGTGTGTGTGTGTGTGGCCATACCGCTGTATTTGCCACGCATGTTCCAGGCTCCATCGAAGCATTGACCGATGATCCATCCGAGGTCTACTTTCATTCTCTGCAGATCTTGCAGAAAGTGTTCTGTCAAAACTCTCTATTCACCTGTAGTGAAAACCTCCAGCAATCTTTCTGTTATACTATTCTCACGCTCAACATTGTTGTCAATTTCCATTTATCTCATCATTAAGACACTCGATTACTCGACAGCCGATATAGATTGCAAAAGTTAATCAGACTCAGTTGAACAGCAACATCCATTTCATTATTATTATTATTATTATTATTATTATTATTATTATTATTATTATTATTATTATTATTATTATTATTATTATTATTATTATTATTATTATTATTATTATTATTATTATTATTATTATTATTATTAAGGAGCTTTTATATAGCGCCCCTTCAAGGTTATCTACTCAGGAGCGCTCCTAGTCCAACCACGGCTAAAGAGAGTAGTTTTCAAGTTTGCAAGAAACAAGGTAGTGTGAGTCATAGGGACCAGGCGAAGTGCAACAGGAAGACCATTCCAGGTTGCGGGACCAGCGACCGAAAAAGAACGGCGCTGAATAATGGCTGTCCGCGTGCGGGGGACCAATAGCTCGGCCTGGTCAGCCGAGCGAAGAGCAGATCGCCGCAAGACCCCCGAGGTAGAGCGACACAACTCCCGCAGGTATGGGGAGCAAGTTCCTCTAGACAACGCCTAACCAGTGCAGAGACCCTATAGGCGATCCGCAGCGGGAAAGGGAGCCAGTACAGAATATCCCGCATATAAAGAGAAACCTGGCCAAATATGGGGATGCGACCAATAAGACGGGCACAAATTGGAAGCAGTCTGCTTCCTCCCCTTCCCCTACGTAGTAGGCCCTGTTTTCTAATTCTTGGTTATTATGTGACATTTCATCTATAAATACCATTTCGCCCAATTTAGATAGATGTTAAAACTCACTGAGCAACTAACACAAGACTTTGCTAAACCACGAAAAATGTGACACCCGTTTTATGCACCTTTACAACCTTTATATTCCGTAGGCTCTATAAAAACACTTATTAACACCTAACTATTTTAGCACTATAATGTTTTTCTTTTATATGTATACATTATTTTAAACTCCATTAATCTGTTTAACCTCTTCCGTTTTCTGTTATCTGATTTTTTATCAAATGCAATTATTGTATTTGTAACACTGTAATCCCATCGCATCTGTGTTGACGGGAATCTTTCAGTAAACGAGTATTTCATGTTGATTTTGATAAACATCGACTACGTTACAACGCCAGTTATTGAAACAATTTGCTGTACTATTATGCTAATTGTTTAAATTAATGGGTGTCAACGATAACGGTCTTGGCAGTAACAAGATGTCCTTAGACAGTGAATAATACTTGTGTCAACGATAACGGTCTTGGCAGTAACAAGATGTCCTTAGACAGTGAATAATACTTAGACACCTTTAAAACGTATTCATTCAAAGCTATAATTGCCTACAGCCGTTGAGTTTAATCGGCTTTCTTGGACATACGTAGCAATAATGCTTCCTTATCCCAGTCAACATTAAGATGATTGTGTTGTGAAAACTTGGAATCCATGCAAAGCAATTTCTATTTGAAAATTAGCACATCAACTCTTAGTTTTCATTATTATCTGAGGCATGCTCCTCTCCGGATCGTTACAACTTCCAAGACACGCAGCCAGCCGTCTCTATTAAGCAATTCCGCCACTGCTCGTAATCTGGCAGTGTCATTACCAAGCCTGCAGAAAGGAGGATGGCGACGGAAATCATCTATGTTATAAAACAGTGTCGTTAGCAACTAACTAACTAACTAACTAAGTACATGTAACTAACTTGATACTACCGTTCTTTTCAAAGTGCTGGAGGTCGCACAAAATGCTTGTTCCAAACAATCGGAGGGCTGGTAATTGTAATCTGACATTTATAGAGCGCCACCTTAAGAAAAAACTCTAGGTAATCACCTTCACAGCGAGTGATGTGTCTAAACAGAGGAAACTTCCTTTTCTAATCATCTACAACACTGGGATATGCATTGTGCGGTGGTAAATTTAATCGTAATCGTAATCTCCAAATTTCTAAAGCGCAACTTGAAGGCCAAAACGCAGGGCACCAGCGTTTTCACGAGTGCTGCGTCAAATCAGAGGTGGTTTCAAAAGAGTAATCCAGAGGAAGTCCAAGTCCGGTTACCATGGGGGCAGGTCAAGAGAGGAGGCAGAGCAGCTGGGAAGGCGGACGATCAGATGAGTCTGGGTAGGAGTTCTTGAAAAGGTGAGGCTTCAGTTTTGAGTGGATAGACCGAGGGTGATAGATAGAGGAACATGAGGAGGATGGAGGATGGAGGAGAGGTTGGACTGATAATGGAGGAACCGAGAATCTGCGGAACTCAGGTGGAAGATCGTTCCAAAGACGTGATGCTGTGTTGGATATGGCTCGGCTGGAGAACTTGAGATTAGTACGGGGGTCGAGAAAGACTGAGATTGGAGGAGGATCGGGTTGAGCGGGTTGTCTAGATGGTGAAGATATCACGGAGATATTTGGGCTGAAAATATTGTACGTAGTTGTAGGTTTGTGATAGGACTTTGGACTGAATTCGCGCTGGAATTTTTAACCAATGAAGTGACGTGAGGATGGGAGTGATATGATGATGTTTAGGCGTTCTAGTGACAGCTCTGGCTAATGAGTTTTGGATGAGTTGAAGACGCTTCATTTGGGTGGTTTCAAGGTTGAGGAAGAGGGAATTGCAATACTTCACTATTGCTACAATGGAGGAGGCAGTTTTAACCCTCAGGCTACCAAGGTTTTTTTGCGACATCGGCTACCAAGGGGGGGGTGGTTACCACCCCCCCCCCCGGAATTTCGTGTTTGGTTTAAGATATCATATCATGTAATACAGCATTTGATTCAGCATTCATTTCTGAAAAGAATGGTATATTTAGTTGTAAAATATATGAATGCATCTCGAAATTATATAGTTTTTAACAAAGGCACCGGTCCATTTAACGATATCTGATATTATCGCACACAATTTGTACTATTGATCAATTAATATTATGACGTAAGGCCCTACATCGACACGCAAGACTGATATATATATATATATATATATATATATATATATATGCACACACACATTATTACCGGTATATGTGTGTGTATATATATATGCCCATAGACAATTACGATTGTTACGTAAATACCTGGACAAAAATATATAAATGATGTGGGTTTTGAAAATGAACTATGTATCCAAGAATATTCTAAATATAATAAATATAATGAGGCTTAATTTTCAACAATACAAACTATTCCAAAGTCTGTTTTAGTTACAGGCAAAACCTAAAGGTGTGCAGCTATATCAACATGAAACAAGAAATTATGTAATTTTTCCCGGCAGTCAAATACGTCAGTGGTCCTTGCAGTTGTTGCAAGTTACTTTCATTGTTTTGTGCGAATGCTTCCTGCAAACCGGCTTCTTGAACACTTCACAGCACTACTTTACTCTGTTAGCATTCTGCTTCAACTGTTTATAGCCCTTCCCCATACCCAACCATATCGGTTTACGTTGTGATATTGCATCAGTGATTTTCACACTGAAAAAGCGTATTATTATTCATTATGATCACTTCCGGTTATCAAAAGACAAATAACTAAGCAAGTAAATATAACCCTAAATTCCCTCTAAAGAATGGCATAGTTGTTTCTCTTCCAGAAAGAATAATGAATACCTTTATAGTCGACAACAGCTAACAGCTGACGAGAGAAATTCCTGATTTCATAAGTGGTACCTAGGCTATATCGGGTATAACTTTTTTAAGGCGTGGGATATCATCATGACTTTTACCTCAAAATTTGCGCAAATGGACCCCCTACAGCTACCTAAAATGTCAAAATTATATTCCATGTGCAAAAAAAAGTTTTCCCAGAAAAACGTAGGGGGGGGTGGTAACCACCCCCCCCCTTGGTAGCCCGAGGGTTAAGGTCGAGCATGGGCCGGATGAGTCGGAGGTCACGAATGTGTATGAAGCAGGAGCGCGAGAGGTTGGAGATGTGGTTAGAGAAGGAGAGATGTGGATCAAGAGTAATACCAATATTGAGGACGGGTGAGTCAGAGTTGAAGGTAAGATACGAAGAGTTTGTCGATGGGTGTAAATTATGCCCATGGGTTAGAGAAGGAGAGGTGTGGATCAAAAGTAGAAATCACATAACATAACGTAACATAACATCACACAACTTGCTAAAACATAACATAACACATCATCGCATACGTTAAACATACATTAACGTTGCCTATCGTAAAATAGCACAAGACATTTCCATAATGCAACAGTCTAATCTAATCTAATCTAATCCAACCTAATCCAATCCGATCTAATCAAATCCAATATAATCAAAATGACTTATTTAGCGCCATAATCATAATGCACAAAGCATCTATCGATTCGATTTCTGAAACTTCATCCGAGATGCCAGAGAAACCAGAAATCAACCTACGGCGAGTAAGCTAAGTTGGCAAAAAACACGAGTTAAAGGGTTTAGTTCTGAAAGTGACTTTCGCTTACCAAACTGATCCGCCATTCCATAACTCATTAATCGCGTATCGTGTTCCATCCTTATATAGCATCAGTTTACATCGTTTTAAAGGTGTCTAAGACGTACGTATTGTGAGAAAGCTAAAATAGACGAGCAAAGTGTACTTATTATTACATTGCTCATTGCTTTTCGTATTTATATCTCCGATTGACACCGTTTTAAAGGTGTCTAGGGCGTACCTCACAATCTGATACAGTTGAGGTTTAATGTAATAATTATTAATCGGCTATAGTGTGCCATCCTTATATATATACGGTTGACTAATTTTAAAGGTGTCTACGGCGTATGTATTGTGAGAAAGCTGAAATAGAAGAGTTTAAAGGTTTCTTTCTGAAAATGATATTAGAGAATTAATAGACCGTAGAAAATGAATTCAGTGAATTCCGGAACTTAGGATCAGCAACCATTGAAAATGTCAAACAGTCCAAGACTGTTCTCATGCGAGGCACAGCTAGAGTAACAGCAGAATATTCGCTGATCGAGTAAAACATTTGACAGATTGACTGATTTATAATAATGATAATAATGATGATGATAAAAGTTTTACTAATTTTGAAGTATCTGAGAGATCATTTTTACCTCGGGGCTAAAAAATTTATAATAAAAATCATTACTGAGTCGGATTCTCTTGGCTGTAGGAAGAGATAGCGGCCATCAACGTGGCCAAGTACCGGAAGGTCCAGCATGACCTTGAGGAGTCTGAGGCAAGAGCGGACATGGCGGAAACGATGATCAACCAACTGAGATCGAAGACACGAGGAGCATCACTGTCCATCAGCGAAAGTACCTCGGTCAGTCTCTGCTCACTCACTCACTCACTCACTCACTCACTCACTCACTCACTCACTCACTCACTCACTCACTCACTCACTCACTCACTCACTCACTCGCTCACTCACTCACTCACTCACTCACTCACTCACTCACGCACTCACTCACGCACTCATTCACTCACTCACTCACTCACTCACTCACGCACTCACTCACGCACTCACTCACTCACTCACTCACTCACTCACTCACTCACGCACTCACTCACTCTCACTCACTCACTCATTCGCTCACTCGCTCACTCACTCACTCACTCACTCACTCTCACTCACTCACTCATTCGCTCACTCGCTCACTCACTCACTCACTCTCTCTCACACGCTCACTCACCCGTCCGCCCGCCCGCCCGCCCGCCCGCCCGCAAGCTCGCTCACTCACTCACTCACTCTCTCTCGCTCGCCCACCCACCCACCCACCCACCCACCCACTCACCCACCCACTCACTCTTTCACTCACTCATACTTATGGTAATGTCAGTGGGGGTGTTAATGATGGTGGTGGCAGTGTTCGTAATAATGATAATAATTTATAACAGTAATACAGTAATGACATGATGCTCTTATAATAACAACGACGACAACGAAGGTAATGATACTAAAACAGTAGCAGCAACAACAACAATCAATAGATCTGTATCTGCCCTTTGCCCTTTCCTCGTTCTGCCATCGCAACTAGGCAGCGTCGTGCTTTCTTTGTGGTCGGCCCCTCCATTTGGAATCAACTCCCATTGCAGATGCGTCTATTGCCTAAGATTAGTTTGCTTATGTTTTATAAGCCGTGGCTGAACTGGGAGCAGCCGTGGCTGAACTGGGAGCGCTCCTGAGTAGACAGCCTTGAAGGGGCGCTATATAAATGTTCCGTAAATGAATGAAATGAAGTTACTTAAGTCCAGTTTATAGTGCCGTGGTTGGGCTGGGAGCGCTTCTGAGTAGGTAACTTGGGGGGGGGCTATATTAAATTTTAAAATGAATGAATGAATGAATGAATGAATGAATGAAAAGATCAATGGCCAATTATTGTCATCGCCATCTCCGTTTCATCGAGTCCTGGCCGTACATTTCTTCGCTCTACTGCCCAAAGTGACCTGGTTGTTCCCTCAACCAGAACGGCCACAGTACAGCAGAGAAGCTTCATTGTGGTCTGTCGCGTGAGGAGATCGACGACAACGACGAGATATCATCATCATCACGATGGAGGCGTCGTTGGCGGTCGAGATAGAATGATGACGGACGAAAGCCAGTCTCCACTTGGTCAACAATGAAGGCAGCGAGGCCGAGGTGTAATCGGACACCACACAGCCAAGGTGTAATAGGACACCTCGCGGCTATGGTGTAACCAGACACCGCCCGCGCTGCAGGCGAGCGACGACCCGCGTCTCGAGGAGCAATCTGACACTAATTGACGATAGCTTGACGTGGGGAGGGGGGCTGACCGATGCACGCTGAAGTTCCTACTTAACGGAAGGAAAAGGAGAATACGGGACTTGTACTACTAACGACCGCGACGTGAGAACAACGGTCGAGCGATCAACATCGAGAGGAGCGACCAGCGGCGGCGGCAGAGTATTAGTCCGTCAGATTCAGAGACTGACGCGAAGAACGATCTGTAGTTAGGCTGTACGAAGCAACATTTGAGATAGTCCGATTTAATATCTAAACGCTTTAATACTACGTGGAAGTTCCCGTAGAGTTAATGTATATATTTGTTTCTTTAATTAAATTCATTTATTAATTAAACAAAGTGCGTCGTGAATCTTCTAAAGAAAAGTTAGGCACGCAAATAAAAGTGCAAGTAAAAGAACAAGCAGTCGAGGGTCGACATCAACACACGGCAAACACACGACAGGGCGACCTTCGATTGCGACATTGGCGCAGTCGACAGGATTTTCAACTGAAGACGTCACGACGAAAAGCGGAACCGGAAACGGAAAGAGGAATCTCAACAGATCGGGACCAGCGGCGAATACAACCCTTCGCAACTGGAGAAATCGAGTGCCGGACTCCGAAGACGAAGGACTCGAAGCAACCGACAGCAACAGGCAAGGACGAGGAACAAGAGCGCCAACGGACGACCGACCATCGCTAGCAACGACGGACGGGAGTGGCAACGGAGGACAGCGGATCAGCCAAGATACCAAAAGACGGAGCTCGCTCGACGTATTCAGAGGGTAAGTCCTTACTGGTAGTCGTGGTAAATCTGTGAGGTTGCGGTTGAGGTCTGGATGAGGATTGGTGTGCGAATAGCCGAGGCTTTTGCGTAGCTCCTTTTGCTCAGTTCTGTTCTTGTTGTATTTGTGGTAGAATTTTAGGACGTTGTTTTCTTTGATTTCTGACCAACGGTGACTCTCCTCTAACTTACTTATCTTTTTCTATTAGTGAGCGGACTGTTGGAAGATGGATAAGTTGTCGATAGGGAAAAGAGTGAGGGTGCTGAACATGCCCCGTCACAGACTAGTCGCATATCTGATAAAGATGGGACTAGGAGAGGAGGAATTGGGTTCCATGAGTATGGACCAGCTCCAAGAGGCTAGTGCTGAAATAATTGTGTCTGGACGGGAGACACCGCCAGAAGTAAGTGAGGAAGTAAGCACGGGTAGCATAGAAAGCAGTATCGATTCGGCAGCGCAAACGCAGTTATACGAATTAAAACGCTTAAAATACGAGAGAGAGGAAGCCGCGAGGCTGAGAAGAGAAGCGAGAGAGGAAGCGGAGAAGCTGAGAAGAGAAGCGAGAGAGGAAGCGGAGAGAATAGAAAGAGTGAGGAAAGAAGAGAAAGAGGAAGCAGAGAAATTAAGGCTTCGGGAGGAGAAGCAGCGGAGAGAAGAGAAAGAGGAAGCGGAGAAACAGCGAAGAGAAGAGAAAGAGGAAGCAGAGAAATTAAGGCTTCGGGAGGAGAAACAGCGAAGAGAAGAGAGAGAGGAAGCGGAGAGAAAAGAGAGAAGAGAGGAAGAGAAAGAGAGGAGAAGAGAAGAGAAAGAAGAAAGACTGAAGAAAGAAGAGAAGGAGGAGGCTGAGAAGGTAAGGCTTCAGGAGGAGAAGCGGAGGAGAGAAGAAAAGGAGGAGGCAGAGAAGAGAGAGAAGGAAGTCCGAGAGGAAAGGGACGCAGAGAGGAGACTCAGAGACGAAAGGGTCTATAACTTAAGGCATTCGGTCGTAGGACGAATGAAAACGTATAGTGAAAGCTTGCGAGGACTCTTACCGAGATTCCCAAGCGACCATGCGCAAATCCCTGGTTTCTTTGTGCATTGTGAAAGGTTATTCGACTCTTGCGCTGTCCCGGACGACCTTCGAAGCAGATTACTCTTGACCTGTCTAGATAATCAGGCCAGAGCATTGACGGCCAGACTCACACAAGAGGAGCTTGTTAACTACGGGAAGCTAAAAACCTTCTTGTTGAAAGAGTTCAAAGTGAGCGCAGTCTCTTTACGAGGACGATTCGTGAACGCAAAAAAGGCGGTAGATGAATCATACACAACATTAACTTCGAGATTGCATAATCTACTTTCTTACTATCTGCAAGATCGCAAGGCAATGACGTTTGATGAGGTTACGAGTCTCTTGATTGCAGATAAGATGAAAGAAATGTTGCCCAGAGGATGTTTGAATTTCATCCTCAGTCAAGAGCAGCAGAAGTGGTTAGGGCACAAAGAGTTAGCCGAAGCGGCTGACACTTACGCTGCTACACACCCTTGGGAAAATGACTATACGAAGCATAGTCTAGGCACGGGTAAGACGGAGGCACGCTACGCGAAAGCGCCAGCACCTTCTCAGACGACAGCTAAACAGACGGACACGTGGACTGACCGACCGGGAGGGACACAGACAAATAACAGGACAGACGGACGTCCAACCCCCGACGAGATTAGAAAGCGTGGCCTTTGTTTCCTATGCTTTTCTCCAGACAACAGAGCTAAACTGTGCTCGAAGAACAAACAAACTAAAAGCAAGCAGGTGAGCGCGTGTGCGGTCCAGCCAACCGTGACCAGAGCTCAAGGCAGACAGGCAGACAGACAAAGCGAGACGCGACAAGACGGACCGCCATTGATACAAGAGATAGACCAGCATGCATTGCCGACAAACCCGGATTGCATTGACGTGGAGGAGACTTATGTAAGAGAGTACATGAAGGTGTATATTACAGGGCTCCCTGTGACATCGTCTCTAATAGATAGCGGGGCCGAATATAATTGTGCGCGAGCAGAACTAATCAGGCCGCTCAACCTACCTGTGGTCAAGCAGATAGAGGTGAAGGGGCTGAACGGTCAATCAATGATTGTGGACGTAGTGCGGCTGAGACTAAAGGGGTCTCAGGCCGGCGAGGACAGGGAGGGGGAGGTAAATTACGCCCCTGATGTTCGGATATGGGCGGCACTCATTAAAGACCTTAATGAACCGTTAATTATCACGCCCACTACAGCCGACTTGCTGCGCGAGACAGCGTTGTATTCGAGTCACGCGGCCAGCGCTCCTGAAATAGACCAAATTTCAGAAGCGCAGGCGGTCGCAAGGACTGAGAGGAATGAGGAAGAGGAGAGAGGGGAGGAGGTAGAGGGACTTAGGACGCTGATAGGCGAGGATTATTTCACGGTCGCTCAAGCAGACAGTGGGAGTGTAGGAGAAATCAGTCCCGAAGAAACGGATAATGAAGAGCTATTCTTCAATCCTGAGATACCACCCCCACCCAAGGAAGACACAATAGTAGGCAGAAACAAGATGGCGGCCGAACAAGCACAATGTTCGACACTAGCACCATTCTTGGCCCACGGGAAAATTGGGGCGAAGAACTTCTTCATTGAAGACAATTTGCTCTTTCATAAAGACAAAATAGCTGGGCATTCTGTAAAACAACTGTCTTTACCTAAAGAAAGAATAGACAAGGTCTTAAACTTAGCACATGACGCTGCGTTCGCAGGTCATATGGCGTTGAAAACGACTAAGGACCGAATTAAGCTGAATTTCTGGTTTCCCAACATGGAGGATATAGTGAAGGAATATTGTGCATCTTGCGACATTTGCGAAAGGCATGCGCCGCTGCGAGTGGCACAGCGTGCCCCCATAACTCCTATCCCTCGCAACGACGAGACCAGATTCGGTTGTCTAGTGGCAGATTGTATAGGGCCTATAGTTACCAACGTAGACCCCACAAGCCCAAAACCCGAGTACAACTACGCCTTAGTGGTAGTTGACCAATTTTCAAGATGGCCGATGGCCTATCCTCTGAAATCATTAACGGCAAAAGCGACATGTGATGCATACATGCAAATCTTCACGACCTTCGGTTTTCCAAAAACGATTAGGTCCGATAACGGGTCGAATTTCAACAGCAAATTAACCCAAGAGTTTCTGCATCGTATGGGGTGCTCACCACGCTTTGGGCCAGTCGCACATCCTGAGTCACAAGGTCTAGTGGAGCGCTGCAATGCCACACTGAAGACCATGATTCATAAATTGGCAGAAGAAAACCCGAGGGGATGGCACAGACTGTTACCTTACGTGCTTTGGAGCTTAAGGGAACGCCCCTCGGCAACCACCCACGTGAGTCCCTACACCCTGGTGTATGGTACCCTGCCTAAAGGACCTCTATCTGTCCTTTCTGAGGAATGGGCGGGAGAGCGGGATTCTCCATTAAGTCTGGGCGCAGGCGCCGCAGCTTACTTGGACCAATTAAGGGATAACCTTGAAATGTCTAAATTATATGCCGAATATTATTCAGACATTGAACAGCAGCGCTATGCTACTCATTACAATTTAAGAAGCATGGACAGACTACGAAGTAGGGGATAAAGTCATCATCCAATCACCGGAAGCGCGAGGAGCAAAAAAGGAGGGCCAATGGCAAGGCCCGGCCATCATCGCTCAGGTGAAATCGCCCTACACATACCTCGTGGAAATAGGGGGCAAAAGCCGCTTATTACATGCAAATCGTATTCGCAAATATAACGAAAGAATACAGCAAGCATTGATTAACAATTGCTCCATTCTGTTCGAGAATGACGAAGACTTCGGTCACGTGGAAGCGGTGGGTAGCTTCGTCACGAGTCAGACACGGCCCAGTGAACAAGTAGACCCTATTGCCGTTGCACACTTAACGGTACCCGAGCGGAAACAGCTGTTTAGTCTGTTAGACAGGTTTCCAGATGTGTTCTCGGACAAACCAGGTTTCTGCCCCGTCCTAGAACACACAATCACTGTTAGCGCGGAGTTCAGGCCGAAGAGTTTGCGAGCCTATAAGGTGCCGGAACTGCTCAAACCGGAGATGGAGAAGCAGATCCGCGAACTTTTGGCCCTAGGTATCATCACTCCCTCACATAGTGAAATGGCTAGTCCCGTTGTGTGCGTTGTGAAAAGGGGAGGTCAAGGCGGTTTAAGACTGGCCATTGACTACCGGTATGTAAACAAGTTCTCGGCGGGTGACGCATACCCCACCCCCGACATCCAGGAAGTGTTACAGAAGGTAGGAAGTGCAAACTTCATATCCTGCTTTGACGCACGTCAAGGATACTACCAGATTGGACTCCACAAGGACTCTCGTTGGTTATCAGCCTTCGTATGCGACGCCGGCCTATTTGAGTTCGTGCGATTACCCTTTGGTTTAAAATCAGCCTCAAATTCGTTTATCCGATGCATGTCAAAGGTCCTTCATCCCATTCGCGACTTCACTGAGACGTTTGTGGATGACATGGCAGTGCACTCGATGACGTGGCCGGATCACATGAAACACCTGGAGAAATATTTAACGACAATTCAACAGTCGGGTCTGACCCTTAACATTAAGAAGAGTTCGTTTGCTAGGCGACAAACAACGTTTGTAGGTCACCTGATCGGATCAGGGAGCATTGAACCGGATCCTATGAAAATCGCAGGGCTAGGGAAAATCCCTCAACCCGAGTCCAAAAAGGACATACGGAGATTAATTGGTTTCTTCAGTTATTTTAGGAACTTCATCCCTAACCTGGCTGAGACAGCCAGAATTCTCACTGACTTGACCCAGAAATCGGTGCCTGCTAAGATACCCTGGCGAGTTGAACACCAAAATGCGCTAGATAAACTTACGCACGATTTGAATAACGCTGTATGTTTGCAGACAATTGACTACGGCAGAGAGTTTGGTCTATCGACTGACGCTTCAGACAAAGCAGTCGGTTGCTGCTTATTCCAAATCCAAGACGATGGAACAGAACGGCCAATATGTTTCGCCAGTTCTAAATTAGATGCTACGCAAGCGCGTTGGTCCACTGTGGAACGCGAAGCGTATGCTGTAATCTTTGCGTTGAAGAAGTTTAGGAATTGGATTTTTATGTCAAGGACCACCCTCTATTCTGATCACAATCCCTTGACTTTCCTAACTGCTTCTACGCCCACAAGTGCTAAACTTGCGAGATGGGCTCTGGCACTCCAGGACTTTGATATCGCTTTTAAATATCGACCTGGGGCGCTGAATATTCCCGCTGATCTTTTGTCCAGACTGTGATTGAGGAGAAGGCGGACTACCATGTAAGGCACCGCGACAACTGTAGATATAATTTCTAACTGTGCTGATATTTTGTATTTTTATGGGAACGACGAGGACATGGTCTGGAGGAAATCGATGGAGGGAACGACATCATTCTCAGCCGGGAGGCGAACCAATGACTGGCTTTGTCCTCCCCCGGGAAGGGAGGTGTCGCGTGAGGAGATCGACGACAACGACGAGATATCATCATCATCACGATGGAGGCGTCGTTGGCGGTCGAGATAGAATGATGACGGACGAAAGCCAGTCTCCACTTGGTCAACAATGAAGGCAGCGAGGCCGAGGTGTAATCGGACACCACACAGCCAAGGTGTAATAGGACACCTCGCGGCTATGGTGTAACCAGACACCGCCCGCGCTGCAGGCGAGCGACGACCCGCGTCTCGAGGAGCAATCTGACACTAATTGACGATAGCTTGACGTGGGGAGGGGGGCTGACCGATGCACGCTGAAGTTCCTACTTAACGGAAGGAAAAGGAGAATACGGGACTTGTACTACTGACGAGCGCGACGTGAGAACAACGGTCGAGCGATCAACATCGAGAGGAGCGACCAGCGGCGGCGGCAGAGTATTAGTCCGTCAGATTCAGAGACTGACGCGAAGAACGATCTGTAGTTAGGCTGTACAAAGCAACATTTGAGATAGTCCGATTTAATATCTAAACGCTTTAATACTACGTGGAAGTTCCCGTAGAGTTAATGTATATATTTGTTTCTTTAATTAAATTCATTTATTAATTAAACAAAGTGCGTCGTGAATCTTCTAAAGAAAAGTTAGGCACGCAAATAAAAGTGCAAGTAAAAGAACAAGCAGTCGAGGGTCGACATCAACACACGGCAAACACACGACAGGCGACCTTCGATTGCGACAGGTCGGTTCAACTTCCCGTAATAAGTTACCTAGCATCTGACTACATTAGCTTCTTGCTTTTTCTTAACCTCTGTTTCCTTAGCACTTGGACACCATTTTGCTCAATCCTGGTTTTCCGTTGTTAGGTGAGGACCGTCTCTAATGAATTTGTCTTGAGCAGCCGATATATAAATATGACCCTTCTGGGTCTCCTATTGTTGCCTGTTTAGTTATGTTATTTTGCAATGCCTTGTATTTTGAAGAATGGTTTCAATAGAAAAGGTGGATTGAGTGATTGATTAAAATTACAATATTTCCGTCGTCATCGTTTACCAGGGAGACTACGAGGAGCAGCTGAATGCGGTGAAGGTGGCTGAGGAGCAAGCGAAGAAGTCGATGGCCGACGCGTCGAGGATCGCTGAGGAGCTCCGTCAGGAACAGGACCACGCAGGACAGATCGAGAAACTCCGTCGGGGCCTCGAGGTCCAGGTCCGTATAGACACATTGAGAAACGATTACATTTAAAATGCAATTATTTATAATATGTCAGCAGATAGTGCGATTGAGTAGACCTACCTACCTACCTATCCACTTGTGCTTTACTCGCATGCATGTTTAACTGCTTACCTACTTAACTTCCTACCTTCCTGCCTACTTATTTATTTAACTACCAGCAATATACTTAACTACTTGCTTACCTACCTACTCATTCATTCACTCACTACTTCACTCGATCGCCTTTTACCAGCTAACTACCCACTCATCACCTGTATATCAATCACCCTTTACCACCCAAATACCTAACTACCTACGTACCTACTTACCCACCTACCTACCCACTCGCCCTACATTCCTACCTGCCTATCTACATATATGTCCACCTACCCACAATCCTATTTGCTCCTACATAGTTGACTTGTTTATGCGTTGTTCAGGTGAAGGAGTTGCAGATGTGTTTGGATGAGGCGGAGGCTGCTGCCCTCCAGGGCGGCAAGAAGATGATCCAGAAACTGGAACAGAGGGTCCGCGAGGTGGAAGTGGAACTGGAGTCGGAACAGCACCGCCACGGAGAGACGCAGAAGGCACTGAGGAAGCAGGAGAGGCGTCTGCAGGAACTGTCACTCCAGGTGGAAGAAGACAGGAAGATCCAGGAGAGATTGCACGATGCGGCAGAGAAACTACAGCAGAAGATCAACGGTTACAAGCGACAGGTCGAAGAAGCGGTAAGACGCATTGAATTAGCATCACGTAACGTAACATGTGGCGCTATATAAATGTTCAGTTACAATTATAACATCACACAACTTACGAAACATAACATAACGCATCATAGCATTGTTTAACATACATTAACGTTGCCTATCGTAAAATAGCACAAGACATTTCCGTAATGCAACAGTCTATTTCAATCCAATATAATCAAAATGACTTATTAAGCGCCATAATCATAATACACAAAGCATCTATCGATTTGATTTCTGAAACTCCATCCGAGATGCCAGAGAAACCAGAAACCAACCTTCGGCGAGTAAGCTAAGTTGGCAGAAAAACACGAGTTTATGGTGAAGGTGGTCTTGGTCTTTAGTTCTGAAAATGACGTTCGTTTACCAAACATTGCCTCGCCCTCCATTCTGTAACTCATTAATCGCATATCGTGTTCCATCCCTATATAGCGCCAGTTGACACCGTTTTAAAGGTGTCTAAGGCGTACGTATTGTGAGAAAGCTAAAACAGTCGAATTTTATGTAATATTATTAATGGGCTGTAGTCTTCGATTCACATATATATATATATATATATATATATATATATATATATATATATATATATATATATATATCCGGTTTACTTGTTTAAAAGGTGTCTAAGTCGTGCGTATTGTGAGAAAGCTGAAATAGAAGAGTTTTATAGGTTTCTTTCTGAAAATGACATTAGAGAATTAAATTAATAGAACGTAGAAAATGAATTCTGTTAATTCCAGAGCTTAGGATCAGCAACCATTGAAAATGTCAAACAGTCCAAGACTGTTCTCATGCGAGGCACAGCTAGAGTAACAGCAGAATATTCGCTGATCGAGTAAAACATTTGACAGATTGACTGATTTATAATAATGATAATAATGATGATGATCAAAGTTTTACTAATCTTGAAGCATCTGAGAGATCATTTTACCTCAGGGCAAAAAAATAAAACTAATAATTTTGAATAATAATAATTACTGAGTCGGTTTCTGTTGGCCGTAGGAGGAGATAGCGGTCATCAACGTGGCCAAGTACCGGAAGGTCCAGCATGACCTTGAGGAGTCTGAGGCAAGAGCGGATATGGCGGAAACGATGATCAACCAACTGAGATCGAAGACACGAGGAGCATCGCTGTCCATCAGCGAAAGTACCTCGGTCTGTCCCAGCAGCAGTTTCATTCGTTCACTCGCTCATTCATTCGTTATTCTCTCGTTCTTTCATTCATTCATTCGGCCGATCATTCGTTCATTTATTCCTTTGTTCGGTCACTTACTCTCTCACTCATACCCACCCACCCACCCACCCACCCACCCACCCACCCACCCACCCACCCACCCACCCACCCACCCAACCGTAAGAACTCCTTTGTCTCCATATTTCTATTGTCTTTGACAAGTAGTTCTTGTTCTTCTTTTGTCTGGGCAACCACAATAATAATAATAATAATAATAATAATAATAATAATAATAATAATAATAATAATAATAATAATAATAATAATAATAATAATATTTATTCTTTAATTAAGCGCCTGCAAACGCACTGCGCTGTACATGTACATGTTATGCGATAAATCTTAACTACTAACAGAACAGACAGCCTGCAATACAAATACAATTATTAATTAATTAATTAGACTACACTTCCTCAACTGTCTTAGAAGAACTGGCTCTAAATAATTGTTAATATCAATAATAATTAGGATAATTGCTGACTTGAAGTAACGCTCGCGAATAAGCTGCTGCCCTGCATTTAGCTTTCAAGAGGCCTCTTTGTCTCTATTCATCTGTCTAACTCTACCAGGAATAAAGAAGTTGGTTCGTTAAAAAGTCACAAAATGTTCGACATCATAATGAAAGTTGAGGAAGAGAGCGGCTTAATTTGGTCTCGAACTGGCTCTAAATAATTGTAAATATCAATAATAATTAGGATATTTCATTATGGAGACTACACTTCCTCAGCTGTCTTAGAGCTGCTTTAATTCTTTGTTTGCTGGTTACGTCGAAACCTGGTAATTCATCGATTCACACTATGTACCGATTAAACGAAATTTCCATATTCATAGCCTATCGTGAACGTAATTAAAGGATTTTGCTGAGAACTATACTAACGCAGAAGAATTATTATTATACGGTAGTAACCGAAATGTTATGGTTACTATGTGCAAAAGCGTCAAATTTGTTATATTTTATCATGCAAATGATTTTACGAGAACTAAATTTGTAGCGTCAGAAGGATTTGTCTGGAAAGAGTTACGTAAAGAACGATTGCCATAGATTCATTTGATAATTCGTTCGCTGCTTATATTCATCGCTTTGCGACATCTTGTGGCTGCTACAGACAACAGGCAACTGATAGGAAAAACTCCCTTTATTCACTCTATCGTTCACTTAATCTTTCTTTCATTCACTCATTATTCACTCACTCACTCACTCACTCACACTCTCACTCACTCACCCACCCACTCACTCACTCACTCACTCACTCACTCACCCACCCACCCACTCACTCACTCACTCACTCACTAACCCACTCACTCACTCACTCACTAACCCACTCACTCACTCACTCACTCACTCACTCACTCACTCACTCACTCACTCACTCACTCACTCACTCACTCACTCACTCACTCACTCACTCACTCACTCACCCACCCACCCACCCACTCACTCACTCACTCACTCATTCATTCACTTACTCATTCACTCACTCGCTCGCTCGCTTGCCTTCATCTCACTATGGTCTTTAACATCTAGTTTTTGTTCTCTGCATTTGTGGGCAAACCTTCTGACTTGACGTAGCTCTTCTAAATAAGTTGGATCTTTGCACTTAGCTTATATATATAAGTGTCACTTTCGGTTTTTCTAGTTTACGACTACGTCTGAGAATTCGTTGAGATCAACTGAATAATTGATTGATCGACCAATTGATGATTTTTTATGTGTTTAATGATTGGCCGAGAACGAGCGAGTTAATAACTGAATGACTGAGTGATTTGGGTGTTCGATCAGTTGATCCAATTGATCGATTGTTGATCGATCTATTGCAGCAACCGTTCGCTGGTGTTACTGTTAAGACGACAACTCGATCGCAGAACATCTCACACAGAATCGAATCCTGAAGATCGATAACGAAAATCATCTCACTCTCTAGATCAAATCAAAGTCTGTATCTTCAACTTATATACATACATACATACATACATACATACATACATGAATACATGCATAAATACACACATGTATGCATACATACATTATACATACACGCACACAAACATGTATTATATTATATTATAATATACTATGGTCCGCAAAGGTTCACCAGTCACTCTGTTGCAGAGTAAAGCAGGGAGGCGACCTGACCGACGACTCTGATGAGCGTAGACTCGGATCCGACCTGGGCTGGTGAACCAAAGTCCTCCGTGCCCACCTTCACGCGGTGCGGACTGTTTGTACCCTTCCAATGGAAGGGGAACGAACGGGCACGGCAGGCAAAACCAGAGGAAGGCAATGGCAAACCACCCCTGTTAATTATGCCAAGAAAATCGTCATGCGACACACCAAACCACGCCGATGGTCGCTGATGGTGGGACTCCCAGGCCGGAGCGCTGAGGTGGGACTCCCAGACCGAAGCGCGACTCAAGGGCTACTGGGGAAGTAGCAAGACGGCAATGGAGACTGTGTTTCATGGCGATCGCTAGGGCTCCTAGAGCCAACAGCACAAAGAGAAAGAGAGATAATATACTATAATATATTATATTATATTATATTATATTATATTATGTTATGTTATATTATATTATTTTATATTATATTATATTATATTATTTTATATTATGTTATATTATATTATATTATATTATATTATATTATATTATATTATATTATATTATGTTATGTTATATTATATTATATTATATTATATTATATTATATTATATTATATTATGATGTCTCCTCAGCCTTTGACATGGTTGACCACATCATTCTTCTACAGCGCCTTGAGACCTCTTGCGGTCTGAAGGGCCCCCTCTTCAGTGGTTCCGGTCATACCTGTCTGATCGCACTCAGATGGTTATCTCTGGTGAATCTATAGAACTCTGTGGGTCCATGTTAAACTGGGTGTTCCGCAGGGCTCTGTTCTCGGCCCTCTCCTCTTTATTTTGTACACGGCCGGTATCCCCTTCCTCCTCCCCATTCATGGGGCTTCAGGCCATCTCTTTGCTGACGATGTCCAGGCTTATGTCCATGGGCTTCCTTCCTCTCAACTTCTTCCTGCTCAGCACATCGAAGCTCTTTCTCATGATCTTCATAACTGGATGTCTTGCAATCGCCTCTCCCTCAATTCGTCCAAAACCCAATTTATCTGGTTTGGCACTCCTCAGCAACTTCAAAAACTCGACTTTGCTGTACTGTCTCAAAGGTTTCCGCTTTTCACTTTCTCGTCTAGCGTTCGTGATCTAGGAGTGACCCTTGACAATTCTCTCACCTTTACTGAACACATTTCCAAACTCACTCGCACTTCCTATTTTCACCTAAGGCGCCTTAGAGCTATCCGTCGCTCTCTCTCATCTCCAATGTTCACTTCAATTGTCCATGCATTTGTCTGCTCTAGACTTGACTACTGCAATTCCCTCCTCATTGGTCTTCCTAAAGTCCGTCTTGCTCCTCTTCAGTCCGTTCTCAATGCTGCTGCTAGATTAATGGCCCGTCTTCCTCGATTCTCTCATATCACCACCTTTATGGCAGAAGAACTCCACTGGCTCCCGCTTTCTGCCCGCATCCAATTTAAGGTCCTCATCCTTGTCTCTAAGGCTCAACTTGGTTTCGCTCCAAAATATTTATGTGACTTAATTCATCGCCCTCACTCTGCTGCTTCTCGTCGTCCTCTTCGTTCATCTGACCGTTTTGACCTCCTCGTTCCCCGTGTCAGGACTTCACTGGATCAATCTAGGTCTTTTTCCTCCATTGGCCCTGCTCTTTGGAATGAGCTTCCCCCGTTCGTTCGTTCTTGTATTCTCTCAGGTAACGTCTCTTCCTCTTTTACCTCTCTTAAAACTTGCTTTTTCTCTCGGGGTCTCTCGCACTGGGAGCGCTTCTGAATGGCCCTCCCGCTAGAAGCGCTTTATGAATATCCAAATACAATACAATACAATACAATACAAATCAATACAATATATTATATTATATTATTATATTATATTATATATTGTATTGAGTGTGCGTGCGTGCGTGCGTGCGTGCGTGCGTGCGTGCGTGCGTGCGTGCGTGCGTGCGTGCGTGCGTGCGTGCGTGCGTGCGTGCGTGCGTGTGTGTGTGTGTGTGTGTGTGTGTGTGTGTACGACAGCACCGTAACGCTGGATAAGATGACCGAATATCTTTTAGACACCTTTTAATCGCGCGTAATGGATTCTATAATAAGTTTGTCAACCGCAATTCAATGCATTCCTCCTCACCGCTATTATTTTAATGCAATTTGTCAGTGATCTTGTCAATAAGCACGAATGTAGCATGAGACAACGTCGTCGGTATACAGCAACTAACCAATTAATCGCAGTTCTCTGTATGACAGCATTCCTAATAATAGCAGTAGGTTGTAGTCAGAGATGTAAGCCTACAGTTATTTCCATCACGCGAACAAGCAAGCTGTATTTACCTGGCGCTCTATAAATTCGTTCCTTTACGGTTACAGTATAACGTTTACGATAACGAAGGTTGTTTTCTTTTCTGTAGAAAGCAGGAAAAATAGAAGCTACTCGAAGCCAACCAATGAAATGACGTTTCCGAATGAAATGCTCACGAGTTTGAATTGAGTCATCTCATATATCAGTCACAATCCTTCATATCTTTTGTCAATATAAAGTTTTTCCATTTCACATTTATTATTTTCAGTCAGAAAGTGAAAGTTTACGTCTTTCCTTATCCGCTGATCTTCCCTGATAGATTTTGAGGAAATCTTTAGGAACAGTTTACTTTAACTGTTTACTCCGGATTCGTTGATCATACTGGACACTAGAGGTCGCGACGAATTGAATTAGTTTTCATAGAATGAACGCTATGTTAGAAGTAAATGTTTAGCTTATAAAATTATTTCAGAAACCCACGAAAAAATACTATCAATGTTTCCATGCTCATGTCGTAGAAAGTAAAGCTATTTGCTAAAAACTATCTTGTTTTTTCTATAGATTATAAAATGTCGGCAGCTCATTTGAGATGTCAAATAACCCTATGAGAAATATAGGGCCTGACTTCTTTCATGTGAATCCGTTTATCGATTCGTCGGTTTGACGATAATTTAGATAATATCGCAGAATTTTGAAATGTTTGGAGGTAAAAATATTGACGTCAGCTGGTGTGGCAGCCAATAGATGTCGCTAAACATAGGATTGTGTGAGCGAATCTTAAGACACCGTTATTTGAGGGTCACCTGCTGTATAAAAACCATTAATTTTGTGTCGCATTGAGTCCATTTCAGGTATGGTCGATGTCAACGGCGCAGTGTCGAATAACAAACTTAACATCCTTGGTAGCCACCAGATGTCGTTAAACACTGGAAACTACTACTAGCATGATCATTACTCCGACACTCCCGTACCCTGGTAGTGCCAGTCCCAAGCTCGGATAAAGGAGGAGGAGGGCAAAGCTAATCGTCTGTAAGGATTCACGTCGTTAAGCAGGAACCAAACAACAAATCTAGGATCAATTTAACTCCAACACGGCCGTACTCTGGTGTTGCCAGTCAAAAGCCTGTGCAAGAGGAAAGGGCAACCCCGATGAACTTTTAATGACATAGCGTCGTTAAACAGCAAGTAGCCAAACCAATCTACGTTGAATGCTATTTTATAGCACTCCGAAGCAGTGGACACAACTTTAGAGCGAGACCGCATGTCTTTACTGTCATTTTGAAATTTGTATAACGCGTTTTCCAGAGAACTTAGTCAGATAATAAACTCCGCTGTAAGTAGATGGTTCTGATTTGTTGAATAATTGTCTGATTTAAATGTATTTGCACTTTAAATTTACTAAAGAACTGGAGTTTATCGAGTAGATTATATTAATGGATGTGATGTATAGGCCTACGTACTTCTGTATACCCTGTTTAACGAAAGCTAAAACGACTTTTAACAGAGTGCGACAAATACACAAAATAACGAGTATATATATATAAATGTCAACTGCGTCCAAACTCAACCACTAAGGTAGTAATTCTTCTAATAGTTAAACACCTCTTTTAAGTGATATATGCGCTCTATAAGAGAATGCAGACGCACCCTACTGTGTATTAACCTGGAATGAATAGGGGATCGTCAAAGGGAACTATCGCGAACAATTGGAGTGGAAGAAAGTGATCTTATAAAATATTTTTTAAAAACGGAGACAATTCTTCAAAAATGGATAACTAAATATGCAAAACGGCAAGTGGATAGAGGTTTTGTTAGCAAGGGACGGCCCCAAAGCCACCTAATCAAAATAGAGTCTTTGCATGACAGGCAAGATAAAACTCCTGGCAAAATCTGGAACTGTTTCTATCAGCAAAACTCTTCCCGTCCCTCCCTAGAAAATATATTATTTCGTCAAAGGAGTAGTTTGTGGTTTACCTGAGGACCACATCAATTTGGAGGATATAGTGAAGGGAATTTGAGCACATCATAAGCATAGCTGGGCAACATAGAACACATCAAACCACTCTATAGTGGCCTATCCTAAAGACATGATCCTCCCAACATTTCTACTGGTGGATGCCCAAAAAGTATAAGATGCGCCCTTTGTTCCTAGACCTAAAAGATGGGCAAATGTATGACCCTGATATTGTAATTGGAGACTTATGAAGCGCCACTTTAAGACGAGCTCAATAGCGGAGCTCACAGCCCGATAACCCAGAACTATTGGGACTTAGGGCCTATAGTTCGGACTTCAATCGTTTGCGGAAACGGAGACAGAGACAGAAGCTTCCGACGGAGATCAGCAGAGAGGGTATTACAGAAGGCAGGACCAGCTACCACGAGGCTTCCGCTCTATGGAGCAGCAATTCTGGTCTTGGGAACGACCAGAGGTCTTCGTGTGCAGCCGATCGCAGAGTACGGCGGCCAGGATAAGTGAAAATTAGGAAACAGAGTTCCTTTAGGAAAACCGTGGCGTAAATTGCGCACAGAACCAAGGTCTTTACTAGGATGCACCCTCGATTGGAAGACAGTGGAGATATGGCAAGATATGGGATATGATTACGAATCATAAATTTTTTTAAATTAGACTGTCATTCGGGTCGTGCTACAGTAAGAACTCTATACTAACAATTTTCCTATAAAAGTGAACTGCCTTTGATGTCCATATACTTTTGCAAGACATCCATTCAATCGCCGAGTGATTCCTGTGGGGATTTTCCCTTCGACTTCAATAAGATACCGTTAAAGTGTTTCAATTTAATCCAATCGCAAGTTAAACCTGTAAAATTTATGAGCAACGGTAGTGTGAATGGTCTGGGCATCAACAAGACGTTGTTCAATACATTATCATGCAGCGAAGTTGTTAGACACCTTTATATCGTAATGCAACCATGCTATAAATAGCCAAATTTCGTTTCCAGTTGTACGTTCTGATCGTTGAAGTGGAGAATTCATCCAGGGATTGGAATTGACTGGCAGAAGATGACGATTCGTCTTACTCTTCCACTCAAGTTCTCCGCAATTTTCTTGCCGAGTTCCCAGTACTTGTCTTACTCAGTTCGTCAGGTAAATGTCATTGAGCCGGAACTATTAGACCTGTCAACACCAAGTGAAGACATTTATGCAGCGCCTTTTTGATAAAACATAGATGGCTATTGGCAGTCAATGATCAGTTAAGTGCTATGGAAGTTTGAAACATTGTGGTCTGATATGGTAAATCGGAGTAACAAAGGTTATACCGTGATACGTTTCAACATGGTGCAGCACTTGACCTACCCAGGTATCCGTATCTGTGTCACCCAGTAATCACTACCTGGCTTATCCCTTTACCCTTTGCTTTGCTTCCCAGTTCTTGACAATTTTCTTGCCGAGTTCCCAGTGCTTTTCTTACCCAGTTCTTCACACTTCTTTACCCAACCTTCCATGCATGGGTTTTCCAGTTTCCAAATTTCTCTTACCCAGTTCCATCTTTTTCTCCTCCTGTTCTCACTACTTTCTAAAACCCATTTCCCGTACTTGGCTTACCTGGTAACACCGTTCTTGTCAACTGACCCAGTTGTCCGTGAGGTCAGAATGTTCGAGAGGTTTCGCTTGCATATATATAGGCGGTGTAGTCGAGTTGTCGATGGAATTCGTCGATAGCCGCCTCTTTCGACTGAACTGATTTTCGGAGACCAAGGGTCGGATCCAATCACAGTTGGCCTCCGCTTCCTCCCTCCAGACGATAAGTAATTCTCTGCAAGACACGTTAATAGACTAATTGAAGCTGCGTTCTGGTGCTATATAAATCGTGTTATTATTATTATCATTATTATTACTATTTTTATTGTAACTATCATTATTCTTGTCATAGTTATTATAAACGTTGTTCTTATCACTATTATTAGGAGGAAATGTTTGCACGAATATTCTACCAACATACTACACCTTTTTAAAGTGGAATATGACGGTATATGTACATTTCAAATGCGTTCAGTTTCTATACTAGAAAGCCATTGCTTTAAGATCGACGATAACGACCAAGGCAGCCTCAAGATGTCGTTAAGTAAAGGAAACTACTAAGATACTAATCTGACTTTTTGCACAGCGTCGCTAAACAGAAGCTGTGCTATTGCTAAATATCTAGCATATTAACCACAATATTCGTTGTAAGGTAATGTCGACGACTACCACAAATGTCGCTACTTCGTGGATAGTACGATACACTGTTTAGACACCTTTAGAACTGTTGTCAGTGATGTTGTCACAACCACCAATTGCATCATCGATGGCTTACTGCTAAGCAATGCATTGGCTGTTGCGAGATGTCTGGTAATAGATTATAATCTAATATTTGACTTGTGGGGATATTTCGTTGAAACTACTTTGATAGTTTGAAATATTGTCTGTTATAATCCGGAAACGTAATAATCCGAATAGATAATTGTCTTGAGATTCGTACAGTCTACAGATAGGCTTAGTAGTAATCCATTTATATAGAAATAAACTGCATCCAAACGATGTACTATTGAACCATACGATGCGTTAGAGGAATATTTATTTCTACCTATTCAAGACTACAAAAACGAACAGAAGCCGCAGTTTTCTCAGTTAAAAACCATTTTAGACAGCAGAACTTAACGTAACAAATCCTCAAGAGTCATGGTCAGCACAGTTTTAATCGACGACTCGTCAACACCAATTTCTAAATGATGGACAGACATTAGTTTTAAAAATGAGATTTACGAAGTATGTCATGTCATGTCATGTCATGTCGCCGTCGTCGCTTTGCGATGATAGGCTACATGAATGGGTCAACATTGTCCAGCATTTCCTATCTCGTACTGCAGCCATTAGTCTGGTTCCAGATAGTCCAATCCATTTTATAATGTTGTCAATCCAGGATATTCTTGGTCTGCCGCGGTTGCGAATCCCTTCTACAAGGCCTGTCATCAGGCTGCCTTCGATGTTGTCCTTCGGCTGCCGCATGATATGTCCAAAGTATCTTAGCTTGCGGGTTCTGACGTGGTTCAGCAGTTCGCATTTGGTCCTCGCCAGCTTGTATATTTGTTCGGTGGTTATCCGTTTTGTCCAGGGAATTCTTAGCAGCTTTCTGATGCACTTGTTCTCAAATGCTTGAATGCGTTTCTCTTCTTCTTTCTTTAACGTCCAGGCCTCACATCCGTATGTTGCTGTTGGCCATGCCAATGCCTTCATCATCCGTAATTTGGTGTCATTATGAATTGACTTATTCTTCCAAATTTTCGTTAGTTTAACCATGACTGCCATTCCCATGGCCAGTCTTGATTTAACATCGTCCTTGCAGTTCGCCTCTGCAGTTACTTTGCTCCCCAAGTACACAAATGATTTTACTTGCTCCAGTCCTCCGGTGTCCACTTTTATCTCGAGTGTTTCTTCTATGCTCGTCATTACCTTCGTTTTTGTCGCGTTGATCAACATTCCATATTCTTTTGCTGCATTTTCGACTCGACTCACAATTTTTTGTAATTCTCTTGACGATGTTGCCACTAACACGATGTCATCCGCGTACCTGAGATTGTTTATGGTCTTTCCACCAATCCTGAATCCCCCAGTGAACCCAGATAGCGCTTTTCGCATCACCTGCTCTGCTAGTATATTAAACAGGCATGGCGAGAGGTTGCATCCTTGCCGGACTCCTTTTTTGACTCTGAACCATGCTGAAGTGTGACCGTCTGTCCTGACATTGGCGTGTTGTTGTTTGTACAGACTTCGTAATAATTGTGTCAATTGGGGCGGAAACCCCATTTCAAGCATGGTCAACCATAGTTGATTATGTCTGATCACATCGAAGGCCTTTGTGAAGTCGATAAAGCAAAGATACACCGGTTGATTTCTTTCTTTTGCTTTTTCTAGTATAATTCTCAGATTCACAATCTGGTCTCGTGTGCCTCTTTTTGGTCTGAACCCAGTCTGTTCCTGTGAAATCTCTTCTTCTAGTTTGAGCTGCATTCTAACTAACAGAATGATCCATTCAACGATGAACGTATTCGATTATCTTTATTTCGTCGGTGGCAATTGTTTTAAAGGTGTTCAAAAACGGGTCCTAAATTTTCCTCCGTGTGGCGACATCTGGTGCTAGTTTTTGTAGTCCCCTAAGGTTGATATGTAAGTTGCGAGTTTTGGTATCGAACGAAATTATTTGAACTGTCTTTACTGATAAAATGTCGCATAACATCATACAACAAGAGATGCCGTATTTCTGTTAGATATATCTGGCAAGGGTTAACTTCGGCTTCTTAAAAAGAAATGCACAACTGCCATAAGATGTCGCTACACAGCGGATTATATGAGACCCGTTTTATGCTCATTTAAAAGTGTAAACACTGAATACGTTACAACGCCAATTATTGAAACAAACTGTTGTACTATTACGCCAGATGAACGATGAGAACTCCGCCACTGCGCGTAGTCCTGTAGTGCCAGTCCTAAGATTTTATAAAGGAACAGGGGATGTTTTGTTCCGCGGCCGTTAACCAGCAGCAACTAACCTACGAAAAACGCCAGTGTTCAATCATTATGAAAACAATTTGTTACAGTGTGTGGGGTTAACGTCAATAGTCTTCGCAGCAATAGATGTAACTAGACAGTGAGTAATGCGAGTTCCAATTTAAACACCTTTGAAACGGCTACTCAAAGCTATAATCATATTCAACCAAGGAAGAGAAAGGTTTTAATTTAATTTTTTATTTAATATTCGAGTCTCATGTTAGCCTTACCAAAGCAAGAGAAAAGAACCACTGTGTAAATACAGCTGCATGTTAATTTATTATGGCTTAAGTGATATCCGTTTTAAAGGTGTTTAGTCAGAACGGCGAACATGTATTTGTCAAAAGAAATCTATTATCACCCGGTTTAAATGACTAAAGAAATGGTGTTGCTTATTTAAAATGAAAATATAACCTATTTAAACCGATCGTAATTTCAAAATTGAATTCACAAAATAAGTTGCAAAAACTTCCAAGTGACGTGCAGTGCGGCTTTTTATATGAAAACAACAACTACACAATGAAACTGGAGAATCACAAGAACTTAAAGACTGTTAAGCGTACAAACAAAAACGCAGTGGTTCTAAGAAAATTTGAAATCACGTTATGGGTTGTTGGGTAACATACTACAGTCCGAAATGACAAACCAAAGAAAGCTGGTAAAAGTGTAGGATATGGCTAGGCGTGAGAATGGTATTGCTTCGAATACCAACACTACCACTTTAAACGAAGATTCGTGAGGCGCTAACTGCTGAGACAATCTCGAAACTGCAACAATATGTTAGCATAAACGGTATAGTCTTGCACAAAATTGATGTTTTTCTTAATTAGAATAAAAGGCAGTGAAAACATATAAGAAATGTTCCTATCGACGAGATCGTTATTTTAGACACCTCTAAAACTCTTTTAACCAAAATTATATATTCAAAAATTGCTTATAGTTTTAGATTCTTGCACTCGAATTCAGTCAACTGCAAGATGTTGCTAAGCAATTCTACGAATTCTCAAACAATTTCCTAAGAATTAGAGCAGGCTGTCTGTCTGTCTGTCTGTCTGTCTCTGTCTGTCTGTCTGTCTGTCTCTGTCTCTGTCTCTGTCTCTGTCTCTGTCTGTCTGTCTGTCTCTCTGTCTGTCTGTCTGTATGTCTGTCTCTCTCTCTGATTCTCTCTGTCTGTCTGTCTGTCTGTCTCTCTGTCTCTGTCTCTGTCTGTCTGTCTGTCTGTTGCCTGTCTGTCTGTCTGTCTGTCGGTCTGTCTGTCTGTCTGTCTGTCTATCTCTGTCTCTGTCTCTGTCTGTCTGTCTGTCTGTCTCTGTCTGTCTGTCTGTCTGTCTCTGTCTCTGTCTCTGTCTCTGTCTCTGTCTCTGTCTCTGTCTCTGTCTCTGTCTCTGTCTCTCTGTCTCTGTCTCTCTGTCTCTCTGTCTCTGTCTCTCTGTCTCTCTGTCTGTCTGTCTGTCTGTCTGTCTGTCTGTCTGTCTGTCTGTCTGTCTGTCTGTCTGTCTGTCTGTCTGTCTGTCTGTCTGTCTGTCTGTCTGTCTGTCTGTCTGTCTGTCTCTCTCTCTCTCTCTCTCTCTCTCTCTCTCTCTCTCTCTCTCTCTCTCTCTCTCTCTCTCTCTCTCTCTCTCTCTCTCTCTCTCTCTCTCTCTCTCTCTAGATAACATCAAATTATGTAGGAAATACACACATCCATAGATATATTTCTTAGGAAATACATACATCCATAGATATATACATACATGCATACATACATACATAGATATGCATACACACATACATACCTACACAATGTATATACCAATATACATCCATACATATAAAATTATACATGCCCACATACATACATATGCATGCATACCTATACAATTCATACATACATACAAACATATATATCCATACATACATAAATGCACACATATACACATGGTTGTACATACATATTATACACATATATATACACTTATACATTTGTACATTGAAACATTAAACAGACGGACGTTTGTACACATACATATACAAACTTAATCTCCCACATCTGTTGTCGCTATACCCTGATTTTTTCATTGTCATCCAGTGTCTGGGATTTGGGCGTCACCGTCGATAGTACTCTGTCGTTTTCTGAATACCTCTTGCACCTGACGCGCTCCTGTTTCTATCACCTGAGGAGTTTGATGGTCGTCAGGAGATCAGTTCCCCTTCTATGTTTACTACTACGGCTCATCAATTCATTTGCTGCCGCATTGACTACTGCAATTCATTGTTTGCTGCGTTGTCTATTATAAGGCGCGCTTTTCATCCCTACAGTCTATTCTGAACGCAGCTGCGAGTCTCATTGCCCGTTCCCTCGCTTCTTCCACATAACTACCTTCATGACTGATGCACTTCACTGGCTTCCTGTTTCTTCCCGCATCCAGTACAAAGGTCCTCCTCCTGGTCTCTAAGACTCAGCAGGGAAAACCTCCTAAGTATTTCTGTAACCTTATGTGTGAACATCTCTCTGCTCTCTCACTTCGGGCTTTCTTCTTCTCTTCGGTCTGCGGACCGTCTTGATCTCCTTGTCCCTCGCGCAAGGACTTCGATGGCATCGTGCTTTTGCCATCCTTGGCTCTTCGTTATGGAATGACCTGCCTCCTCACTCCTCACTCCGTAGCAAGATATTATTTGGGATTTTGCCCTCTTCTCTGCGCTGCCTGAAGACCTTCCTTTTCCCTCGGGGCTGGGAGTGCCTCTGAATAATCTATGCTGTGAGCGGCGCTTTATAAATAAACCATATATGATATGATATATACAAATATATGCAATTATATAAATATAAGTACATACACAGTCACACGACCAATACCGCAAGGCTGGATAATATTGTCATTTAGACACCTTTTAATCGTTTTCGATGGACTCTACAATTTTTGTCAACCGCAGATCATTGCAATCTATAGCATAACACGACGTCGTTAAAGTGAAACCAACTATTTCAATTCTCAGTATGGCAGAGTTCATAATAACAGAACGTGTAGTGAGAGATGTTCATTGTACAGGCCTTTTATGACACAAGATGTCGTTAAACATATCTGATGAATATGGCGCTGCATAAATGCGAAGATGTACGACTACTTTAAGTCATTGCGTTCCATTGTGCGTAGCCATGGAGGTCATGAACTTCGACATATTATTTTCATCATAAAATTAAACACACACGAACACATACGAATACACAAACACGCACACGCACAAACGCAAGTATACAGACACATATATGCGCATACAGATACACAAACAAACACACAAATTCGCCACGTGATGATGACGAAAGGAAGATGAGCCAAGGACAACTTCAGCAACCGTGAAAGCTGTTCGATAACTTAACTGTAATTGCATCTGGCGCTTTTTCAAGAGTAGGCTACCCAATCATCCAGTGAATATATCTGACAGTTCGTCAGGTACAATGTCATTCACATAGGAACTCTTAGACCTAACAACACCAAATGAAGACATTTATGCAGCGCCCTTAAGAGAAAACATAGACGGCATTGATAGTCATTATCAGTGATGTGATGTGGTAGTTTAAAACATTGTGGTCTGATATGGTAAGTCGAGGGTAACATAGATTATACCATGATACGTTTCAACACGTTGCAGTACTTAACCTACCCAACTATCCCTATTGATGTAACCCAATAATCAGTACTTGGCCTAACCCCTTTCCCGTACTTTACTATCCATACATTTCTTACCCAATTCTCCATACATAGCTTAACCAACTCTTCACACTTAAACAGACTAATTGAAGTTGTGTTCTGGTGCTATATTAATCGTGCTATTATTATCATTATAATAATTATTACTATTGTTATTGTCGCCATTTTTACTTTTGTTATAGTTATTTTGTTGTTCTTATCGCTATTATTAGGAGGAACTGTTTTCACGAGTCTACCAAAATAAGACACCTTTTTAAGATGAAACAGACGGTGTATGTATATTTCAAACGCGTTCGAGCGGTTGAATTTGTTACACATATGTCGAAATCGCCTGTAAGTCTCTTGAAGAGGCGCTATATAAATTTACAGAATTAATTAATAATGTTAACAGCTTCGGCAGCCGCAAGACTTCGTAAAATAAAGGAAACTAGTAAGATATTAATCTGACTTTTTGCCTGGAATCTCAAATGAATCCTATCTCGAACATCAACAAGCCTTGATGAAGAAAAAGGCGTCGTTAAAGAGAAACTGTGATCGCACATTAACCATAATGTTCGTTGCAAGATAAAGGTCGACGTCAACGGCCATGGAAGTCACAAGATGTCGCTACTACGAGGATAATGTGAGACCTATTTAGACACCTTTAATACTATTACAAGTGACGCTATAACAACTACAGTACCAATTGGATGTTTCATCGATCGCTTACTACACGGCATTGCATTAAACCCTTGCCTGCTGTGAGACGTTTGATATTAGATTTTAATCTAATATTTGGGTTTTTTGAAATTTGGTCAAACTACTCTGATAGTTTGAAATATTTTCTAAAGTTATGATCCCGCATATAATCCGTAAACGTTATAATCCATTCAGGTAATTTTCTTGTTATTCGTACAGATAGTTTTAGCATTAATCCATAATATAGATATGAACTGTATCCAATTGATGTACGAATGAACTTGACGATGCGCTCGAGAACCTTTCTTTCTCTCGATTCGGTTTCTTAAAGAGAACTGCGCAACTGCCATGAGATGTTGCTAACCGCGGATAATGTGAGACCCGTTTTATGCTCATTTAAAAGTGTGAACACTGACTACGTTACAACTCAATTATTGATACAAACTGTTGTACTATTACGCCAGGTGAACGATGAGAACTCCGCCACTGCACGTAGTCTGGTAGTGCAAGTCCTAAGCCATTTTAAAGGAGGGGGAGAGGTGCTAACGTCTTTGTTTTGACCGACGGCTGTTAAACAGCAACCAACCAACCAAGAACCAGCATTCGATGATTATAAAAATCATTTGTTTAAATGTGTGGGGTCAACGTCAATGGCCTTGGCAGCTACAAGATGTCGCTAGACAGCGACTAATGTGTCTTGTCATCTAGACACCTTTAACACGCCTTGACACAAAGGTATACTTGTATATAGCTATTGTGAGAACTGTCGTCAACGGCCATCGATGTCATAAGGCGACGTTAAACTTTGGATTAATAATAGAGAACTGTGCATGTTATTTTCATAATCCCATCAACATTAAGATGTATCGATGTTGGAATCCATGTCAAGTAATTTCGCTCTGTAAATTGGCAGATTTCCTCTTAGTTTTCATTATTTCTTGTGACTTGTTATCTCCGGAGCGTTACCATTTCCACGACACGCAGCCAGCCGTCTCTATTCAGAAACTGCGCCACTTCTTGTACTCTGGTAGTACCAGTACCAAGTCTGGCGAAAGGAAGAGGGCGACGCTAATCATCTAGGTTATGACACCGTGTCGTTAAACAGCAACTAACTAACTAGCTTCTTCCGTTCTTTTCCAAGTGTTGCGAGATTGTTCAGCATGCTTCTTCCTACCAATCTGAGGGCTGGTAATTGTAATCTGACATTTAAAGCGCCTCTTCAAGAGGAAACTCAGTGTAATCATTGCTCGAAAAGCTTTGTCCTGGTCTTGGTCTTCAGAGTGCGAAATGTGTCCAAACAGCTTCAGATTCCTTGCTTGAATCAGCTCCAACACTGAAATGTGCATCGTGTGGTGGTATATTGCAGCGTTGTCGAAATGCGCTGTACAGCGAATGAGCCGTCTCTTCCTAGGGCAACACTGCTGGACGGCACTAAGCTTCGTCTTCAGATTCTTGGTAAGCGATCAGGTCTCAGCTTCACACAGGAGTATGGGAGTATATATATATATATATACCTTGAATAGGCGGAGTTTCGTAACGAACCGAATGTTAGTGTAGGGGCCTACCTTATTCCTCGTTGAAGGCTGCTCATGCAATCCCGGGAGATGGCAATGCGTCGCCTAACTCGCATACATGCCTAAATAAATGCGTATACACATGTGTATACCAAAGTGAGATTAGCAATTGGTTAATGAAGAATTTAATTATTTACTTACTCACTCACATAGCCGTACTTGCGTTGTTACATAACTGCATGCATACATTTACAGGTATACATAAACCACGCACAAATGCTTCATACACTACGCGCTAATTCATACTCACATACATTAATTTATAAGATATTAACTCAGGTTTCGTGGGACGCAGAATGGGTTGTACGGGTCCAGAAAGAGAACGAAGAGAAGGTTTTTAATTGAACGTTTAATTTAATATTCGAGTCTCATGTTAGCCTTCTCAAAGTTAGGGAACGAGTCACTGTAAAATACAGCTGCGTGTTAGGTTATTATAGCCTAAAGGATATCCGTTTTAAAAGTGTTTAGTCAGAACGGTTAAAATGTTTTTGTCAAAGGAAATCTATTTTCACCCGGTTTAAATGCTAAAGGAAATGGTGTTGCTTATTTAAAATCAAAATATAACCTATTTAGTCCATCGTAACTTCAAATGTGAATTCACAAATAAATTGCAAAAACTTCCAAGTGACGTGCAGTGTAGCTTTAAATAAGAAAAGAAAACTACACAATGAAAGTGAAACTGGAAAAATCACAAGAACTCAAAGACTGTTAGGCGTGCAAAGAAGAAAATAAATGTGGTTCTAAGGAAATTTAAAATCGCAAGTTAGGGCTTGTTGGGTAACATACTATAGTCCGAAATGACAAACCAAAGAAAACTGGTAAGAATGGAGAATATGGCTCTACGGCGTATGAATGGTAGGCCCCCTATTGCTTCGAATACCATCAATATCACCATAGACGAAGATTCGTTAACTGCTGGAACAATCTCGAAACGGCAACAATACGTTAGCATAAGCGGTCGAGTCTACCACAAAATTGGTTAGGCCCTATTTCTTAATTAGAATCAAAGGCAGTGAGAAACATATAAGAAATGCTCCTATCGACGAGATCCTGTTATTTTAGACACCTCTAAAAAGCTTTAAATCAACATTATATATAAGAAATGTTTAGAATTTTCGACTGCTGAATTCCAAACCAGTCAACTGTATGATGTCGTTAAGCAATTCTGAAAATCCTTAAACAATTTCATGAGAGTTAGAACAGATGAGGCAATTTTAAATTGTTGGAAGAACTGTCGAGGTTGCTTTAATCGCAGTTAAATCCGTCATTGTTTTTTTTTAAATTTGCATCAAATACCATCTTATCACAATACATCTATCATAGATATTATTTGGTTACCGTGCTGTATTATGCCATACGAACGGTGAGAACTGTTCAAACATACATAGGCCTACATTCAAGCTAATTGCTGTCGACATCATCGGCCTTTATCGTCATAAGATGCCTTTAAACTCTCGATGCCATACTTTCTAAAAACTGAATGAATGAATGTTTTGGTGAGTGAATGATCGATCAGTGGAAATAATTATTTAATTGATCGATTGTTGATCGATCTGTTGCAGCAACCGTTCGCTGGCGTTACTGTTTAGACGACAACTCGATCGCAGAACATCTCACACAGAATCGAATCCTGAAGATCGATGACGAAAGATCATCTCTCTGTCTGTGTCTGCCTGTGTCTGTCTGTGTCTGTCTGTGTCTGTCTGTGTCTGTGTCTGTGTCTGTGTCTGTGTCTGTCTGTCTGTCTGTCTGTCTCTCTCTCTCTCTCTCTCACAACTGACTGTCTGTAATGTAAGTCTTAACTTCAACACCGTAAAATGTCTGCAATAGGTGGCGCCATCATATTAGGTGCTGTAAACAGGTTTTTCTGGTAAACTTATGCGTTGATTATTGAATGCCACGCATTGCTGCGCACCAAAAATGGAAAAGAAAAGGTCATAAGATTCGAAATGTAGGTGGTGGTGGTTTCATTTTATATGTTTTTATAATCAGTCTTAAAGGTGTCTAGCGAGAAAATACAACGCACTGTTCTGTCGTCCAAATTAATGACAAAAGAAGTGATTTCATTACTCTAAAACCCAATTTTCTTAAATCAATTAACTCAAAAAGGAAATAATAGAATTATACAAAATGGCACGTGAATAGGGTTTTAGTTACCAACATGGTGTAAAAACACCTTGTGTGTTCACTTACGGCTCGAAATTGGTTAATGATAATTACATTCGCTAGGTGCCACCAGTCTCGCTCAACTAGCAACTTTTATCGAATAAACGTACAGTTAACGCTTATGCTCATAAAAATTATGTTTAAAGTATTTGGAAGTACTGTACGTGTAAACGTAACTAAAGTGCTATTACCAGTAAAATACTACTCCTCTCACATGACATTACCACAGTTGAAGCAGTAGGCCTATCCGGCAAATGAACCCAACATATGGCCCTCACTGTTGAATGCCCTTCCTTCCTCTCTACTTTCAGCTGCGACAGCTTCGCGTGGACTGGGAGCTCCTACCGACCCTGGCAGTCATGAAAAGTTGTTAAACACTCGAACCAGGGGTTAAAGTGGGTGGGAACGCGTGGGAACGGCGTTCCCACTGCTCTCGAAATTCTTTGCTTGCGTTCCCACTGCTCACGCATGCGTTCCAATGAAACTCTTCTTTGGGGTTCCCACTGCTCACCCAAACCACTTTTACCACTGACTCGAACCAACTGTTATTTTAACTGAAAATTTATAAAGCGCCACTTTGAGGCGAGATCATCCGAGGAACTCACGGTCCGATGACCCAGAGCTATTGGGAAATAATTCGGACTTCAAACGTTTGCGGAAAAGGAGACAGAGAGAGAAGATCCCGTCGGAGTCCAGCAGGTAGGCATGTCATGAGGCAGGAGCAGCAACCACGAAGCTCCCGCGCAATGGAGCGGCAATTCTGGTTTTGGAAACGACCAAGTCCCGTGTGCAGCCGATCACAGAGTACGGCGGCCAGGAACAGTAAAAACATGAAGATATAGATATGTATCTGAATGCGGCTGCCAGGCTCATTGCCCGTTTTCCTCGCTTCTCTCACATAACTACTTTTATGACTGATGTACTTCACTGGCTTCCTGTTGATTCCCGCATCCAATACAAGGTTCTTCTCCTGGTCTCTAGGACTCAACTGGGAAAAGCTCCTAAATACCTCTGTGACCTAATGCGTAAACCTCTATCTGCTCTCTCTTCCCGCCCTCTTCGGTCTGCTGACCGCCTTGATCTACTTGTCCCTCGCGCAAGGACTTCGATGGCTCAGCATCGTGCTTTCGCCATCCTTGACCCTTCCCTCTGGAATGACCTGCCCCCCTTTCGCCGTAGCAAGATATTGCTTGGGATCTCGCCCTCTTCTCTCCGCTGCCTAAAGACCTTTCTTTTCCCTCGGGGCTGACACTCTGGGAGCGCCTCTGAATAGTCTATGCTGTGAGAGGCGCTTTATAAATAATCATATAAGATAATAAGATAAGTAGTGTAAATGGTCTGGGCAACGGCACGACGTCGTTCAACACAGTATCATGCAGTGAAGTTGTTAGACACCTTAATTCTCCAGAGTATTTAATGCAGTGAGAAGACATACGCAGATGCTGTTAGACACCTTCAAATCGATGAGTGTCGCTGCTATAAATACTAAACTTTCTTTTATTTGCCATTGCATTGTGTTAAATATCTGAACAGTGTTTCAAAAAAGCAACTTGGTATACCATATGTTTCATTTAATGTGTATGCGGTTTGTGAACTTGTTATTATTTCGTGAATGGTGTAATTGTAGCAGTTGATATTACCATGGAATGACGTTAAGCTGAAGAATTATAAAAAAAATTGCTTGGAAATTTCAAATGTAGAAAAAGAATATAATGTCATTATTATAATTATTTGTACTCTGCATTTATATTTGAAATTGTTTAAATATATCTTATGTGTGGTAGTTGTTGCAAAATACTGTTTAAATTGCATCTAGCATTTTATTAATATGTGTATCATAATCTCAAACAATACTAGATATAATGCTTTAAATGATGTGACATTCTATGACATTGTACGGCTCTGGTTGACACTTTTAAATGGTGTCTTTCGGACGCTATAAGTATCTTGCTTTCTGTAAATTGCATTTATGAATTGTCAACAACGGCCTTTGATGCCATAAGACGACGTTAAATGTTTGGATTAATAATAATTTGCCATTGCGTTAACAAATCCCTTTCGCATCACGGTATAGAAACCGTTGGAACTGTAATGAGCGAGCATTAGAAGGAAGAGAAGAAGGAAAAGAGGAGATAACTCTGGCGAAGGATCTCATGTAAAAATGAGCAGGTTCAAGGTCATACGGGCTAGGCTGTTATTTGCTTATATTTCTATATGGATTTAAACCCCGACCTCTTTGTTAACAGTCCAACGCTGTAACCTCTTGACTGTCGCGTCGTCTCGATTACCAAAGGTGTGTGTTCTGATCGCTGAAGTGGAGAAATTATCCCGGGATTGGAACTGACTGGCAGACGATACCTCTGCCAGTCAATATACCTGACAATTCGTCAGGTACATGTCATTTAGCCGGAACTCTTAGACCTATCAACTCCAAATGAAGACAGCTATGCAGCGCCTTTTGTAGCAAATGATAGACGGCATTGATAGTCATTATCAGTTATGTGATATGGTAGTTAAAACATTGTGGTCTGGTATGGTAAGTCGGAGTAACAGATTATACCACGATACGTATCAACACGTTGCAGTACTTAACCTACCCAGCTATCCCTATTTATGCAACCCAATAATCACGACCTTGACTACCCACTTACCCATGCTTCACTTCCATCTTCTCCATACTTTTCTTACCCAATTCTCCATACAGAGGTTAACTAACTCTTCAGTGGTTTCTTAACCAGTAATTCGTACTTGGCTTACCCAATGAATTAACACCGTAGGCCTACATGTCAACTGACCCAGTCGTCCGTTCACGGCAGAAAGTTCGAGAGGTTTAGTCTGTAGTCGATGTAGTCGAGTTGTCCATGGAATTCGTCGACGATCTGCTTCTTTCGGTTGACCTGGTTTTCGGAGACCAATGGTCGGATCCAGTCGAAGTAGGAATTCTCTGCAAGACACAAGTTTATAGATCAGCGGTTCTCAACCTTTTTCTTGCTGCGACCCCTTGATAATATTTCCAAAGTTGTGGCGACCCCACACAATAAAATTGAGTTGGTTATTCCCCTTCACCACATTTTGCTACCATTATGATGCATTTCAGTTCTCACCATTTGATAATCCACACACATTCATAATAGCATAAAAATCATTAACCAACAAAGCAATTTGTAATTTTTTTGGTAGTAATTTAAAAAATTGTAAGAGTAAAAGTTAATAAATGAAATGTTTACTTAAAGTTTAATATTTATTGTGTTTTGTACTATGACAGTACAATTAGGAGTTCCATATTTCAATGGCAGCTGCTAAATTTAAAGTTTAAACATTATTTAAGATTTAAAAAGAAAACAAAGCTACAGAAGGTCAACAATAATATTATTTCAATTGTAAGTAGAAAAATGATGGAGTTTCGCACTCCAAAGAAGAGCATCAATGAGAAGACCGTGCTTGCTTCTTTCTCGCCAGATCAGAAATTCTCGGAGCAGTCTTTGCAAGAGCACAACGCAGAAATCATAATTATACAAACTATTAAATATTAAGAAACTACGCTGACAATATTTTGTACAAATTTCTGAAGGTTCCAGCCGACCCCTGGCAAATCGTAAGGCGACCCCCATGGGGGTCGCGACCCACAGGTTGAGAACCGCTGTTATAGGTTAATAATTATGGTGCTATATAAATGGTGTTTTTGCTATCATTATTATAATTATTATTATTATTGTTATTGTCAGTATTATTACTTTTGTCATAGTTATTATGATTACTGTTCTTTTCAATGTTATTATGAGGTAATGTTTACACGAAGTCTACCAAAATAAGACACCTTTTTAAGGTGAATAAGACTGTATATGTAGCCTATATTTCAAGCCGTATAACATTTAAGCTACGTAGTAAGATCGACGGTAACGGCCATGGAAGCCACAAGATGTCGCTAAATAAAGGAAACTAAGGTCTTTTTGGCTGTAATCTCAACTGAATCCCATCTCTACCGCCACCAATCCTGGATAAAAGCAGGGGTGGCTCTAAACGTCCTTTGACACAGCGTATTTAAACAGAAACTGTACGATCCCTAGATAAGCTTATTCAGAACATTGACCACAATATTCGTTGTAAAATAAGGTCTATGTCAACGGTCCTGGCAGCCACAAGATGTCGCTACTACGAGGATAAAGCGAAACCCTGTTTAGACACCTTCAAAGCTATTATCACAACCACCCATCGTATTTCATCAATCGCTTACTACTAGCAGGGCCGGATTTAGGCATGGTCATCATGTGCCAGTGCACAGGGACCCCCACCACATAGGGGCCTCCACCACAAAGACTTTGACGTCATTAATACAACAGTGAAATAGAAAAGTTAGAAACTTTGACTTAAAGAACAGATTGAAATTAAGTAGCGACTGTACAGTAGTTACTAGTTCTAGCTTCAATTAGTACAGCTGTGTCTTCGGGATATGCTGGAGTCGACGCGTCGTGACTCGTGAGCCTATCACTCAAGGCTATCAGGCAGCATCCGCGACTAGCCTGCGGCGTGCTATGGACCTCAACCGCGGCGGTGTACTGGGGCCTCCACCTAAGTTAATACGGCCCTGACTACTAGGCATTGCATAAAACCTTGGCTGCTGTGAGACGTTTGCTATTATATTATAATCTAATATTTGAGTTTTTGAGATATTTCGTTCAAGGTACTTTGATAGTTTGAGACATTGTCTAATGTTATGATCCTGACATAATCAGGAAAGTTATAATCCGTATAGATTATCGTAATTCGCACAGACAGGTCTAGCGGTAATCCATATCTTTCTTTCTACCTAATCACGCAGACAAAGACGAACAGACGCCGACATTTTCTCAGTTAAAAACCTTTCTGTACAGCAGAACTTATCGTAGCAAATCCTCAGGAGACATCCTTGGCATTGTTTCAGTCGGTAACTCGCCAACACAAATATCTAAATCGAACGCAAGACATTGGTTTTTAAAAATGAGATCTACGAATTATTTCCATATAGCTTCAAACTGAAATCTAAAAGATCACCCAGCGTCCTTGCTCTAGGATATCATTAAACAATTATTATTATTCCACAGTTTAACGTCGTCCTATGACATCAAAGGCCGTTGACGACAATTCAGATCATACACAGTACAGTAAAATGAAGTTATAACATCTGTAAGACACCATTTAAAGGTGTCAGAATTTCATAAATGAATTTATAATGTCATTAGTGTTCATTGCTTAACAGCATAAGATAATACAGCTAATAATGTCAATTACACATGAACTGTAATAAGACATTTTAAACAATATTTTGCATCAATTATCATAAAACATGAAATTTTAGATGTACAACAAAATTCTTGATGAACATTCTCAGTGCACATGGTATTCTTAATCTATTTATTTGAGCAGTAAATAAAAGTTTTATTACAAGTTTATAAGACAAGTAATTTTCGTATTCATGAGATTCTTATTCTATTTATGCATTTTCAAGAGTTATCAATCAATACAATTAAACAGTAACAAAGAAGTAAATTTATAACAACTAAATTACATTATTTCTTTAACATCTGATACAGACTTGATAACAAAACAGTTGCAGAGATGAGATAAAGATCATCGAAACGATCATTAAACAATTATTATTATTATTCCAAAAGTTTAACGACATCTTATGGCTACATAGGCCGTTGACGTGTTTACAGTTTTTTTTTATATATTTCAGTTCATGTTCGTATAACTTTCATTCATCAGTTTCTTTCTTTCTGTTTTCTTTCTTTCTTTCTTTTTCTTTCTTTCTTTTGATTGTCTCATCGTTTGTTTCCTTGTTTGGCAAGTTATTGAGATGCCGTTGATTGACAGCTGGTAGCAGTCCATCTTTTTTAATATATAGATTAATATTTTAATTTACATGTTTATATATACACACGTATGTACATATGCATCATTATTCATTTAGCCACTTGGCTTATATTCATTTTCTATTTGGCCCAAAGGCTCTTTTTCGACCATATCGGTTCTTTTCTTTTTTCAATGACTGATCCTATACATTGATTTACACACACACGCACGCACGCACACCAGTTTAGCAGTATTGTCCAAGGACCAATAATATTATAAATATCATTAGTCATGGATTGTATCCAATTTAAAAAAAAGAGAAAAAAAAAAGAACATATTAGGTTATGAATTCCACACATTTTAAAACATTAAAATTTAGGACCCGTTTTTGAACACCTTTAAAACAGTTGCAGAGATGAGATAAAGATCATCGAAACGATCATTAAACAATCGTTTCGATGATCTTTATCTCATCTCTGCAACTGTTTTAAAGGTGTTCAAAAACGGGTCCTAAATTTTTATTCCATGTAGCGACACCTTGTGCTAGTTTTTGTAGTTCCCTTTAGGTCGATATGTAATCTGCGAGTTTTGATATCGAACGAAATTATTTGAATTGTCTTTACTGATAAAATGTCGCATAACATCGTACAACTGTTAGAATCGTACTGTTAGAATTTTCTGGCAAGTGTTGATATCGGCTTCCGAAAGATAACTGCACAACTGCCGCAAGATGACGCTAAACCTCGGATAATGATAGACCCGTTTTATGCACCTTTGAAATTGCAAACATAGACTACGTTACAGCGCCAGTTATTAAAACAAATAGATGTACTATTATGTCATGACTTTTGTGAACGATGAGAACTCTGGCAGGGCCAGTTGTCTTGTGGTGCCAGTTTCTAAATAATATTAGAAGGTGATGCTAATCATCTTTGTTTTGACTCAAGGCCGTTTAACATCAACTAACCAACCAACAACGCCAGTATTCGATGATCATTAAAACCATTAACTTTGCACTGTTTTGGCAACAACAAGATTACGCTAGACAGTGAATAAAGTGAGTTCCAATTTTGACACCTTTTTAACGTCTTCATTCAAATCTATAATTATGTACAGCCATCGAATCTATCGATGCTTGGCGGACTACTAAGATGTGAAGAACAAACAGCATATCGATAGGAACCAAGACGAAATGGTACGAAACGATTCTCATCCCAGTGCTGCTATATGGATCCCAGTGTTGGTGCCTGGGCAGAGAGGATGAGAAGAGATTGCAGGTGGCAGAAATGAGCTAAGGAGAATACTGGACAGAAAAAGAAGAGATAAGATCCGAAATGAAGTGACCAGAGAGGAGCTGGGGCAGAGGAAGACTATGGTGGACAGGATCAGAAAAAGAAGGCTCGGACACGTAGCAAGAATGGACGACAAAAGGCTCCCAGCTGCAGCTCTACGTGGCCATTTAGAGGGAACACGAGGGAACACGAAGCCGAAAAAGGAAAAGAAAGACATGGGTGGACAATTTAAAGTAGGGACCTGCGAAGCTTCGATATTCGATTCGAAAACGAATCGGGCGGCGGTATTCGATTCGATTCGAAAATGATATCACGATTCGAAAAATTTTGAATCTTTTTCGGAAAAATGATGAGCCCTTTGTTGTAAACTAATTGTTGAATCCAGTGCAGTGTCAGATCTCACCTTAATCATTATTATAGCCTTTTATAGGGCTTATATTAAATATTGCACATCTAGCATATGGATGAATTGTACAGACTAACAGTTTTATGTATTTTTAAAACTGAAGAAACTTGAAACATATTTTTTATTGTAGTGTAGAACTGTAGGCATTAGGATAATTATGTGTTCATCATAAAAACTATTTTCATTTATTTTAAACTTGAAGTTTAACCGAAATTAATATTTTCTCATTTTCTGGGGCAGATTAATCTGCAAAAATTAGCCTGCGATTGGCATACGGCCCAGAGCTGCCCTTAAAATCTTAGGGCGGCCCTCTATTAGGCCTAAAAGAAGTTGCCCATGACTGGCTTAGATGAATGTAGGGCCTACACCAAAGTGTGGTTATGCAATTGGTAAAATAAAGAAAATACTTACTTACTTAACTCATAAATTATTTGTGAGTTATTCTGTTAATTAGCTTAATGTTTAGTTTAATTGATTTTAAACTGCAGAAATGTTATTGAGATCAGGGGCGGATCCAGAAAGTCTATCAGGGGGGGCCAAAAATTTTGTAGTCATCTCCCCAAAAAGTTGATGACTTTTTTTTTTTTTTTAGTCATTAACCTTTTTAATGTCTTCAGTCTACATGTACGTTCTGTGTACATTTTACTCATCCACGCCTACAGGGGGGCCACGCCTGTGTAAACATCATAAAACGCCCATAAAACACATGTCAAAAATAAAGAAAAATTTCAAATGGGGGGGCCATGGCCGGATTGGCCCCCCCCTGGATCCGCCCCTGATTGAGATAGGGCCTATTGATACGGTGGTACGCCTGTGCTATCACATAGGCTACACACTATTTGAATATCAAAACATGGTTTTGTTACCCGCTGATTCGATTCGAGATTCGATTCGAATTCGAATCTTAACCCCCGATTCGATTCGAGATTCGATTCGACGGAAATTTGTGATTCGCGGGTCCCTAATTTAAAGTATGCCATTGATGAAACCAGGGACAGAACGATGAACGATGTGGAGACGTCATGTTGAGGCCTTATCGTCGGTGCACACCTGACGGAGGAGAGAGAGAGAGAGGAGAGAGAGAGAGAGAGAGAGAGAGAGAGAGAGAGAGAGAGAGAGAGAGAGAGAGAGAGAGAGAGAGAGAGAGAGAGAGAGAGAGAGAGAGAGAGAGAGAGAGAGAGAGAGAGAGAGAGAGAGAGAGAGAGAGAGAGAGAGAGAGAGAGAGAGAGAGAGAGAGAGAGAATCCATTTACTGTTACCTGTAGCTTCAATTGCATATCATACATTTATTGAAATTGTGTCCTTATTCCCGGCAATATTAAGATGTGTTGTGAAAATTATATATTTAATATAAGGTCGACTTCAGTGGCCCTATTACTAAACACTAGAACCAACTGTAATTGTAATTGGAGACTTTAAAAGCGCCACTTCAAGGCTAACTCATCAGAGGAGCTCATGGCCTGATGACAAAGAACTATTGGGAACGGGATCCGGAGAGATCCCCCCGGAAATTCCCCCCCGGAGATTTCCCCCCGTTTGAATAGGATAAAACCCCCCGGATATTTCCCCCCGGAACTAATCAATTAACGTATATTAACTTTGATGTTTAAAGTAAACGCTTAATAAATTTGCCAAAACTCTTGATCAATTGATATTTACTCAATCTCGTATATATAAGCTGCCAAGAAATTGTTAAATGGCAGTAGAGAAAAAACAGACATGGAGTCAGAAACGGTTGCTAGCACACGTGGCAAAAATAAAGTTATTTTAAACGGTTTTGTATACGTAAAACAAAAAAAAATTGGCGAATAACGTAGTTAGTTACGAGTGTGAACGTCGTAGAGGTACAGGAACAAATTTGAGTGAGTGCAAAGCAAAGGTGAAACTTAGATTAACTTAGATTAACAACAATAATCGTTTTGAAATAATGTTTTATCATATTGGTGATTTTGTTGTTGTTGATATAAAATAGCAAATGAAATGTTTATGCTAGGTAAGTAATCGTTGGGGGGAAATGTCCGGGGGAATTTTGTAAGGGGGGGAAATTTCCGGGGGGAATTGTCCGGGGGGAAATCTCCGGGGAGGAAATTTCCGGGGGATCTCTCCTAGACCCATTGGGAACAGTGCAGCAGGGCAGGCATTCCATGAGGCAGGATCAGCTACCATGAAGCTTCCGCGCTATGGAGCGGCAGTTCTGGTCTTGGGAACGACCAAGTCTCCGTGTGCAGCCGATCACAGAGTTCGTCGACCAGGAACAGTGAAAATTAGGACATAGAGTTCCTTTAGGTAGAAAGGGGCGTAAATGGTAACACAGTTGCGCACAGAATAGGATATGCTCTCGAATTGGAAGCCAGTGGAGCTACTCCAGAATCAATGAGGAGATGTGATTATTAACTAGACTGTCATTTGGGTCATGCAACTTTGAGAACTCTACAGTAATACTTTTCCTATTAAAGTGAATTGCCTTTGATGTCTTTAAACGTTTGCAAAACATCCATCCAATCGCCGAGTGATTAAGTACAGATTCCAGTTGGGTTAAATGTTCGAAGTATTTTCCTATCGATGTTAATAAGATGTCATTAAACTGTTTGAATCTATTCCAATCGCAAATTAAATTTGTACAATTTATGAGCAAAGATAGTGTCAAAGGCCGGTTAGCACCGAGACGTCCGTCAACACGGTATCATGCATTGACATATTTAGACACCTTAATTCTCCGTAGTTTTTAATGAAGTCAAAAGAAATGCAAAGCTGAAGTTAGACACCTTCATATCGCTGATGATCACTGCTATAAATACCAGAATTTCGTCTAATCGCCATTACATCAAGACTACTTTCGGAGTATTCCAAAGAAACCGCAAGAACTCTTCAAATAATGAGCGAGCATTAGGAGAAGGAAGAGAAGGAGAGAAAAGAAGGAAGAAGAGGAGACAGGATCTCATTGGAAAATGAGCAAGTTCGAGGTCATACAGGTTAAACTGTATTTTGCTTTTAGTACCACGTGGATATGAACCCCTCGTCCCGATTACCTAAGTTGTACGTGTTATTGTTATCATTGTTATTATTATCATTAATATTGTCGTTGTCACTATCATTACTTTTGTCATAGTTACTATACTTTATGTTGTTATCGCTACTTCTAGGAGGAATGTTTACACGAAAAGTCTAACAAAAATAAGACACCTTTTTGACGTGTATCAGACGGTGTACGTATAGTTCAAACGCGTTCAATTTAAATGGGTACTAATGAGTTGTAAGATGCCAAACTAATTTCTGTCGACGTCAACAGCCTTTGTTGCTATAAGCTGTCGTTAAACTCTGGATCCATCCAACCAATCACTAAATCTAGTTCACCCACATACAAAAAGATCGTTGTTGACGTCCATGGCAGTACAAGATGTCGTTAAATAAAGGAAACTACTAAGATACTATTTGACTTTTGCCTGGAATCTCAACTGAATCTGATCTCAAATATAAAAATCTTGGATATTTGAAGAGGGCGACTCTAAGCATCTTATGACACATCGTCGTTAAACAGTAACTGTGCGATCGCTAGAAATCCAGCATATTATACACAATTTTCGTTGTAAGATAAGGTCGACATTAGCGGCCTTGGCAGCCACTAGTTTTCGCTACTACGAGAATAATGCGAAACCCAGTTTAGACACCTTCAAAACTATTGTCGGTGATATTACCATAACCACCAATTGCATTTCATCGCTTACTACTATCCGTTGATTAAGCTTCATGGAAGTATTGTCTTCCCCTCACGGTACCCACTTTGGGAAACACTGGCATAGATAAATATAAACCATATCCAAACGATGTAGGTCTACGAATGAACTAGGCCCCTACGATGCGTTCGGGATCTTTCTTTCTATCTATTCACGGAGACAATGACGAACAGAGGCCGCCATTTTCTCAATTAGAAACCTTTTGGTACAGCAGAACTCAGCGTAACAAATCCGTAAGAGTCATGCTTTGCATAGTTCATAGTTTGAGAATTCGCATTTTACGAATTTTACGAATTTAAAAAATTCACGAATTTGACCGAATTTTAAAACTGCAGTTTTAAAATTCGGTAAAATTCGTGAAATAATAAAATAATAGAATTCTTTGCCATGGCAGCGAATTTTATTGTTTACTTTTCAACTTTTTAAGCAAGTGAATGTCAATGTCAGAGGCGATCAATCAGCCGTAAAAGATCGCTGACTAACAACACAATAGTACTGATATTCAGTTACTGTTCTACTTGGAGTCTTGAACTTCGATTTCTATCATAGTTTGGGTGTGTGACTATGAGTGTCAGTCAGCAGAACGAAAAACCACCAGTGACCCAGCTCCAGTGTGACCAGTCAGTCACTAACACAGCTTGCAACCAGACATGGTTAAAAGGGGTTGACAACGTTCACCGAGCTGTGTCTTATACTTCATCATCCTCTGATTCTGAGTCAGGAACAGCCCACTGCTCCCACTCGACTCTGGTTTCTCTCTTTTCGCCATGCAAATTCTCCCGAATTCGGGCAGAACAACCAACAAATTGCTTGTCAAAAAACAACACTGTATTTTTGGATTATCCTTTCCTTCTCTTCCAAAATTACTACATACTTTCACTCCGGTCCATGTTCTTTCATCTTTAAGAAATTAAATTTTAGCTAAATTAACTCGTTACGTAATAAACTTTTATATTGAATTTTACATTAAATTCTAAGCAGAAGCTTTACACAAGAAATCATGACGTCATCACATTTGTTGTTGTTGCTTACGCTGTTTTTGCAAAACGCCACTGTCAATGTAAAAAAGGCAAAACAATGGCCCAACGAATTTTTACGTATTTTAAAATAGACCAAACATTCGCGAATTTTTACGAATTTTAAAACCGAAATTCGCGAATTCTCGAACTATGGCATAGTTTCAATCGAAAATTCTCCAACACCAATTTGTAAATTGATTTGATTCTAAAAATGAGGTGTATGAAGTGTCAAACTAGCATCCAAAGTGACAATCGTTATAGAGACTCATTCAACGACGAGTCGAAAGAAAATTCGATGTTCTTTATAGCGTCGGTGGCAACTGTTTCAAAGATGTTCAAAATGGAGTCTAAATTATCACAACCACCAATTGTATTTCATCAATCGCTAACTACAGGGCATTGCATAAAACCTTGGCTGCTGTGAGACGTTTGCTATTATTATTATAATCTAATATTTGAGTTTTTCGATATTTCGTTCAAACTACTTTGATAGTTTGAAATATTGTCTAATATTTATGATCCAGTATATAATCCGCAAACGTTATACTCCGTATAAATAATCGTCTTATAATTCGTAGCAGAAAACCATATCTTTCTGTCTACCCATTCACGACGACAAATAGAATAGACGCCGCAATTTTCTCAGTTAAAACCTTTTTTGTACACCAGAACTTAACGTAACAAATCCTCAAGAGACATCCTTGGCCTAGTTTCAAACGAAAACTTGCCAACACAAATTTCTAAATAGAACATTAGTTTTTAAAAGTGAGATTTGTGAATTATTTCCCAATAACTTCGAACTGAAATGCAATATTTAGGTCGTCCAAAGTCCTACATCAAGGAGATCCCATTCAACGCGGAGCGTATTCGATGATCTTTATTTCGTCAGTGGTTACTGTTTTAAAGGTGTTCAAAACGGGATCAAAATTTTACGCCTTGGAGTGACACCTTGGTCTAGTTTTGATGTTCCCTTTCAGTTTGATGCGTGAGTTAAGAGTTTTAATATTGAACGAAATTGTTCGAATTGTCTTTCCTGATAAATGTCGCACAACAACAAGAGATTCCGTATTTGTATTAGATTTGTTTGGAGATATAATTCCTAATCATAACATTGTTTTTAATTAGACTGTTAATTGGGTTATGCTACAGTGAGAACTCTATACTAATACTTCTCCTCTCAAAGTGAACTGCCATTGATGTCCCTTCGGCTGATGGCATGATGAAGAAAACTTTCATCACAAGGATGCTGTGATAGATATAAGGATAATAATTATGTGGACTGCTTAAAGTTTGATTCCAGCATTGGACGTCGAGGCGCGAATATATACTATATAGCCCATGTCAGCAACGTTTTAAAGGTGTCTAAATAGAGTGATGCATTGTCAAGTGTTCCAACATTGATAGTGTTTGGCCTAATCTTTTCAATTGACAGTTTCTTCAGACATTTTCAGTAATTGAGCCTGCGTTTAGATGTTTTTGATTATGCGACTTGATTATTGTGCGATTTTGTACGGTGCTTCGTACCACGCGATAGATACCGCGCCGCCATTTGGACTCGTCTTATATTGAGGGTGAAAGATTCCCAGTTGGCAAGTTGAGCATACTGACCTGTAGGCTATGCTGCCGTCAACCTGGAAGATCTTGGGTTCGGCAAGGCAATGATCTAGGGTCGTCCAAACTGTGCGTCATCTATAATCTAGTGATAATAAATAATCCATGTATTGTGATAAGATGGTATTTGATTCAAAATAAAAGAAACAATGATACGTATATTACTGCGATTTCAATAAACTCGACAGTTTCTTCGACAATTTAAACTTGCTTCATCAATTCTAACTTTTCTCAAATTGTTTTAGAATTTTTAGAATTGTTGGTACTTGTTTTTTAATTCACCGTAAAGACGGTCGGCGTAATTGCAGTAACGGGGTCGATTGGTATCGGGCAAAATATAAGTTAGACTAGAAGCGTGATGCACGATTAAAATATAAATTAAACTAGAGACGGGATCAACGATGAAAATATAACTAAAACTAGGAGCGGAATATAACTAAAACTAGAAGCGGGATCAACGATTAAAATATAACTAAAACTAGAAGCGGGATCAGCGATTAAAATATAAGTAAAACTGGAAGCTGGATGAACGATTAAAATATAACTAAAACTATGAGCTAGGAGCGGGATCAACGAATAAAATATAAGTAAAACTATGCCTGCCCGGTCTATGTAAGTTCTTTGCGGTGAATTAAAAAACAAGTACCGAATTGTTTAACAACATCTTGTGGCTCTCCAGGCCCTTAACGTCGATCTTACCGTATCGTACCTCATCTTATAGTCCGCTAGCTACCGATCGAAAACAAGTTTTGGATTATTATATAGCCTTGTGGAAAGCGCTTTAGGGGTGTCTAAAGTTACAGGATCTCGTTTTATCACCGGTAGGCCTAAAGCGACATCTTGTGTTGTGACTGTGAGGTTCCTTGAAACACCGTAATATGCCTTTATAGATTAGTAGCAACTTAAATTAGCGTTTGCTAGTGGAATTTGAGAGTTTTAACGTCGATGGAAACATTTCGTTTTCACCTCCTCTGATTCCGTTAAAGAAACAACGAATTGTGTGCAAGACTCAACCGCTTTTGCTACAGTTCTGCGCTCTTAGTAAATTTGCCTTTTCGAGTTTTATTCCAGCGGTTAATTAACGAATTTTCGATTAAAATGGCAATACCATTCATATTCCGAGCCCTGTTCTACACTCTTACCATCTTTCTTTGGTTTGTCATTTCGGAACAATATGTTACCGAACAAGACCTAACTTGCGACTTTAAATTTCCGATTAGAGACGGCTGGCTGCTTGTCGTGGAAATTGTAAAGCCCCGGAGAGGAGCATGCCTCAGAAAATAATGACGATTAAGAATTGATCTGCTAATTTAGCACAGCGAAATTAATTCTCATGGATTCCAAAATGTTCAGTATATATTTTAATGCTGACGGAGAGAGGGAAGCAATTTCAATAGTGCTCACAATAATATGCTAAACCCACCGGTATCAGTTAATGAATTCGATGGCTGTCATTAATTATAGACTTCAATGAAAGCGTTAAAAAGGTGTCTTAATGGGAAATCACTTCATCCACTGTCCAGCGACATCTTGTAGCTGCCAGGACAATTCAGTTTGCCCACACACATTTAACAAAAGGTTTTAATAATCGTCGAATACTGGCGTTATTTTCGCTGTTTAACGACCGTGGGGAAAAACAAAGAAGGTGAGCATCCACCTCCTCTTTTGTAAAGGCATAGGACGGGGCAACCAGATTTGGAGCGGTGGCGGAGTTCTCTTCGTTAACATGACATAACAGTACAAGAAATAGTTTCATGAAACGTAGTCGATGTTTGCACTTTAAAGGTGTCTAAAACGGTCACACATTAACCGTTCTTTAGCTGTGGCGGTCAGGCCACAAGGCAAATAATATTAACAGTCTTGTTCAATTAGTCTCCTATTCGATGGGTGGCACTTTATAATTGTTCGATAATAATTATTATTACTACTGCTGTATTTTATTTTTGTCATTTTGACGTTTCAATTTATTAATTAAAATAAAAGAACACACCGTCCAGTCCAATTATTAGTGCCTAAAGATAGGGCGCCGCTTATGAGCGGAGAAGAATGAGGTGGACGGGTCGAGTTGTCGATAGAATTATTACTTCTTTATGACGAACATTTTTAACACTCGCAAAGTCATACAGAAATGCAGAAATGCACGCAGACACACATGCCTAGTGATGATCTTTGTTATCACAAACTGTCGTTAAACTGAAAACTACTACTGCTACTATTACAGCTACTACTACTACTACTACTACTACTACTACTACTACTACTACTACTACTACTACTACTACTACTACTACTACTACTACTACTACTACTACTACTACTACTACTACTACTACTACTACTACTACTACCACCACCACTACTACTACTACCACTACTGCTGCTACTGAAACTACTACTACTACTACTGTTGCTGCTGCTACTGCTGCAGCTGCTACCACTACTACTACTACTACTACTACTACTACTACTACTACTACTACTACTACTACTACTACTACTACTACTACTACTACTACTACTACTACTACTACTACTACATGGGCCTATATTATTGCACATTAACAGTAAAAACCTGTTCAAAATAATTACACACCTTGTTAAAGTTTAATATATGCTCTATAAAAGAAAGCGGCACAGATTATGTGCGCTCTGTTCTATCGCACGCAAACTTTATAACTGGAGTGAAAATTGATCTTGTAAAATATTTGTAGAATAAACCCAGATAACTCAATAACTAGATAACTGAATATGCGAAAGGGCAAGTGGATAAAGCTTTTGTTACGAAGGAAGGTGCCCTTCGAACTGCAGCTACAAAAAGCCAACTTAATCAAAATAGTCTTTGGATGACAGGCAAGTTAAGACTCGTCATGCACTCAAAAAATCTAGAACTGTTCCCGTTAACAAACCTCTTTCTGTCTCTACCCAGGAAATAGACTATTTCGTCAAAGGAGTAGTTTCTGGTTTACTTGAGAGCCAAAATTATTTGGACGAAATAGCGAAGGAAATTGAGGAACATCATAAGCATAGGCTGGGCTATACAGAACGCAGCAAATCACTAAAAACTCGATCGTCCCACCATTTCTACTAGTGGATGGCCAAAAAGTATGAAACATATCCATAGACCTACAAGATGGCAAGGCCCTTAAGTGGAGTGCCCAGGTAAAGTTCCATTCTAATTGGTAATGATAAAACTGCTGATACCAATGTAGAAAGGGTACTAATTGTTAGCACAAGTATATATGCAAACACTATTAGCAGTGTTGGGTATGAGTTAACTCATATGAGTTTAAACTCACGAGTTAACTCACTTGCTGTGATTTATGAGTTTGAGTTAATTCACCTTAAAGAGTGTGAGTTATGAGTTTGAGTCAACTCATATTTTCTGTGAGTTTGAGTTGTAACTGTCAATTATTTTAAACTCAACTCACTCTTCGGCATTCGGCACATATTATGTTGAAACAAGCCTTTTTATATCGTCGGCTTTCCATACTAGTGAGTGGTGACGGCAGGGAAGGTCGTAAACACTGCTAGAGGACAGTATTTAAGCACTGCATATTTTGTATATTGTGAACAGTTAAGAACAACATGGCTGAAGTACCGTGTATTCTTGATGGAAAATATTTTTCTGTTACAAGTAGGCGTGATGGAAAAATTGTTGCTCGATTAGAACGTGCTAGTATGAAACGTGTGAGTTTGTGAGTTAACTCATTTAACAAGTGAGTTTGAGTTAACTCATTTCACTTAGGGTGAGTTGAGTTTGAGTTTAAACTCATTTTGAGGTGCGTGAGTTGAGTTTTGATTTAACTCATTTCTTGTGTGAGTTTACCCAACACTGACTATTAGTACAGTAAATTGTAAATTTCTAGATTATATAAAAGAATGAAAAGATAAACATGATCCTACTCCTTCTAGAAAATAATCCAGACTTTAAATGAAAAAAGAGTTGAAGGACGCTCTTAGAAATTCTACATGTAATACATCTCCAGGTAATGAAAGCCCCATACGAATTAAACTTAAAATGCCTATAAGATTGTCCTCGTATTCTATGTAATGAAATTCTTACAGAGAATAAATTACAAGATAATTAGCAGCATACAATCATCTTACCTATTCTAAAGCCGAATAAATATGCATTGAGTCCAGATACCTAGAGGCCAATTTCATTGACTTTTGCAAAACATCTATCCAATCGCCGAGTCATTAAGTTCTGAATTCGACGGAGTAAACTGTTGGGAATATTTTCCCATCGACGTTGATAATATGTCGTTAAACTGTTTGAATCTAATCCAATCGCAAGCTACACTTGTAGAATTTATGAGCAAAGGTACCTTATAGTCAATGGTCTTGGCAGCAACAAGACGTCGTTCAACACAGTATCACGCAGACTGCCATGAAAATGTTTGGAGATCTGAATTCTCTATTGTATTTACGAGTAATTAAGCGAAAAGACATGCGCAGCTGAAGTTAGACACCTTTATATAGGTTAGTATCGCGATTATAAATAACAAAATTATTTCACCTTCATTACTTGTATGTTCACTTTTGCATAATGCCATACAACCGTGGAAACTGTTCAGACTAATAAGCGAGCATTACGAGAAGGAAGAGAAGGAGAGAAGAAGGAAGAAGAGACAGCGTTGGCGAAGGATATCACTGAAAAATGAGCAGGTTCAAGGCCATACGGGCTTAGCTATTTCTTGCTTTTATTTCCTTAGGTATATGAACTCTTGACCTCTCTGTTGACAGCCAACGCACTAACCATCGAGCACTCTGATTAGAACATCCTTTCAGACGAGATGTAGTGTCGTCTAGATTACCTAAGTTGCTTTCTTAATCGTTAAGTGGAGAAATCATCCTGGTATTGGAATTGACTGGCAGAAGATGACGGTTCGTATTTCTCTGCCAGTCAATATAGCTGAATTATCAACACCAAATGAAGACATTTACGTAGCGCTATTTGAAGGAAATTATAGACAATCATAGGTAGTCATGATCAGTTCATTATAATCTAATATTTGAGGTTTTTGAGATATTTCGTTCAAACTACTTTGATAGTTTGACAGATTTTCTAATGTTTGTGATCCCGTGCGTAATCTGGAAACGTTAAAATCCCTATAGATAATAGTCGTGTAATTCATACTGATAGGTTTAGCAGTGATCCGTATAGATAGATTTAAACCGTATCCAAAAGAGACTATTGAACCACACGATGCGTTAGGGAATCTTTCTCTCTACCTATTCACGACGATAAAGACGCACAGACACCGCCATTTTCTCAGTTAAAAACCCTTTTCTCTACAGCAGAACTTAACGCAACAAATCCTTAAGAGACATCCTTGGCTTAGTGTCAATCGAAAACTCGCCAACACCAATTTCTAAATATTATTGATCGACTGAAATCAGTTTCTAAAAATTAGATTTATGAAGTATTTTCGAATAAAATCAAACTGGCATCAGCAATGAATGAGTTGACACCAATAGTATTCGATTACCTTTATAATGTTGATGCTAACTGTTTTAAAGGTGTTCAAAAATGGGTTTTTAAATTTTCCGCCGTGGAGCGACATCTTGTGCTCATTTTGCAGTTCCACTTTAGGTTTGTGTGTGAGTTACGATTTTTTATATCGAACGAAATTGTTTAAATTGAATTTACTGATACAATGTCAAATGTCAGCATAAGAACATTACAACAAGAAATACCGTGTTTCTGTTAGATATTTCTCGCAAAGGGATAACCTCGGCTTCCTAAAAAGAAATGCACAACTGCCACAAGATGTCGCTAAACCACAGATAATGTGAGACCCGTTTCATGCACTTTTAAAAGTGCAAACAGCGACCACGTTACAACGCCAGTTATTGAAACAGTTTTATTGGTATTATTATGCACTGAACGATGCAAACTCTGCCATAGCAGTTGTCTGGTAGTGCCAGTCCGACCTCTGTCTAAAACGGAAGGAGAATACTGATCATTTTTATCCATGGTCGTCAAACAGCAGCTAACCAACTAACAACACCAGTATTCGACGATAATTAAAACCATTTGTTAAATGTGTGTGGACAAATTCAACTGTCTTGGCAACAATGAGATGTCGATAGATAATGAATAAAGTGAGACACTTAGACACCTTTTTAACGCTTTAATTCAAACCTATAACTATAGCCACCATATCCAGTCACTACTACCACGTGAATAGCTTTTCTATTATTGTGAAACTCAGTGATGGGCACAATAGTATTTTGAAAATAGATTTCTATTTTAAAAATATAAAATACTATTTTATTTTGTATTTTCAAAATACTTTTGAAAAATATTTTGTAAAAGTATTTTCAAAATAGTTTTTAAAAGTATTTTTGGAGCATTCAAAATTATTTTCCAAAAAACTTTTCCAAAATACTTTTCTAAAGTCCTTTAAAAAAATAATTTTAAAATCCTTCTGCCAAAATTATTTTTTTAAGTTATAAGGTTTAAGCCCTTGACCGTGGGCGACATTTCGAAAAATTAATAAACTTGGGTCACCCCATATACATGTAAATTTGTGGTAGCAGGATAAATATTTCATCAATGCTTCAGTATACATCAGGACCATAGATTATAATTACTAGGAATCTATAGTTAGGTCCTCAACTGATATGCTCAAATCTGTTGTAGTCGTGGTTTGCACGAGGCGTCGATTTATTTGAAAAGCCAAAGATTCGTTAACCGCTGGAACAAATCTGGAAACAGCAAATTTACTAACAACAAACTACGCTGGCAAAATCGGCTGAGTCTAGCACACAATTGTTTCCTTCTTAATTGGAATCAGAGGCAGTGATAAACATTATAAGAAATGTTCTCATCGCCGTTAATGGCCTTTAGTTCCATAAGATGAAGTTGAAACTCTCAAAATCCATGAGCAATTGTTAATTTAATTTGCTATTTATTTGGAAAGGTATACCGCTGTGTGACAATGAACCTGCAAACCACAAGATGTTACTTTAGGCCTACGGGTGATAGTGCGAAATCCTATTATTTTAGACACCTCTGAAACGCTTCTTGCCAAATGTATATAAGTATTCAAAATTGTTTTAAGCCGCTTATTTCTGCTGTTACCGGTAAAACGACGTAAGGTCAAAGCAATTCTAAAAATTCAAAAATAATTTTATAAGAGTTAGAATGAATCATGCAATTTTAAATTATCAGAAGAAATATGAAGTTTACTTTAATCGCAGTAAACTGCGTGAAATTGTTCCTTTAAATTTGCATAAAATGCCATCTTATCGCAAAAAAGTATCATTGACATTGTCAATTGTATTATTTCTTTACACATCTAAATTATGCCACACGAACGGTGAGAACTGTTCAAACTAATTGTTTTCGACGTCAACGGCCTTTGTTGCAATAACACGTCGTTAAACTCTCGATCCTATCGAATTGTCGTCAACGTTCTGTGATGTCATACGACGACGATAAACCTTGAAATAAATAAATAATATTACACAACCACACACTCGAGCGCGCGTACGCATGCACAGTCGCCAGCTGATTATGACAAAATTATATAAAGCAAGGATGACGTCAATGGAGCAAGATGTCGCGAAGATTGCAACTGTAGATTTAGATAACTTCTATAGTGCATGATTTCCCCAATAATCAAAGACGCTCTTTATGATATCATAAACAACAAAAAATGTCTTTCAGAGCAGAAGGTTCAACAACAAGCTTCGCGATGACCTCACCCGTAAACGGGTCAGATGATTAGAAATCTCACATTGGCTCTTGCAAACGCGTACAGCCCAGCTAACGGATTCTCATTCAGAATTCAGAATTCCATATCGCGAAGTACAGAGGTTGAGAGAGGGCGGGCGGTATGATGCTTCGCAAAGTGACACACGAAGGTCTCACCGTCCAGCGTCCTCTCACCAGATTTCAGATGATACATTATTTGAACGTCCCTTGAACATTGCTTTGCCGAATCCAAGATCCTCCAGGTTGAAAGCAGCAAACAGGTCAGCGTGCTCAAATTACCAACTGTGAACCTGTCACCCGTCGATATCAGACGAGTCCAAATGGCGCCGCGGTATATGTCGCGTGGTAAGAACCACGCGAACCACGGTGCGTCCAGACTCGCACAATAACCACATCGCATACTAAAAACAACAGCTAAATAAATGAAAGCTCAATCACTGAAAAAATTTGAAGAAAATGTCAAATGAATAGGTAAGGCCAAACACTACCAAAGTGGGAACACTATTTAGACACCTTTAAAACATTGTTAACTTTGAATATATGTAAGCGTCTCAACGTCCAAAATTTGAAATCAGGGGTGATCGTGATGTTAATTCTGTGTAATAACCATAACATGTCAAACTGTAAAAATGTGAAAACAACAATATAGAATTTACTCCTACAAATATTTTTTCTATTCGAGGTGTTTGTCTCGAATCAATTAATATACTTATGACTATAACTAATGGAAAGATTTTGTAAATGTTATGTGTAAATAGTGTCAATATTATCTGTAAAAACAGTCATTTAATACTTAAATATATTGACAACCCTACCACTCTCTGTGTCTTATGAGTTTATATATAAAATGATTTTTTTTTTCAACGGGGAATATGCAGCTATTAGTTGGAAACAACAGGTTCGTGCAACATCCTTATGACTTCTGGCATGATCCGAAACCTCGAAACTGCTAATAATATGTATTGTATTTTGTTCTATTGTTACGCGTCTGTCTTTTGCTCTATATAAACTATCCCATTCTATTCCACTTGATTCCATTCTATAGGATTATGCAATAATATTGTTTCAGACCATTTTAAGGAAAGTTAGTGTTGTACAAAAATTCTTAAGCGGAATATTTACCCAGACTCGGTTGCTAAACTGTTCTCAAACGTAAACAACCGAAGGAAAAAAAAAAAAAAATTCGCAATTATAAAATAATTGTAGTTCATATCGACAGTCTGGTGGCGCCACTGACGCTGTGCACAACGACCGTGTTGTACGGTATGACTTTTAATTATAACCAACATTTCTCCTTGACTAATTTCCTCTGAATGCGTTTCTTCGAGTCTCACAACAGATAGGTTGATTGTTTGTTAAAATTGATCAAATAAGGTTAGGTGGTCTTGGCACGCAGCCTTAAGAATTCCTTAAGCAAAGAATGCTGCCGATATCAGTTTTCCTAAAACACCTTTTAATCGATTTCGACAATGTTATATAAGCGGTGTTGTACCATTTTCTTTGATCGGAGTCGGAGTTTAGCCTTCGAAGTGATTAGACGTACGCGGAAACATTTGCAGTCGAGCCGAAGAATTGTTTACTCAGTGGACCAGCAAAGATCTATCGCGGTGAGCGACACCGTTGTTTCTTTGTTCTGTTGCGTAGCCATTGCTTTCTTTGTATAATCAGTGTGGCTTAGATTTGATTTCATTGTTAGTTTTAAATTCTTGTCGCCCTGGCTAGACATGAGTTCTAGCGCGGGCCCCTTTGTCTCCGACTCTGCACTTCAGTTGCAGTCGGTCGAAGACAGTACGGATTCCTTAGGGCTGGTGACTCCGTCTAAAAAACGGATGAAGCCGTGTGACGACTCGCCTGATAGTGGCAGGTTAATAATTGCGACCGATTCCGAAGAATCGAGTTGCGATGACGATAACGACGGGTTCTTAACGGTTACTGGTAAGACTGCCCGTAAGTCGGAGAAGAAGAGGAAGCTCACTGGTGTCACCCTGGACTCCCTCAGGCATTCTCCCAGTAAGGTAAAGAAAACCACTGTGGAACGGCGCATGCCAATTGCGCCGAAAGCCTTGGTAAAGGCTCCCACCACACGGTCTGGAGATAGGTTAGTAAACAAAGGAGATCAATCAACAGAGATGAAAGAGGCGCCTGCCACTCGGGTGACGGTCTCCCGATCTGTAGAAGACCGATTGTTTGTAGAGTTTATTGGTCTGCCTTTGTGTAAGGTAAACGCGACCGCTGTCAGGACGGAGCTGAACACGTCGTTCGGACCGTTGTTTGCGGACCTGGTGACCCCGTCGGCCACGAGTGTGCGTGTGCACCTTGGCGGCCCTGAAAAGGAGGCAAACAGAGCGCGCCTGCTCGCCTGTACCAAGGTCTGTAATTACCAAATCAAGGTGTCGGAGCCACGCGAGATCGTGCGCCACAGGGGCAAATATGTCCAGAGAGTGATTAAAGGAGTGTCACATGCTCTGTCTGACTCGGACATACACGAGTCTGCCAAAGAACACGAAAACCTGCCTGTGATCAAGGTCGAGCGTATTCACAAGATTGTGAACAAGGTGAAGGTGCCAACTATGGCTGTCTTAATCAGTTTTTTGCCTGGTGCAATTGTCCCTGCACGATTGCATGTAGGTTTTCTGACATTTAAGCTACATCTGTACGAGCCACCAGTAACCCGTTGCTTCTGTTGTTTTTTACCTGGCCACGTGGCTAAGTTTTGCAGGGTCAAGACCCTGCGATGCAGCATCTGTGCCGGTGAGCACAAGGCTGCCGATTGCACGAAGCGGGACCAACCGAAGTGCGCAGCCTGTGGAGGACCGCATCCCGCGCTGTCTAGCAGCTGTCCGAAGTACGTGCTAGCAAAGGCAGCGACCACCATCAGCGTACGCCAGGGCGTCCGATACAGCGATGCGCTCCGGATGGCTAAGGCGCAGATCAACAACGCTCAGCCTCAGAAGCAGACGACAGCTGCAGCCGAAACCGCAGCAACTACATCTGACGCTGCACTAACAACGACAACGACAACAACACAATCGCGTCCCTCTCCAAAGCCTCGACGGGCCAAGGCGACCCATCCTGCTGCAGACGTCACCGTGCTGCCGCCGGTTCGGGAGGAGATCGCGAAGACCGACGACGATGGTTCCGCCCAGAGACACGCTCTGGACGCCCTCACCCGCGCCTGCGCCTTGTTCGTAGAGGGAATGACGGCGATGGGGGCGAATGAAGGCGCCGCTGTCACTCCGGCAAAGATGATCGAGGTCATCCTTGATGCCATCCATGCCGCCTTCAAGATTCCGCTCGACGCGATGACACCCGTCTATCCAGTCGCCTCGACAACTTCCGGCATATCGTCAGCCACGTCAGCCACTTCACCCGTCAACCGCCATCATTGATCTCCAGATTCTCCAGTGGAACGCGTGCAGCCTCAGGGCCCGGGTGGGGGAGCTGGGGCACCGCGTCTCCGGGATGCAGACACCGCCGGCGGTCATCTGCATCCAGGAGACGTGGCTCAGCCCGTCCATCAGTTTTGAGATCCCGGGGTACTCCTGTGTGCGGCACGACCGTTCCGTTGGAGAAAAAGGAGGAGTGGCGACGTTCGTGAGGACGGGTATCGCCTACTCCCTGATCAGCACCACTGACGTCCCGGAATCGATCACCATCTCTATCGACGGACTCCCAACAAAGATCAAGATCATCAACATCTACCATACAAAATCAACACCAGAAGACCCCTTGTTGCCGGACGCTTACACGCCCTTCTTCCGTAACAAGTCTGCAATCGTTCTGGGAGACTTCAACGCCCACAGCACTCTCTTCGGGTCCGACATCACCAACGCACGGGGTCGCCAGCTGGAAGACGACATTGAAGCCAGCGCCTTTGTCCTACTGAACACTGGTACCCCGACGTTCGTCAGCAACACCTCTGGAGCATCCAGCCCTCTGGACCTTGCGATGGCCTCGACGCCCTTGGCGCGGAGGTGCACTTGGACTGTCCTCGACGATTCCATGGGCAGCGACCACTCACCGATCCTCATCACCATCGATGAAGCAGTCCCGGTCGAAGAGTCCTTCATCCCGAGGTGGCTCCATCGAAAGGCCGACTGGACGGCCTTCAAGGACGACTGCAGAGAGGCGCTGACCATCGACCTCGTTACCGACGACATTGAGGTGAGCCACAGCAACATCACCGGTTCGCTCATGGAGGTCGCCATGCGGCACATACCTCGGACGACCCCTCCCAAGGGGAAGACCAGGAGTGTGCCGTACTGGACAGAGGAGTGCACTCGCCGCGTCGGGGAGCGCACCGAGGCCCGCAACAAGATGAAGAGGACCAGGGACCCGGCGGATGTTGAAGAATACCGTCACATCAAGGGAATCGCCCAGAAGACCATCAAGGACGCGCAGAAGACATCCTGGAGAGAATACTGCACCACCTTGAACGACAAGACGAAGCTCGGAAGGGTGTGGGGCACCCTGAGAAAGATGTCCGGCACAAGGTCAAGACCACAAATTCCAACGCTGAAGAAAGAAGGAAACACCTACGCGACGAACCAGGAGAAAGCGAACCTCTTCGGAAGATGCTTCTCTGAAGTCAGCTGCACTGGCAGCCACTCCGCGGAGTTCCAGGAGCGTAAGGACGCTTTTGAAGCCGAGCACTCTGAGGAGCTTCACGGAGAGCACCTTCTGACTGACGAGAAGCCCTTCAACGAGCCCTTCACCATCCAGGCTCTGAGAATCGCTCTCCTGCGCTGCAAGAAGGATACAAGTCCGGGTGAAGACACCATCACGTATGAGATCCTGGCCCAGCTTCCGCATCCGAGCCTGCTTGCCTTGCTGGAGCTGTTCAACATGGTGTGGCAACATGGACGACTCCCGGCCTGCTGGAAGAACTCCATCGTTGTTCCTATCCTGAAACCGGAGAAACCAGCCTTCGACGCCAACTCCTACCGCCCGATTGCCCTGACATCCGTCTTGTGCAAACTGATGGAGCGGCTAGTGACGGACCGGCTGACCTGGCACATGGAAACCAACCACCTGTTCAACAGATTCCAGTCTGGTTTTCGCAGGCTCCGGAGCTGCCAGGACCACATCGTTCGACTCCAAGACGACATCCAGAGAGCCATCCACTCTAAATACAGCCTTACTGGTGTTTTTGTAGATCTCGAGAAGGCTTTCGATCTGATGTGGACCGACGGACTGCTGCACAAGCTGCAGCAACACAACATCACCGGTCAGATGTTCAACTGGATCCGGGACTTCCTGACCGACAGACACATCCGTGTCCGCGTGGGAGCAGAGCTGTCCGAACTCTTCCACATGGAGAACGGATCGCCACAGGGCAGTGTCATCAGCCCTGTGTTGTTCATCATCATGATGAACGACTTCCCGGATCCGGAGAACGGCGTCAAGCTTTCTCTCTACGCGGACGACAGCGCCATCTGGAGAGCAGGACCAAACCCGGACGTGAACCAGCGACACCTTCAATCCTACCTCGATCGACTGAAAAAATTCTTCGACGACTGGGGTTTCAAGGTGTCTACGACGAAGACCGTGGCCGTCGAATTCCATCGCTTCCGCACACCAACAGCACACCGACCGCTGAGACTCGGGACCTCTCTTCTGAGCTACAAGGATAGCGTCAAGTTCCTGGGTGTGATATTCGACCGGTATCTTACCTGGTCCGAACACATCAGGTACGTGGCGGATCGCTGCAAGAAGCGTCTCAACCTGATGCGCGCTATTGCAGGATCCCATTGGGGGGCGTCGAAAGACACCCTTCTGATGGTCTACCGAGCTCTCATCCGCTCCGTCATCGACTACGGCTGCATCGCGTACGAGAGTGCCTCGGCGAACCAGAAGAAAGTGCTAAACACTATCCAGTGTAAGGCACTCACGATAGCTTCTGGAGCGCTCCGAGGAACGAGCCTCTCCGCTCTGCAGGTAGACTGCGGGGAGATGCCACTCCACCTACGACGAAAGCAGCAGATGATGGAGTTCATCATGAAGATAGACGCCATCCCGGACCATCCGACGCAGACCATCACCAGCGGCCGGAAGACGAAAGCGGCCAAAGACGACATGGATCCGATCCGAGTGAAGGCGAGAAACATCAACAGCGAGATCGCAAAGCCTACGATCCAGCCACTCGCCTGCACGACAAGACCGATGTGGACACTCCGCCAACCGATCATAGACACCACACTCAGGAATAAGATCAGAGATCTACCTTGTGAACTGTGTTTTGTGTACAGTCTTGCAGTGCGAGATATTAGCGTATATATATAGTGCGCTTACTTTAGTTTCACGTGTATATGTATATATGATAGATGTATCACGTTCAGTTGTACTTAGTGAAGCGCGTGACCGGCTGATATCAGCAGGCGGCCGCGCTATGTCTATAATTAGATTTCTAGAGGCGCAGAAGACAGGGAAGGCGCGAAGAATTATGCTGACTAGAGAAGTTTGAATTCGAGTGTGTTCGCTGTAGTAGTGTGGCTGACTAGTTGAGTTGTAATCGAATTGAGTTCTGTCTGTTTGTTTCTTATTAAACTAAAAGATATTAAACTGTGTTGCTGATTAATTCAGGTTATACTTATACGTAGAATTAGTGTTCAAAAGGTGAACGTTAAATAGGCGTTAAGTACGAAGAGAACAAGGATTTAGCAAGAAGGATTGTCAACGGAAGAATTGGGTTGACATTATTGGTGGCAGCGGTGGGATAAGAACTCACGGTGGATAATACTCACGGTGGATATAAACTCACAGTGGATTAAAATTCACGTTATCACCTCTTTCGGCGGATAAAAGAATCTACGACGGTGATAAAAGAATTTACAACGGTGTTAGAAGAATCTACGACGGTGTTAGAAGAATCTACGCGTTGTGTGCTGTGTGACGAGTTTACGATATCAACGACGGTGGAACACGAGAAACGGTATAAAAATTTCGTTGTTTTTCACGAACAAATACAAAAGAAATCCCGTTTGTTTATCGATTCACACAACAAGAAAAACTGTGACTTCTTTGAAAAGAGAAATCACCAAAGTAAACAAGTAAGATGGAGAAACTAAGTGCTGAAAGACAAGCAGATATTAAGAAGATGTCTACGGAAAGGCTAAAACAGCGTTTGTTGAAAGCCGGTTTTAAAGAAGAACAATTAGAAGGTATGTCACGTGGTGACATGATGCAGGAACTCGCCGATGTGTGGGTTAAAGAAGAAGTCGAAGAAGAAGGTGCAGTTGGCGGTGCCGTAGAAAAGGCTATTGAAAAACCACCTGCGCCTATGTCTATGGAGATGTTGATGCAGTGGATGATGATGAAAGAAGATAGGGAGGAGAAACGGAGACAAGAAGAGAAAGAAAGAGAGGATAGACGAAGACAAGAAGAGAAAGAGATAAGACAGGAAGAATTGCGTCGTCAGAGAGAGAAAGAAGAGAAAGCAGAGCGTCTGCAGAGAGAGAAAGAAGAGAAAGCGGAACTTGCAAGGCAAGAAGAATTGCGCTTGCAGAGAGAGAAAGAAGAGAAAGCGGAACTTGCAAGGCAAGAAGAATTGCGCTTGCAGAGAGAGAAAGAAGAGAAAGCGGAACTTGCAAGGCAAGAAGAATTGCGTCTTCAGAGAGAGAGAGAAGATAAAGCAGAACAAGTGCGTAAGGCAGAACTTGAATTGCAAAAGAATCAGTTTGAGATTCAGTTAGAACAGTTGAAAAGAGATAGGGAAGATGCTGAAAGAAGAAGATTGGAGCAGATGATTGAAGTTGAAAAAGCTAGAAAAAGTGATGAAGAGGTACGTCAGCAACAGATTGAGGCAAAGAGAATACGTGAGGAAGAAAAAGAAAAAGCGCGAACGTTAGAATTAGAACGCGCAGAACAGATCAGACAGGAAGAACTCAAATTTCAGAAAGAAAGTTTGGAAAAGGCAGAGGCCGAAAGACAAGAACGTCTGAAACTGGAGAAATCAAAATTGACATTGAAAGAAACGCAAATAAGAGAAGAACGGGAAGCAGAAAGAAGGAAACAGCAAGAAAGTGAAACTTTGGTGTCAAAAATTAAGAAAATAGGTGATGCAATGAAGCATGTATTGCCTCAAATGCCAACTGATATGATGGAGGTGCCATTATATTTTGAAACAGTCGAGAACGCATTTCGTAGCTTTGCTGTGGAGAAGCCGTTTTGGGTTAAATTATTACTACCATTGATGACGCCGAAAGCTCGAACTGTTCTGAATAGATTGTCATTCGATGATCTAGACAATTACGATAAAGTCAAGCAGCACTTATTGAAAGAATTTAAATTGACCTCGAGAGAATACAGAGCCAGATTTGTGGATGCTAAGAAGACAACAGAAGAGACTTATACGATGTTTACGGCAAGACTGAAGAACTTGCTAAACTATTACGTGAGAAGTCGAAACGTGAACAGAGAGTATGATACGCTCTTTGATTTGCTGGTAGCGGATAAGCTGAAAGAATGTTTACCGCCAGGTCCACTACAGTTTGTATTGTCGAAGGAAGGAACTGACTGTCTCCAAGCTAGTGCAGTGGCAGACCTAGCAGACATTCATGTAAACAATCGAATTGGGTTTGCATTTCCAAATATAAACAGTTATCCTTCTCAACGTTCCGTAAACCAAAGCCAGAGTGGAAAGTGGAAAAGTAATCCAGAAACAGGGAATCAGTTCAAAGGTAAAGAAGTCAAGGCTAGTGTCCCTGTACCCAATGAAACCAGAGAAGTGACGTTTGGTCGTCAGGGATTTAACAAATCGTCAGCGCCGTTTGCCAAGAGGGAAGGCAACACATCGTTTACGCAGTATAAGAGACATGAAGGAAATGAACAACGAGGTATTTCACAACCATACCATACAGTTGTGAAGCGTTGTCACAACTGTGGTTCAGACAAACATTTGGTTAAATTTTGTCCAGTTCCAGTGGCAGCAGCTAGTTCTAGCAGAAATCAAGAACACACAAGGGTGAATTTGATTCAAGTGGTTAGTGATACAGATAATCAAACCGCGAGTCAAGAAAACCAAGAGACTGAAGTAAAGTCAGTAATGAAATGTGGTATTCAAAAAGAAATTCTATTGGATGCTGGAATTCAGAGAGAAGTCATAGGAAAAGATGACAATCGAATATTGAAGAAATCGTTCTTGCAATATGTCGAGGTTGAAATTCGTGGAGTAGACGGTAAAGAGCCAGTGAAAGTCAAAGCACTGAGCGACTCGGGTGCAGAAATTCCGGTGATTAGTGAAGAATTACTGGAAGGCATGAAGGTGGAACAAATTGGAAAAGTGAATTTGCAGTGTGTGGCAGGAGATGCCATTCCTGCGAAGTTAGTGAAAGTGGATGTTAGACTGTGTGGTAGTGACGTGGAAGAAGAGGGATTTCCGCGTAAAATCCAGTGTTCACTTACACCTTATGTCACCTTGATGTGTGCTAGTATTGCAAAGATGGGCAGTACAGAAAGATTCTTGTTGCATCCAGAGATAATTGCCGAATTAAAAGCCGTACCACAGATGAAGGTCAAAACGATACAAGGAGATGTGAGTGTACGAGCAAATGTAATGACGAGAGCGCAGAGTCGGAAACAGGAAATGGTAGATGTGGATGAGAAGAATGAAACTGAAAGTTCAAGTGATGAGGAAAACGAAAGTAATGAGCAACGAAGCTTATCGCGAGATGGTGTAACAGCAGAGATGAACGAGCAAGAGATGGCTGCATGCGAGAATGGCACATTAAATGAAACTGAAGAAGACAATGAATGTGATGTGGGGATAGGAGACTTGTATAGAGATGAAGAGATGGATGAAGAACAAAAGGTGCAGATTGCCGATTCGAAGAAGTTCGAAGAGCAACAGAGAAAGGATGAATCGTTGAAGCCGTGGTGGAAGTTAGCACAAGAGAAAGAATCTGAATTCTGTGTGATCAACGGTTTATTGCATAAGAAATATCAGATATTAGACCAGACGATATATCAACTAGTGTTACCAAAAGAGAGACGAATTAAAGTGATGGAGTTGGCACATGAGTCGGTATTTGGAGGACATCTAGGAGAAGAGAAAACAAGAGAACGAATAAAGTTGTCTTTTGTATGGCCAAAGATGAGAAGAGACATTGTGAAATTTTGTAAGTCTTGTGAGAAGTGTCAATTAAAGGCAAGGAGTTTGGTGATGGATAGAGTGCCTATCACTCCGGTCTCAAGAGAAGAGGTCGCCTTCAAGAGAATGACGATGGACCTCGTTGGCCCGATCGATCCAGTATCTGCTGCAGGTCACAAGTATTGTTTATGCATTGTGGACTAGTGCACCAGATGGCCTACAATCTTCTTATTGAAATCGCTGACAGCGAAGGCTGTGTGTGAAGCGTTGACGGAACTGTTCATGAACGTTGGTGTACCGTCAGTGATTACAAGTGACCAAGGAACGAACTTCACAGCCAGTTTGACAAGAGAATTTCTCAATTTAATGGGCTGTAGTCCAAGATTCGACACACCAGGACACCCAGAGGCTGCTGGATTAGTAGAAAGATGGAATCAGACATTTAAAAAGATGATCCATCATGTGATAATAGACAACCCGAGGAAATGGCACAAGATAATTCCTTTCACAGTGTGGGCATTACGAGAAGTGCCGAATGCAACTACTGGAGTATCACCATATATGCTTGTCTATGGGAAAATTCCGAGAGGACCATTGGCAATATTAAAAGAGAGTTGGACTAGAGAAATAAACTTACCACCTCATGTTGGAGTTAAACCAGAAAAGTATTTGAAAGAACTCAAAGAAAATATGGAGAAAGCATTATTGTTTGCAGAATCCTACTCTCGAGAAAAGCAATTACAATACACGAATCAGTATAACAAGAGAGCAAAACACAAAGAATTTGAAGCTGGTGAGAAAGTCATTGTTTTGTATCCAACGTCAACAAACAAACTTATTTCTCGATGGCATGGTCCATGTACGATCATACATCGAAGATCAAAGTACTCTTATTTAGTCGATATGGGTGAAAATGGTCGAAAAATAATTCACGCCAACAAGATCAGAAAATATGTTACTCGAGCATTAAGTTGTGGTCTAATCGTTGAAGAAGATGAAGATTTTGGTTCAGTGGTTGAATTACCAATGAGGAATGAGGTTCAAGATGACAAGAATTCACTTAACCTCGATCCTGAACAAATTAGCCATTTGACAGTAACTCAGCAAGAACAGTTGTTGAACGTCTTGAACAAATACTGTGACAGATTTTCAGAAAAACCCGGATTATGTACATTGGTTGAACATGAAATTGAACTAAAGCCAGGATTTCATGGAAAGGAATTTGCAGCCTATCGAATTCCTTTGATTTATCGAGCAGAAGTGGAACGTCAGATCAAAGAAATGTTAAAAACAAACATTATTAAACCATCATCGAGCAGAATGGCAAGCCCTTTGGTTATTGTTAAAAAGAAAGACGGATCTTTAAGACTTGCCTGTGACTACAGATACATTAACTCATTCACAGTGGATTGTAAATATCCGATGCCGATTGTCAGAGACGTTTTGAACAAAGTTGGAAAGTCTAATGTGATTTCCATCTTGGACTGTCGAAGTGCTTATTGGACTTGTCCTGTAAAACAATTTGATCAATGGAAGACAGCTTTTGTAACACATAATGGACTGTATGAATTTACTCGTGTTCCTTTTGGAATGATAAATTCAGGCCGAACTTTTGTTAAGGCGATAAATTTAGTTTTACAGCCTATAAGTGACTTTGCAGAACCGTATGTTGATGACATTGCTGTGCATTCTGACAATTGGAAAATTCATTTACAGCAGTTAGATGCATTTTTGATGCAAATGAGATTGCATAACGTTACCTTAAATTTGAAAAAATGCATATTTGGTAAGTCTGAAGTAAGGTTTATCGGTCATGTGGTTGGGTCTGGTAAGATAAAGATGAATCCAGACAGAATTGAAAGTTTGACTAATTTGAAGATCCCAGAAACTAAGAAGCAAGTTAAGCAACTGCTTGGATTTTTTAATTATTACAGACAGTTTATTAAGGATTTTGCACAGATTGCGAAACCTTTATCTGATTTAACTAGTAAACGTGTTTCTGATAAGATTGATTGGACTGTTGAACATCAGCAAGCATTTGATTTACTTAAAGAGGCTGTGCGATCCAAAGTAGTGTTATATGTTTTTGAAGTGGGAAAACCATTCAATTTGTACTGCGATAGTAGTGACTTTGCAGTCGGTGCTGTTTTAACACAGATGGACGACAAGGGAATAGAACGCCCTGTGTCATTTATCAGTCAGAAATTAACTGATACCCAGAAGAGATGGGCTACTGTGGAAAAGGAAGCCTATGCTATTGTTTGGGCTTTAAACAAGTTAAAAGAAATTATAATTGGATCAAAAATTTTCATTTTTACTGATCACAATCCTCTTACATATTTGACTGAGTCAATGTCTAAGTCTGCTAAACTTGTGCGTTGGGCGTTAGCCTTACAAACTTTTGATGTTGAGGTGAAGTACAAGAAGGGCAGATTGAATATTATTGCTGATTGTTTGTCAAGGTTATAAGTAATCGTAAGACTGTTCATTAATTAGTTAGATATATATGTATGTTTCATGTCTTTTGGTAATTTCGCAAATTTTGAAATTTAATTTGCTCAATTCCAGAAAAAGGAAGGAGGTAATGTGAACTGTGTTTTGTGTACAGTCTTGCAGTGCGAGATATTAGCGTATATATATAGTGCGCTTACTTTAGTTTCACGTGTATATGTATATATGATAGATGTATCACGTTCAGTTGTACTTAGTGAAGCGCGTGACCGGCTGATATCAGCAGGCGGCCGCGCTATGTCTATAATTAGATTTCTAGAGGCGCAGAAGACAGGGAAGGCGCGAAGAATTATGCTGACTAGAGAAGTTTGAATTCGAGTGTGTTCGCTGTAGTAGTGTGGCTGACTAGTTGAGTTGTAATCGAATTGAGTTCTGTCTGTTTGTTTCTTATTAAACTAAAAGATATTAAACTGTGTTGCTGATTAATTCAGGTTATACTTATACGTAGAATTAGTGTTCAAAAGGTGAACGTTAAATAGGCGTTAAGTACGAAGAGAACAAGGATTTAGCAAGAAGGATTGTCAACGGAAGAATTGGGTTGACATACCTAATCCTGCTAATGCTGTTGTTTTTTCAGATTACCTCAGAAGGAAGAAGTCCATGGTCGAAGACCACATCCGCTCTTACGATGGCCATGTGGCGATCTACACGGACGGCTCAAAGAACCCCGCAGGTAATGCATCGTGCTCCTTCTACGTGCCCTCTTGTGGCCACCATGGAAGCTACAGGATGAGCGACGGGTCGTCAGTCCTGGCAGCAGAAATGGAGGCCATAGGCAGGGCGATGGAATGGGCCGCTAACGCTAACGTACCAAATGTTGTTATTTTTTCAGACTCCCTCGGTGTCCTGCAGAGTCTGGAGAAACAGCAGTCCGGGACAAGACAACATCATCTCGTCGACCTGATCCACGCCATAGATGACTACGGGCAACACGCAGAGTCGCCACCGAAGATCGTTTGGATCCCCGGTCATCTCGGCATCCCAGGCAACGAGACGGCAGACGCCCTGTGCAAACAGGCGCTACACAACACCGCCGTGGACCTCCCGATGACGCTCGAGTACCCAGAAGCACGACACCTCTACCGCGACCACTTCCTCCGGAAGTGGCAAACAGAGTGGACCACCTCAGACACCGGCTCCGACTATAGGGTCGTCGAGCCAGACGTCAGCCTGGTCCGCAGATACACCGACCCAAACCGGAGGAAGGAAGTCACCATCACCAGACTCCGAATGGGGCACTGCTGCCTCAACGCGCAGTTGAAGTTGTGGGGCCGCCACGAAACCGGAAACTGTGACGAGTGCGGTGACGCCCAGGAAACCGTGCGCCATTTCCTCTTGGAGTGCCCTTCTCAGGCTGGACTCCAAGACCAGCTCCTCCGAGAGTGCGCACGGAAAAACTGGTCTTTCGATCTGTACACCGTACTCAGTCAAACCAGCTGCCTGAATACCATCTACAAGTGGCTGGAGGCTTCCGGTCGAAAGATCTGAAGGCGGCCCCTGCCCCCACCGGAAAGAAGAAGACCAAGAAGAAGTCAAAGAAGAAGACAAAGAAGAAGACCAAGAAGAAGATAGAAGAACATAAACTTTTAGTGTAAATAAAACTCGGAACAATATTAACAGTATACAGAGAACTATCCTATGTAAATAGCAAGCCCCACAAATGTAACCAAGACGGGGGAGGGGAGAAAACCCAACTCCGCTGACCGTGCATGGGAAAATCCTACCACCACCTTCCCCCACGGGGGTTTTCTTGGTTGGCAGCCGGCCGTCAGCTTAACCTGTCTTGGACCCCAAACGTGACATATTATGTACCTGTACATATGTTATTGTGTATGACGCCAATCATCTTTGATATGACGGCGTCGTTAAATAAACGTATTTCAGTCAATTTTCTTTGATCGCTTTTATTGTCATTAACTCGCAACTCAAGTAATTTATACTTTGAAAAGGTAGATTACAAATCTCATATAGAATTTCCTGTGTGTAAAATTTGCTGGAAAACTTTTTCTAATTTGCATCTAAAACCATATCATATCAGTGACATTGTAAAGTACTGTTTTTATACCTTGACATGGGGGTCTTTCGGACTATATAAATTCTTAATTTTTTTATTATATTGAACATAATTTCGAATTGCCGGCAACTTTTGATGTCATGTGATGACGTTAAGCATAGGAATAAAAAAAACGGATTAGTTGTAGATAACGGAGCGGTAGGCCTATTATGCAATAGGAAGGGTGAGAACGGTTCGAAACAATTACACACGTCTTTTTTTAGTGTAATATTCGCCCTAAAAGAAAAAGAAGAAGAGCCATCCTGTATTGTATCCTGGTAGAAATAGAGACCGGCAGAGGGAGGTACCATAATAATAAACTTATGCATTATGCCATAGGAACGGTGAGAACTGTTCAAAATTATTTCTCTTGACGTCAACAGCCTTTGTTGCCTCTGTTAAACAATGAATCCATCCATCCAATGGGATGAGGTCACTTCCTGGTTGGTATGAAATCTCCTTTCATATCGACCAGAAACTAATCATCATCATCATCATCATCATCATCATCATCATCATCATCATCATCATCATCATCATCATCATCATCATCATCATCATCATCATCATCATCATCATCATCATCATCATCATCATCATCATCATCATCATCATCATCATCATCATCATCATCATCATCATCATCATCATCATCACACCACACAATCAGTTACTGACGCCAGCCGTTTAGCTGCGAAGGTTGCAACGTTTTCTTACTAGCGAACATCAATTGATGTATTGACCATTATTACAGTGGCGCTATAGAAGTTCATAAATCTTTAATACTGTAAATATATGATCTCTAGTTTTTTCGGCAAATTTTGAGAGATGAAATGGTGTTCAGCGCAGACCACGTGGTCTTCCTTTATTTCTCTTTTCCTCGTCTCTTGCATGCCATGCGCCTAAATACTTAATAACGTAGTTAAACAGATCCAGTTACACACCTTTTTAAACCTTACTATTCAGTCTATATCTTTTGCAATCGCCTTCAGTTTCTGAATGATGTTATAGCTAAAAAAATCTATTGAAACCAAACTTTAAACAATTGCACAAACAATTTGCGCATCCGATTCACGAGCGTTATGAGCACTTTCATAGTAGCGCTAAATAAGTTCTAAAAATGTTAATACTATAATATAATACTATGATGTCTGTTCTTTTCTGTAATTCTGATAGATTAAGCGTTGTTCTCGTTTTTAGTCCAAATCCTGTTATGTACGTTTTTATATTGTCTGTCCAGCGTAGACCACGTGGTCTCCCTTTGTTTCTGTTCCATCTCCTCTTCCATGCAATGCGCCCAAAAACTTAATAACGAAATTTAAGAAAGACATTTAGACACCTTTAAAACATTTCCATAGCAATCGCCTTAAGAAATAATGTTACACAGAATACATTGATTGACCTCGTCACCTTTAAAACACTTTTATTCTAAGCAAAACATTTTGATTATTCAATCGATAATTAACTCTGGCACTACCCTTTCTGCATATTGTCATTTCCAACCTTGAGAAAGGACGAAGGCGACGCTTATCATCTGTGTTATGAAGCAGTGTCGTTAAACAGTAAGTAACTAACTAATCGCGAGTTTAGTCGTCAAGGGCCTTTGTTGCCATAAGATGTAGTTAAACTCTTGAGTCTGGATCCATCCATCCGACCTGAATTCTGCGGATTCGGTATAAAATAACTTTCTTTGCGTAAGAGGGAATTTCGGATACTCTACGTCGGAACCATCCTTACACACCTTTAAAACGCGTTTAATCGAAGCTATATATAATATAAGCTTTAGAATATTTATAATTTTAACCTCGCAGATAATTGCTGTGCTAGAGAATCAGCGCTTTCATTGACAAACAATGAACAGTAACGACATTGTAAGTTTCTGTTGTGACACCTTTAAATAGTTTATTTCGGGTGTTATGAATTCATGTTCACCGCACTGTCTATGCTTTAAACTTTGTCAGCAGCCCTTGATGTCATACAATGGCGTTAAACCTTGGATTAAAAGAAATGCTATTCCGTTCGGAAACAAAGAACTACCAGAGATTTCATTTTAGGTATGTATGGTAATTATAGAACCCAGATATTTGACAGGACATTGAGGTGCCTAAGAAGCTATAGGAGATAGAAATAGTATTCGATGTACTGACATCTCCAGAATAAGATTAACTGAATCCACTTGTCCTACTTCCAGACAGCACCGGTCTTTCAGATCACTCGTCGGAAGATAATTTCGTCGTAATCGTAATCGTAATTTTCTAAAGCGCCACTGTAAAGCTGAGCGCAAAGCAACAGCTTATTCACAAGCGCTGCGACGTATCCGAGGGGTTGTCCAGAGATGGATGTTCACTGGTGGTCCGAGTCCGATTACCAGAGAGACCAAGGAGAGGCGGAGCAGCTGTTACGGCGGGTTTCGGCTTGGAAGGCAGAGGATTAGATTTCAATATAATAGATGAACCACAGATGTACATTCCAGAAGCGGCTGGAAAGATCATCCATCCACGTTGGAGAGAGTTTTCCATTGGTCAGTATAATTAGGTAAGGTGATAAGGTTAGACTAAGACCACACCTTCCAGTGGACTGGTAATGTCAAGCTATAGGGATCTAGGGAAAAGTCCTACAGTCTGACGAACCAATCACGATTATACCTTTGCCAAGGACCTCTGCATTAGACTGGCATGTCTAGTGCTAAGTAGACACTAGGCGTTCATCTTGAGAAGTTTAGAATAGAAATTCTTATAGTTGTCGCAATAATTGTAATTGTAATTGTAACCGAAAACTTATATAGCGCCACTCAAATCAGCGGCGCTTTCAACCCGCATCAATGCCGGCACCGGCAAAAAGGAAAGTTTTCAGGCGTCTACGGAACTGGAGAGGAGAGAGGGCAAGAAGCTCTTGGCGGAGAAACAAGGGGAGACAGTTCCAAGCAGAGGGGCCAACATAGGCGAAACTTCTGGATTGTGCCGTGGAAGATCGCATGCGAGGGATAACCATAAGGCCGCGAGCCGAAGATCGCAAGGAAGCCCTCGCAGGCAAGGAAGAAACTGGGTTGCAAAAATTCATTAGGTAAGACGGAGCAGAGGCAGTAAGGCAGTTGCGCATGAGAGTGAGGGTTTTAAACTGAATTCGCTGTTGAGCAGGGAGCCAGTGGAGGGAATCACGGATAAAGGCAGAAATGTGGGCAAACTTAGGAATGCCACCTATAAGCCGAGCAGCAGCATTAAGGATAGTCTGGAGTTTGTGCATATTGGAGGAGGAAAGGCCAATGTACACAGCATTGCCAAAGTCTACCCTAGTGCAGATCAGAGCATGGACCAGTGTAGTAACAGCATGAAATGAAAGAGACTTGCGGATGGATCGGAGCTGGCGTAGATGATAAAAGCAAGATCTGGATACAAGGTTAACTTGATCAGTAAAGGAGAGGGTAGGGTCAAGGACAATCCCCAAGTCACGAACAGAGCAGGAGAATTGAATGAGGGGAAACCTAAGATGTAGAGATTCAAAATCAATTTTGCTGAGTTGGAGGCGACCACCGAGCCAGATAAACTGAGTCTTGTCAGGGTTCAGCCGCAAGCGATTAGAGGAAAGCCAAGAATCCAGAGCAGAGGCTGCTGCTAAGATGCGTTCGACCATTTGGACAGCAGAAGAGGCTGGACCATGAATTAGAGACTGGGTATCATCAGCATACTGATGAGAGGAAACCCCATACTGCTGGAAAATCCCCCCAAGGTCCGAAGTATATAGGATGAAGAGCAGAGGAACAAGAACAGAGCCTTGGGGGAGACCATAGGAGGTAGTGACCCAAGGAGTACGTTGTGATCCAAAGACCACAGATATGGACCTGTCAGAGAGGAAAGAGCGGAACCATAAAAGGGCACTATCAGAGGTACCGAAGGATATAGATAGCCGATTTAAGAGAATAGAGTGGTCTACCGTGTCAAAGGCTGCGCTGATATCATAGAGAGCTAACAGGGTGACATGACCAGGGTCAGGAGCTTGGAAGACGTCGGCTAGGAGCCGGACTAGTAGGGTTTCAGTTGAGTAGGATTTCCTAAACCCAGATTGAAATGGAGGCATGAGGGAATTAGATTCGAGGTAGTGGACCAATTGAAAAGCAACACACCGTTCCAGAAGCTTAGAAAGGAAGGAAAGGTTGGAGATGGGCCTAAAATTACCTGGAGAATTAGGATCCATACCTTGACGCTTAATGGAGGGAAAGACGACAGCCCGCTTGTGGGAGACAGGAACAGAACCCTGGGTCAGAGAGGAATTACAAAGTAATTGCAAAACGGACAAAAGTCATCAATGAAATCCTTAAGTAAAAACGGAGGCAACAGGTCCAATTCACAAGACTTAGAGGGGGAGTCTAGAACTAGTTGACGGATGGTAGTTAACTGAAGAGGGTCCCAGGCTGAGAGCGAAGAAGTCGTAGGTAGAAACGATGGAGGTGAAGCATTAGCTGTTGCTTGGCGTGTTGAGTCAATCTTAGTCTGAAGGAATTTCAGGAAATCGGTAGCCGTAAACGATGACTGAGTCGGAAGACGAGGAGTAGATGAACGACCAAGGACGTCAGAGAGCGCGGTCCAGAGACGGCGCGAATTCCCCTTCTCACGCTCGATCAGAGACTCCCAGTAAGCAGTCTCTCTGTCGCGAAACTCCTGCTGCATGTTCCGTAGGTGGTCAATCCAGATTAGACGGTCAGACGGATTGTGCGTAGCTGTCTCATCATCGTCAGTGTAATTGAACAATCGTGTGGAATTGAACTGTGAAATCGTCAAGTAGACATTTCCAAGAAATGCAATAAAGAAATTCTACAGAGAGAATCTCAGTGTAATTTATGTCGAAGACAACGAAACCTAGCTGCGATAGAACCATGCCTTGTACTGCTGAACGAATGTGATTGTAAAAATGCATCATTTGAATTACTCTCTTCTGAAGACAACTTCATTTTCAAATACAGATGGTCGAAATCAGCTTACCAGGGTCTTGAGCCCCTTTCTGACGGTTGGAGTCAAGAGACTCGAGAAGCGTAGTTGTGGCAAAAACGATTTTCTGACATGAAAGAAGACAAATTTGTAGAGATTTTTTATGAAGTATGTGGTCGAGTTATGAAAGGTACAACACGGTGTTGTTTCCACGAAAAATGAAAAATAATTCAGACTGTTGGCAGAATGGCGTAATATTAAACTCTGCTTAACAAAAACATGCTTGATAAAAAATAAGCTGGACTTTAAAATAAATTCAGACTCGATGAAGTTAATTAAACTCATTTGTAACGTTTCTCAAAGGCGTTGAATAAACGATGGTTACAAGCATAAAATATTCAATATACATACCCATTTAATAACAATAATCTTTTCTTTAATTATGCGCCTGCTAACCTAACGTCGCTGTTCAGTGAACATACGTATAGTAGAAACGGCAGCCAAACAGGGCGCCTAACATACATGTATACAGTAGAAGCACATGATGACAGTTCTACAGGAGTCGAATATAACTGTTTATACGGCAGCCACAAGGGCGCCATAACGGCCTACTATTCATTTAATCACCACATCCATCTAGCAAGTAGAAGGCTGAGTAAACCTTATGGAGGTCTACGGGATTCGATCTTGGTACCTACTACTCTTCACGCCAGTGTGTTATCCATTACTCTACAGTAAACATAAACGAATATTATCGGCGTAAACAACTACTATCTATAGTAGTTACTATTATTATTAGTAGTAGCAGTAGTACTTTCCACCGTTAAGTGACAGGTTGTGGTTGCCAGAGCAGCTAATGTCATATATGTATGGCTGACGTGATACAAGGATTAAAGGCAAATGATTGAATATCTAACTTAAAGCGATCTCGTTTTAAAGGTTTCCAAATCAAGTAACTTGTACAATATTTTTCTTGTATCTAAGGAAATCTGAGGGTTTATAGTACTGTTCATGTTCTGATTCATAGAACCGTTACACAATAAAGAAAAACAACTTCGTTTGAAATAATTGCCCTTCTTCCTAAGTTCAGACTTTATCGTGACCATACGACAGAACATCTTTGGCACAGGGCAATTGTGAGTGAAGGACAGGGCAATTGTGAGTGAAGGACAGGGCAATTGTGAGTGAAGGACAGGGCAATTGTGAGTGAAGGACAGGGCAATTGTGAGTGAAGGACAGGGCAATTGTGAGTGAAGGACAGGGCAATTGTGAGTGAAGGACTTGCTCTAGGTCCCTACACAGAAACCGCCTCGGTCTCCGCGCGTTGCAGGCCGAGGGCCCTAATCAATCGGCTACCCGACATTTTTTTAAAGGTAGCGCTGGTTGGTAATTGCAAATATTTAATGACACTGTGCCATAAGAAAGATGATCAGAATCGCCCTCCTCTTTAATCCAGGCTTGGGACTGGCACTGATAGAGTATGGGCAGTGGAGGAGTTCGAAAGAAGGTAGCCTAGCTTTTAGTTCCAGTGTTTAACAACATGTTATGTCTACCAGGACCGTTGACGTCGCCCCCTCCTTTTTCCAGGCTTTGAACTGGCACTACCTAGCACTATGAGTAGTGGCGGAGTTTAAATGTAAATGTAAATCATCGAAATTTCTCAACGCCACACGAAGCCGAGTCAGGGAGACCAGCCTATTCAGCTGTTGATTGCTATTGCTAAACATACAGCATAAAATGGGAGCGTTTGAAAAGTGCCAGTCAGCAGTCTGGATAAAGGAGGAGGGCGACGGTAATCAACTTTGATACTGAAATGCTATTCTGACGGCATCCATTCTAAGTCTTGTTCTTTTCATTCTATTGTGCCTAGTTTGTTCAATTAAGTTCTATTCCATTCCACAGATTTTATAAAATTACTACAAACTTGTTCATCAATCAATAGATTACGAGAACTGTATTATGCCATCTGAACGGTGAGAACTGTTGAAAGTAATTACACACCTCTTTTAAGGATAATATTCGCCCTATATATTCTTTTATACGCCTACGTTAAACTTTAGAATGATAACGTAAGTCCTGCATTATGTCATAGGAACGGTGTGAACTGTTGACACTAATTTATGTCGACGTCAATGACCCGATCAATGGAAACGACGTGTTTCAAACCTTGTTGAATTGGAATGTGTTAACACAAATGAATATCAGGTTTAGGTTGTGCAGAGAATGAGATAGCAGCGAGCGGCCATATTACGCTGAAAGTAAACAAATGCATTGACTTATGTAGAAATTAGCTGGAGTCATCACCGCCCCAGGAAGAATTAGCGTCCGTGTAGAGATCGCCACAAAATAGTAAATATAATAGTAATTTTGACGAATCTAGGTTATAATTAGCAGTGTTTGGACCCTGAATGAGTGGCAATGCCTTTTGCACCTGCACATAGGTGTTTAAGAGTGTACGCGCTAAATTGGGCGTTTATGACTGAATCTGACCAACAGATGGACGGGAACGGGGTTCACCGGAAGTGTTGTGCTGTGTGGCACTCGGGAGGGCAATGAGATTGAAGCGGGAGTAGACGATGTGTACCTCTCGTGGTGGTAGGAGGTTCTAGGCTGAGCTCAGCGGACAGAGAACAGTAGAAGGCCTCGGACTTGGAGCCAACACCCGCGAACCCCCATGAATACCGATGCGGGACCCTGGTCAAGGCCCATGGCTCTCATGGGCTTTCTTGTTCTCTGATACCAGGTAGAGCAGCCAGACATATACGAGTCTCAACGCTCGTCCGGATTTCCAACGGTAAACGAGCCACCCGGACTATGCAGACCAGAAGGAATAAGACCTGATGGCCAAACTCTCATTCCATTGCGGACGAGCCGAGCTTTGATTTGGGATGAAGTAAGGAGTGCTTTTCGCTCTTGTCTTTGGTAAATTGGCCGCAGGCATAGCTAAATGCAGCTAGAACTAAACGTTGGGCGCCTGGTTATAAAAGTCGAGTTGGCTCGATCGCTGATCCCAGTCGTTATGCGCTCATAGGTCTTTGGCTATGATTCATCATAAATACAGGGCCTTGTTTTTCGGATACTATTTCCGAATATTGACTATGTAATATGCTTTCCCAAACTAATGGAAATTTCCAGAAATTATGACCTGTTGAAAGAAGTCTAACGATACAATTCAGCTGGAGATAGACACCTTCAAATCCGTTATTATCACTCCTATAAATTTAGAAATTTCGTTTTAAACTGATCCAGGTTGAGTGGTGCTATACGAACGGTGAGAACTGTTGTAACTAATGAGAATTATGAGACGGAAGAAGAGAAGAAAGATCTCATTGAAAAATTAGCAGGTTCGAGGCCTTACGGACTGAGCTCCTTATTGCTTTTATTTCCATGTGGTTTTCAACCGCGACCTCTCTGTTTACAGTCCAACGCAATAACCACTAAACTATCGCGCACTGTGAACAGAACATCGTTTCAGGCAAGATCTTATATGTAGCATCGTCTAGGATACCTAAGTTGGGCGTTCTGATTGCTGAAGTGGAGAAATCATCCCGGGATTGGAATCGACTGGCAGACAATGACGGTTCGTATTCCTCTGCACCGTTTTTGTCAATTGACCCAGTTGTCCGTGAGGTCAGAATGTTCTTAGTGTAGTCGAGTTGTCGATGATGGAATTCGTCTACGATCTGCTTCTTTCGAAATACAGATGACTGGGAATTCTCTGCAAGACACAAGTTTATGTACTAATTCAAGCTGCGTTCCGGTGCTATGTAAATCATGTTATTGTTTTCAATATTATATTTATTATTACTAATGTCAACTTCACTGTTATTAC
>OY744605.1:83879378-84154378 GCA_963556255.1 Allolobophora icterica | reverse complement strand
TTTGTCCGACCTGTCCGCATCCAGTTACATTTGCGGTCTAACAGACTGTACTATATCTGGCAAGGGTTAACTTTGGCTTCCTAAAGAGAACTGAACGACTGCCGCAAGGTGTCGATAAACCGCGGATAATGTGAGACCCGCTTTATGCACATTTAAAAGTATAAACATGGACTACCGGTACGTTACAACGCCAGTTATTGAAACAAATGTTGTACTATTATGTCATGTGAACGATGTGAACTCTGCCACAACCCGTTGTCTGGTAGTGCCACTCTTAAGCCTTTCTAAACTAGAAGGGGAAAGCTAATCATCTTTGTTATGACCCACGGTCGTTAAACAGCAACTAACCAACCAACAACGCTAGTATTCGATGATTATTAAAACTATTTTTTAAATGTCTGTAGATAAATTGAACTGTCTTGGCAGCAACAAGATGTCGCTAATCAGTGAATAAAATGGGTTCTCTTTAGACACCTTTTTAGCGTTTACATTCAAATCTATAATTAGATACAGCCATTGATCCAATTTACTGCTACTTCTGCATATCGTGACAACTATTGAGATTGTTTCCTTTTCCCCGTCAATATTAAGATGTGTTGTGAAAGTTTTTGAATAGCAGTTTCGCGCTGAAAATAAGTATATCAATTCTAAATAATCATTACTAACTGTGGCATGATGCTCTACGAGGCTTTACCATTTCCACGACACGCAGCTATCCGATACTATTAAGAAACTCCACTACTACTCGTACTCTGGCAGTGCCAGTCGCAAGCCTGGAGAAAGGAGGAGGTCGACGCTAATCATCCATGTTATAGCACAGTGTCGTTAAACAGCAACCAACTACCTAATCAGCTTCTAACGTTCTTTCCCAAGTGCTGCGAGATTGTTCAATATGCTTCTTCGTACCACTCAGAGGGCGGGTAATTGTAATTTGAAATTTATCAAGCGCCAGTTTAAGGCGAGATCATCAGATCAGTTCACGGCCTGATGACCCAGAATTAGAGGGAAATAGTTCGGTCTTCAAACGTTTGCCGAAACGGAGCTAGAGAGAGAAGCTCCCATCGGAGTCCAGCAGGGAGGGCATTTCACCAGACAGGACCAGCTACAACGAAGCTTCCGCGCTATGGATCGGCAATTCTGGGTTTGGGAACGACCAACTTGACCAAGTCTCCGTGTGCAGCCAATCGCGGGGTTCGCGACTAGGAACAGTGAAAATTAGGACATAGAGTTCTTTTACGTAGACTGGGGTGGAAATGATAAGACAGTTCCGCACAGAACCAAGATCTTGAATAGGATGCACTCTTGGAATTGGAAGCCAGTGGATATGTATACCAAGATATAGAGATATGATTACTAATCATAACATTGTTTTTAATTAGACTGTTTGTTAATTGAGTTATGCTACAGTGAGAGCTCTATACAATTACTTTTCCGATCAAAGTGAACTGCCTTTGATGTCCTTAAAATTGTGTAAAACACCCATCCAATCGCCGAGTCATAAAATACAGATTCCAGCGAGGTAAACAGTTCGAAATGTTTTCGCATCAATTCGATGTCGTTAAACAGTTTGCATATTATAATCCAATTGCAAATTAGTGTCGAGTTGTTATACTGTTCCTGGGGAGGGGAAAGAGTAGTGGTAACACTCATGGCCAGGAGAGTATAAGGTACGCGGATCGACTCCCGTAACCCCTTCTATATGCCAAACCGTGTGTTTAATTAAGAGATTGATTGTACTTTCATGTTTCAATGTAAACTTACTGCGTCTGTCGGTTTGAAATAATAGAGAATATAATTATATTTATTATAGACACATTAATTCTCTATAGTATTTAATGAAGTAAAAAGATATACGCAGTTGTAATTAGACACCTTTATATAGTGTGCTATCGCTGCTATAAATAAGCAAATTTCGTTTAATTGCCATTGCGAAATCGACCACTCCTGCATTATGTCATACAAACCGTGAGAACTGTTTAATGAAAGAGCATTAGGAGAAAGACGAAAAGGAATCGCAAGCGTAATCTCGAAACTTATAAAGCACCACCGAAGGCCAAGCACAGGGCACCAGACTATTCACGAGCGCTAAAAGGAGAGAAGAAGGAAGAAGAGGGGACAGATCTGGTAAAGGATCTCATTGAGAAATTAGGAGGTTCAAGGTCATACGGGCTAATCTGTTTTTTGTTTTTATTTCTGTTTTAATTGAACTCCTGACCTCTCTGTTGACAGTCCAACTACTAGACTATCGATCACTCTGGACAGAACATCGTTTCAAACGAGATCTTATATATAGCGTCGTTACCTAAGTTGTGCGTTCTGATCGTTGAACTGAAGAAGTCATCCTAGGATTGCAATTGACTGGCAGATAAAGACTTCCTCTTCCAGTCAATATAACTGGTACATGTCATTAAGCGGAAACTCTTAGACCTATCAACACCAAAATAAGACATTTATGCAGCGCCTTTCGAAGTAATAGACGGGCCATTGTTAGTCATTATCAGATAATGTGGTGCTTCAGTTTGAAACACTATGGTCTGGTATGGTAAGTCGGAGTAACATAGGTTATAATTATCGTGATACGATTCAACACGGTGCAGTACTTGACCTACCCAGCTATAATCTACAACTTGAGTTTTTAGGATATTTTCTTCAAACTATTTTGATAGTTTGAAAGATTGTCTAACGTTGTGATCCCGTACATAATTCGTAAACGTTATAATCCGGTTAGATAATCGTCTTGAAATTCGTACAGACATGTCTTGCTTTAATCCGCATCTTTCTGTCTAACTATTCAGAATGGCAAAGATCAACAGACGCCTCCATTTTCTCAGTTAAAAACCTTTTTTGGACAGCAGAACTTAACGTAACAAATCCTCAAGAGACATCATTTGCCTATTTTCAAACGAAAACTCGCCAACACAAATTTCTTAATATGAAGAATTTCCCAATAACTTCTAACCGAAATCCAAAAGGTCGCCATCGAAGAGACCATTCAATAATGAACGCATTCGATGATTTATATTTCGTTTCTGGTAACTGTTTTAAAGGTGTTCAAAAACGGGTCATAAACATTTCCTCCGTGTAGCAACAACTTGTGTTAGTTTTTCTATTCCCCTTTACGTTGAATCGCTGATATGTAAATTGCCAGTTTTGATATCGAAGGAAATTAATTGAATTGTCTTTACTGATAAAATGTCGCTTAACAACATACAACAAGAGATGCCGTGTTTCTGTTAGAATTTTCTGGCAATGATTGACTTCGGCTTCCTAAAAAGAAATGTACTACTGACACCAGATGAAGCTAAGCCGCGGATAATATCGACTACGTTACAACGACAGTTATTGGCACAATTTCTTGTACTATTATGCAGTGAACAATCCGTACTCTGCCACAGCCCGTTGTCTGGAAGTGCCAGTCTTAAGCCTTTCTAGAGTAGAAGGGGAATGCTAATCATCTTTGCTTTGACCCAAAGCAACTAACCAACTAAACAGCAACTAACCAACCAACAACGCCTGTATTCGATGATTATTAAACCATTTGTTAAATGTGTGTAAACAAATTGAACTGTATTGGCAGCAACAAGATGTCGCTATAGTCAGTGTATAAAGTGAGTGCCAATTTAGACACCTTTTTAACGCTTCCATTCAGGTTTATAATTACATATTGCATCGACTCTATTTAGTGCCACGTGTAGATTTTCCTATGTATATATATATATCGTGACAACTATTGAAACTGTTTCCCTATTCCCTTCAATATTATTGTATTGTATTGTATTGTATTGTATTGTATTGTATTGTATTGTATTGTATTGTATTGTATTGTATGGTATTTGGGTATTAAGATGTGTTGTGAAAATTTGGACTCCATGTGAAGTAATTTCGCTGTGAAAATTAGCAGATCAATTCTTAATCATCGTTATTATCTGAGGCATGCGTCTCCACGGGTCATTTCTACCACACCAGCCGTCTCTATTCAGAAACTCCGCCATTGCTCGCACTCTGATAGTAGCAGTTCAAAGCCTGGAGAAAGGATGCTGGCGAAACAAATCATCTGCGTAATGACACAGTGTCGTTCAACAGCGACTATCTAACTAATTAGCTTCTACCATTCTTTTCAAAGTGTTGCGGAGTCGTTCAACATGCTTGTTCTAACCACTTAGAGGGCTGGTAATTGTAATCTGGCATTATAAAGCGCCACTTCAGCATTTACTCAATAATAGTAATAATCTTCTTGATAACTTCAAACTGACAAGTACGCAGTAAGATTGCATTGGAACATGACAGTACAATCAAACTACCAATTAACACACGTTTTGGCAGCCAAGCAAGGCGCTCGCTCTAGAGGGGACCTTGCATATAACCGACCTTTCTGTTTGACCAATTTCCTCAGAAAAGCGCTTCTTCGAGTCTCAGAACAGATAGATTGATTATTTGTTAGAATTTATTAAATAAGGTTAGGTGGTTAAGCACGCAGCCATAAGAATTCTTTAAAGGAAGAATGCTACCAGTGTCATATATCATATAATATCAGTTCATCTAAAACACCTTTTAATCGCTTTTCTCAGCGTTATATATAATGTGTTTCGTTCAATCGGTAGTTCGATCCTGATTGTAAGATTAATATCACTTGTTTCATCATTTTTTTTACAACCAAAGTTACATTATACTTTTAAAAAATATATTAAAAATCTCATATAAAATTTCTTCTGTGTAACATTTGCCGTAAAAAATTTATCTAATTTCCATCAAACGTCATTATATTGGTGATCTTGTAAAGAACGGTTGAGATACATTTAAATAGTGTTTTTCGGACAATCAAAATTCTTTATATTTCATTTTATTGTATATAATTTGGAATTGCCGGCAACTTTTGATGTCATCTGATGACGCTAAACTTTGGAATAGAAAATCCAATGAGTTGTCGATAAAGGAAATAAAAGAAATCTCATTTCATAATAACCAGAAACTCATCGTCATCATCACCACACCACCAGTTACTGACGCCAAAAGTTTGGTTTGCACTATTTTCTTAGTAGCAAACATCAATTGATGTCTTGAGCATTGTTACAGAGGCGCTATAAAAGTTCATAAATGTTTAATACTCTAAATATTATGACCTCTGTTCTTTTCGGCAAATTTTGAGAGAAGAAGTGTTGTTCAGCGCAGACCACGTGGTCTTCCTTTGGTTCTATTTCCATCACCTCTAACATGCATAATAATAATAATAATAATAATAATAATAATAATAATAATAATAATAATAATAATAATAATAATAATAATAATAATAATAATAATAATAATAATAATAATAATAATAATAATAAATAATAATAAATGCCGTGGCATTTAGGGGCTCTTTCGATCAGCACATGGGGGACGAGAACCTCTAACTTGATATAGTTTCTTAGAGCCTGAGGGATCCTTGGTACCTCGGGCGACAAAAAAAAAAAAAAAAAATAATAATAATAATAATAATAATAATAATAATAATAATAATAATAATAATAATAATAACCGATCGTAGTGGGTTACATCTGGAGAAGACTCGCAGCGAAATGTGCTAACCAATATGCGATCAGCAGACTGGAGTCCTTCTTCGCCCCGCTCTAGATGGGCATAGCTACCCCGAGTGGGGGTGAAGCAGCGGTCCACGCAGCCAGAGCGTTTATCACGAATATGCCAGAGGACCACATATTCATCAAATTAGATTTCGCCAACGCCTTCAACACCTTAAGAAGAGATGTTATGCTGCAAGCAGTTCATGAAACAATACCCGAACTGTACGCATTTATCCACCAGGCGTACGCAGCAGAGTCTCTTCTCCAATTCGGGTCGTTCGAGGTCCGGTCCGACCTCTGCTCTTCTGTTTGCCGCTCCAGCCGGCGCTGCGCTCGTTGATTTCCGGATTCCGCGTGGGGTACCTGGACGACCTCTCGCTGGGAGGCAGACCGGAGGATGTCCGACATGACTTAGAAATTATAGCCGACCTGGAACTGAATCGACAGAAATGCGAAATCCTGGCGAAGAAAGAAATCTCTGAAGACGTCTTCGTCGACTTCCAGAGGAGAAACCCAGAGTCGTTGACACTTTTAGGGGCGCCATTCTTCAGAGGTAAGGCTTTGGATGACGCAATTCAAGACCATATTGACAAACTAGACCAAGCGGTGAAAGACATGATGCACCTTCCCACACAAGGGGCACTGATGCTTCTGCGATCGTGCTTCGGGGCGGCGAGGTTAACATACTTGCTGAGGGCTGCCCCGTGCTGGGGCCATCCACTTCTTGGTATAATGGACGACCAGATGAGAGATGGGCTAGAAACGTTGATAAATATCAAGCTCAACGATATGGAATGGAAACAGGCCACGCTTCCGATCAGAGATGGTGGGCTCGGGGTTAGAAGAGTTAAGATGCTGGCTTCTTCTGCTTACTTAGCGTCAGCTGCATCGACCAGAAACCTCGTGTCCGCGATTCTCGGAGGAAAGGATTGGACGGATGAGATCATGGATGAAATATTGCATGCCCGAAGCACATCATATCCGACGGGAGAGAAAACCACACTGACCAGACAAAAAAATTGGGACAGGCCATTGATAGACCAGGACAAAACAGAAATTTGGACCTCACTTAACGACCCACTCAGCCGGGCAAGACTAGGAGCGGTGACCTCCCCCCACGCCGGGGACTGGTTGTCTACTGTGCCGATTACAGCATGTGGGTTAAATCTGAGCAACGAGGCCGTCAGAGTGGCGATAGGCTTACGCCTGGGACTACACCTCAGTGCACCACATCAGTGTCAATGTGGCGAGACAACTGATCAAGGAGGTCGCCATGGTCTGGTCTGCAAACAATCTGGAGGACGAGCCAGCAGACACTTCACAATGAATGACATCATTTGGAGAGCCCTTCAGCGAGCGGACACCCCTAGCACCAAAGAACCTCCAGGGCTTTTCCGTAGCGACGGCAAGCGACCTGACGGCGCGACGCTCGTTCCATGGTCGCGAGGCAAATACATCGCCTGGGATGCCACCAGCGTCCATACATGCGCTGCTTCATACATCCACTTGACGTCGACAACGCCTGGGGCAGCGGCGGAACTGGCCGCGACGCGAAAAAACATGAAGTATGCAGCCCTTCCTACTACGCATAGCTTTGTCCCCATTGCACTCGAAACTCTGGGCCCCATCAACAGATCTGGCCGTGAATTCATTACAGAGTTAGGCCGGCGACTGACAACAATGTCGGGTGATCCACTCGAGACAATTCACTTGTTCCAGCGCCTCTCTATATGCACTCAACGATTTAACGCCGTCGCTTTTCGAGGCACATTTGCACAGTTAATCGTGGACGAGGACCGCTAAACTCTGGATCTTAACGCTTCTAAGTCAGTTTCAAAGTGTCTGATGGTTCATTTTAAATAATAAAATTTGTTTATAATAATAATAATAATAATAATAATAATAATAATAATAATAATAATAATAATAATAATAATAATAATAATAATAATAATAATATTAATAATAATAATAATAATAATAATAATAATAATAATAATAATAATAATAATAATAATAATAATAATAACAATAATAATAATAATAATAAATAATGCGAAGTATATGCCATACAAACGGTGAGAACTGTGCAAAATAATTGCACACCTCTTTTAAGTGTGATATTTGCCTATATTTTAAAGCAGACGCGTCGTCCTATGAGTTTAGGCGTTTTCTGCCTCTTTCAGTTGGGAAAATATGTTTCTGTATCATTATGTAAAGTTAATTTTAATATAACATCATTAACACGAATTTTATATTATATATAGTAACTATTGTCACGTGTTAAAATTCAAATGTGTAAATCCTAAATTGGATTAAATATGAATGAAAATGCTTAATACAGTGTTTGCAAATAATTTCATGATCTAAACATGTACACACAAATCTCGAAATAACTTGTATTTAATCTGTATTTAATTTTTAATAATTTAAGGAATAGATAACAACTGAACATTGTGTACAAATAAATTTGATGAAAATTTATTTATGTTACCGTTCTTACAGATTTCTGTAAATAAATTTCTTGTTAATATTTAAATGAAAGAAAATGAACCTTAACGGTCACAAAAATGAATAAAAACGCTCTGTTGAGGCTGCTGAACTGTGGCGCCGCAAGAACATCAGAGCCACGATGGTCCAATCGGTTCGCAACAACACCGCCAGCTCTCCTCTGCCCGGATTTCCTCGAGGCTTTGGCAGCGAAATTCTGCGAGCTCGTCCCTCTTCCTCCTTTTTCTGCTCCAGAACTACATGACGTCCTTCTTCCTTTTCTGACCCTCCTGTGCAACTCCTCGCTCCGAGACGGTACTCTTCCAGCTTCGCAGAAGAGGTCGATCGTTAGTTCTATCCTCAAGCGCGCTGCTCTCGACTCTTCCTTCTTCCCCTCCTCTATACTATCTTCACCTCGGATCTCAGCCGTCTTCTTGCCATCTGCTCTCTGTCCAACCAGTTATATGCTGATGACATTCAGGCTTACACCCACTGCTTTCTCTCTGACGCTGCTGCTGCAGTCCGCCTCATGTGCCATTCCACTGACTCTTTGACTGCCTGGATGTCTTCCAACCACCTTCGCATGAATCTCTCTAAGACTCAATACATGTGGCTGGGCACCCCTAGGCAGCTCGCTAAGATCGATCACGCTAGTCTTACCTCTGAGTTCCCCATATTTTCTTTTCCACCTCTGTCAGAGATCTTGGCGTCATCTTGGATTCAGAACTCATCCTCTCTCCGCATATCTCGCAGCTGAGCCGCGCTTGCTACTTTCAGCTACGACAGCTTCGCGTGGTTTCCCGCTCCTACCCCCAATCTGCTGCTACTCTCGTTCATGCGTGTATTACCTGTCGGCTTGACTACTGCTGTTCCCTCTATATTGGGCTTCCCATCACTCGACTGAAATCTGTGGCCATGAAAAGAGCCTTAACAGGCACCAAAATAGATAAATAAATTTTAAAAGAGGTAAAAGAAACTGAAACAGAAAGAGAGCGAAAAAATGAGAATATGTGCAACTGGTAAAAATTAATGACAAACACTTACGGATGGTTTATTCTTTTAAAATAAACAAAATAAACACATTAACTAAATATTGACGCCTGAGGCAACTGCCGGAGTTCCCTCTATCTCTAGAAACATAATGAGCCCAGTAACATCAGAATGGTGCGTATGCAAATGAATGGTGATGAACAGCGGGGCAGAGAAAATAACTGATATAAAATAATATTAATTGAAGAGGTCATCGGTCCTAGCAGTCATTAAATAAAATTTAGGCTACTTGATCATTTGACGTAAATGGCGCTTCAACCACAAGATGTCGCGAACAGTTGATTAGGGGCCCCTATTCCAAATTTATAACATAGTGAACCGCACCTAATTGACACCTTTAAAACGTTTTCATTATACAGTATATATAAGTGTGATACATTCTTACGTCGATCGCTTTAATAATAATAATAATATTTATTCTTTAATTAAGCGCCTGCAAACGCACTGCGCTGTACAAGTACATGTTATGCGATAAATCTTAACTACTAACAGAACAGACAGCCTGCAATACACGGCGCAAATTGCAGCCTACAAAGCATGTCCGCCTATGGGACTCGATCTCTGTACCTCTCGCACTCTACGCCAGATGTTATCCAATGCGCTATCGGGCCCCCCCACATTGACGCGATGAAATCATTCTCAAAGGACGTGAAAGCAACAAAATATCATTAAACAGTGTATTATCTCAATAAAATATTAACATAGAAATACGGATTACGACACTTTTGAAACATTTCTACTCGTAGGTATATACACCGTGAGTGAACAAACGATCAGCTGAAAACTCTTCAAAGTAATACCAAAGTAATACCATCGACTTCAACGGCCTTTGTTGTCATTGTAAGTCAATAAACTCTGGATCCATCTTCAACGATCAGCTGGAAAAATTCACCATTATTTCCATTCAAAATAAATAATAGTTAAATGTTTAATCAAATTTGGGAAACAGCAAATTTAACTATCATGTTTCACGTGTCAAGCTATGATCTGTGCTCAAAATCACCCCATTCGGCTACGATATAAGGCAGTAAGGTGCGCCATTATGTGTTGATCCAATATTATTTACCCACACTCGTCTCACATTGGAGGTATTTCATTGATAAACCGAATTTGTATTCTGAGGATCTGATATAGCGCCTCTTCAAGATACCTGATACCTACTCAGAGGCACTCCCAGCTCAGCCACAGCTAAAGAAATGAGAAATGAAACCATCATTGTTATTCAAATTTTTGGAATCAACCAAGCCAAGCGGCCAGTCAGTATGAAGTGACGTCATGAAGCTTACTATGATGTCATAATTGATCGCTTTGACGTCACACAGATCTTTTCCTGCAGTTCCAGAAACAAACTTAGTTTGTCGGAGAACGATGCAGTGCTTTACTGAATTTATTTAATTAGTGTGTAATTTCAGTGCCGGCCTTAGGGGCGTGCGAACCGGGCGGTCGCACGGGGCCAGCAATTTAGAGGGGCCCGAAAATGTCACAGAAAATTAACATGAACAAGACACGTAGGCCTACTCTAAAAATAATAATAATATGGTTTCGATTAAATCTTGTCTGTTGTCAATAAAGTAAAAGTGAACTTCCTCTATATCCAAGAATTCTCGTGTATCGTTAAATTTTACTTGTTGTAGCCTACTTGTTAACAATCTACTAAAATAAAATGATTAGCAATGAAAAACAATTTGACTTCTGTATACTCTGCACGGGGCCCGAAATATCCTAAGGCCGGCACTGGTAATTTTATTGATTTAATTAATTTATAAATAGGTCGCTTATGTGCATCTGTCATAAATATTAGGCTTACTAGATCTTCGGTCTCTTTATGACGTGTGGAATCAAAAGACCCGAGCAGCTTCGTTTGAAGATAACAGCAAGCATTCCCAAAATTGGTTGGCAAACACGATTTGCTGACATAAAAGAAGAAAAATTTGTGGAGACTTTAACGAAGTATGTTTCCATCTTAAACATTAGTCGAGCTTTGAAAGGTACAACATAGTAATGTTTTCACGAAAATTGTTAAATAATTCAGACTTTTGACAGAATGGCGTAATATTAAACTGTGCTTTATAAAAGCATACTTTAGAATTATGTTCACGTTTGATTGATTTAATTAATTTCATTTCTTAATGGCGCTGAGTATATAATGGTTACACGCATAAAATATTCGATGTGCATAGTACACAGTACCATTTAGAGTGTACTTAATATCGGCATAAAAAACTACTATACATAGTATTAAATAATTATTAGTAGTAGTAGCAGTAGCAGTAGTACTTTCCGGTGTTCAGTGACAGGCTGTGGTTGCTAGAGCAGCTAACTTGAAGTGTGAGCTTGTGATGTAGTAACAGCATGCTTAGTTGCTTTATCTAAGGCGTCTGTGGGCACTTTTTAACATGTACGGTATTTATATTATTATCGTCTCCCGCAAGATCGTACCACTCGAATAAACTTTCTCCCAGTAAATACATTTCAATTTAGCCAATGCTGAGTTTTTGTCTTTCCCGTTTATCAAAGTAACGTGAATCCATTCTGCACCCTTTTCTTTTGGCATTTTGGATAACTTAGAAATAACTTGGTCCGCAAAGGTTCACCAGTCACTCTGGTACAGAGTAAAGCAGGGAGGCGACCTGACCGACGACTCTGATGAGCGTAGACTCGGATCCGACCTGGGCTGGTGAACCAAAGTCCTCCGTGCCCACCTTCTCGTGGTGCGGACCGTTAGTACCCTTCCTAGGAAGTACTCTTCCTAGGAGGGGGAACGAACGGGCACGGCAGGCAAAACCAGGGGAAGGCAATGGCAAACCACCCCTGTTAATCATGCCAAGAAAATCGACATGCCACACACCAAACCACGCCGATGGTCGCGGATGGAGGGACTCCCAGGCCGGAGCGCTGAGGTGGGACTCCCAGGCCAAAGCGCGACTCAAGGGCTACTGGGAGAAGTAGCAAGACGGCAACGGAGACTGTGTGGCATGACGATCGCTAGGGCTCCTAGAGCCGACGGCACAAAGACAAAGAGAGAAATAACTTGTATAAATTGTATTTCTTGTATTGTGCTATTTAATAAAGTATAATTTATATCTCAAATGATGGCGTAAATGGTATGCGGACGTTTGGTCAAAGGACGGTTGGTCAACGGACGGTTGATCACGGACGATTGGTCAAAGGACGATTGGTCAAGCGGACTGTTCGTCAAGGGGACTGTTGATCAAGGGTCCTTTCGTCAAGAGGACGGTTGATCAAAATATCGGTCGGTTCGTCTGTCTATATGGATAATTAGTGGTCGTCCATTTCAAAGGGTTATCGTATATCTGTGCCAGTGCAGTTGTTTGTACTGATAAGAGAACTGACATATTTTAAATCGTCTAAAATTCACGTATATCGTTTCACTCCATATTTGTTTTATTTGTGTATGGGCTACGCTTTGCGAAGTCTTCATTGCTGTGCAAAGTGTGCATGTAAAGATGCCTGGTTTTGTAATGGCTTAATTGGTCACGTCTGTCTAGGATAATTGGTCACGTCTGTCTAGGATAATTAGTGGTCGTCGATTTCTCTTATCAGTGGTTTGTACTGATAAGAGAACTGGCATATTTTAAAAGCGTCTCTAATATCGAAAATTAAAATTTTTGATCAACCGTCCTCTTGACGAAAGGACCCTTGATCAACAGTCCCCTTGACCAACAGTCCGCTTGACCAATCGTCCGTTGACCAATCGTCCGTGACCAATCGTCCGTTGACCAATCGTCCGTTGACCAAACGTCCTAGAACCGGCGTAAATAGTGACGTAAATTAGCTGAATCGTTGAAAGTACGGAGACAACACAAGTGACATCAGACAAAAATAAAATCATACAAAGAATAAGAAGAAAAGCAAAGAAAATTAAAAAACTAGATTTAAAAAAACAACCAAAGAAACTGTTTTAACAACTATGCATAAAAGAATCCAAAGCTAAACATGATCCTACTCCTTCTAGAAACTAATCCAGACTTTAAATGGATAATTTATATTTCAAGAGGTAAAGGACGTTCCTAGAAATTCCTAACGTGATCACAAAACCCCTTACGAATTTATTAAGCATTAACATAAGATGCCTTTAAGATTATCCTCGTATTCCATATAATCGAATTAGGACAGAGAATAAATTACAACATGATTTGTATGATGCCATCAACTTACCTATTCTGAAGCCAAATAAAAATGCAACAAGTCCTGATTCTCATAAGACAGTTTCGTTAACTTCTGCAAGACATCTATCCAATCGCCGAGTCATAAATTACCGATTTCTACGGGGTAAACTGTTGGAAATATTTTTTCACATCTATGTCAATAAGATGTCGTTAAATTGTTAGCATCTAATCCATTCGAAAGTTAAACTTGCAGAATTTATGAACAGATGTATAGCCAATGGCAGCAACAAGACGTCGTTCAACACAGTATCATGCAGTAGAGTTGTCAGACACCATAATTCTGTATAGTATTTTAGTAAATCAAAAGATGTATGCAGATGAAATTAGACACCTTTATATCGTTTATATCGCTGTTATAAATACCCAAATTTCGTTACGTCGTTATTACGTGTTTGTTAACCTTTTCATTATGCCATATAAACCGTGGAAAAGGAAAATGTTCAAACTAAAAGCCAGCATTACGAGAAGGAAGATAAGGAAGAGAAGAAGGAAGAAAAGGCGACAATTCTGGCGAAGGATATCGCGGGAAAATGAGCAGGTTCAAGGTCATACGGGCTGAGCTGCTTCTTGTTTTTATTTCCTTAAGTATATGAACCCTCAACCTCTCTGTTGACAGTCCATTGCGTTAACCACTACACTATAGCGCACTCTGAATAGAACATCGTTTCAGACAAGATCTTATATGTAACGTCGTCTAGATTATCCAAGTTGTGCGTTCTGATCGTTTAGGTGGAGAAATCATCCCGGGATTGGAATTGACTGGCAGACAAAGATGTCCTTAATAATGTCTTCCCCTCAGCAAGACACGCGTGTATAGACTAAATGAAGCTGTGTTATAGTGTTATAAAAATCGTTTTTTTTCAACATTATTATAATTATTATCACTATTGCTAGTGTCAGTATTATTACTTTTGTTATAATTATTATTATTACTGTTCTTTTCACTGCTATTAGGAGGAACTATTTACACGAACAATCTACCAAAATAAGACACCTTTTTAAGGTGAATCAGACGTTGTATGTATATTTCAAGCGCGTACAATAGCTAGAGTGAATGGATTAACGGCCTTTAAGCAACGTAGTAAGATCGATGATAATGCCCAAGGCAGCCACAAGATGTCGTTAAATAAAAGAAACTACTAAGATGCTAATCTGACTTTTTGCCTGTAATCTCTAATGAATCGCATCTCTACCGCCACCAATCCTGGATAAAGGCAGAGGGCGACTCTAAACGTCTTTTGACAAAGTATCTTTAAACAGAAACTGTACGATCGCTAGATACTGACCACAATATTCATTGCAAGATAAGGTCGACGTCACAAGATGTCGCTACTACGAGGATAAAGCGAAACCCGTTTAGACACCTTTAACACTGTTGTCAGTGATGTTCTCACAACCACCAAATGTATTTCATCGATCGCTTACTACACGGCATTGTACAAAGCTTTGGCTGCTGTGAGACGTTTGCTATTACAGTATAAACTAATATCTGTGTTGGGGAAATTTCGCTCAAAGTACTTTGATAGTTTGAAATATTGTCTTAAGTAAATGATCCCGTATAGATAATCGCCTTGTAATTCGTACAGACCTGTCTAGTAGTAATCCATATCTTTCTTTCTGCCAACTGACGATAACAAAGACGAACAGATGCCGCTATTTTCTCAGTTGAAAACCTTTCTGTACACGAGAACTTAACGTAGCAAATCCTGAAGAGACATCCTTGACTTAGTTTCAAACGAAGACTGGCGAAAACAAATTTCTAAATCGAACGCAAGACATTAGTTTTTAAAATGAGATTTAAGAAGTATTTCCCAATAACATCAAACTGAAATGCAAAAGGTCGTCCAGAGTACTCAGCCAACACGAAGCATTCGACAATGATTCGATGATCTTTATTTCCTCTCTGGTAACTGTTTTAAAGGTGTTCAAAAACGGTCCTAAACTTTCCGAAGTGTAGCTACATCTTGTGCTAGTTTTGCAGTTCCCCTGAGGTTGATGCGTGAGTTAAGAGTTTTAATATCGAACGAAATTGTTTGAATTGGCTTTACTGATAAAATGTTGCATAACAACATACAACAACAGATGCCGTATTTCTGCTAGATATTTCTGGCAAGGGTTAACTTCGGCTTCCTAAAAAGAAAAGCATAGCTGCCGCAAGATGTCGCTAAATCGCAGGTAATGACAGACCCGTTTTATGCACATTTAAAAGTGTAAACACTGACTACGTTAGAAAGCCAATTATTAAAACAAACTGCGAGTAGTCTGGTAGTGCCAGTCCTAAGGTTTTTTAAAGGGGCAGATGTGTTTTGTCCCAAGGGCGTTAACCAGCAACGAACCAACAAAAAACGCCAGTATTCAATCATTATGAAAACAATTTGTTTAAGTGTGTGAGGTCAACGTCAATGGTGTTCACAGCAACAAAATATCACTAGACAGTGACTTATGCGAGTTCCCATTTAGACACCTTTAAAATGCCTTAACCAGAAGCTATAATCATATGCAACCATTCAGCTTACAAGCTTCCGTGTAAGTCCACCTATAACGCTAGAGCTGTGCATGTTATTTCCTTATCCCCGTCAACGTTGAGATGTTGAGATGTGTTATGAAAATGTTGGAGTCCATGTGAAGTAATAATATTTCCCTTTGAAAATTAGGAGGTCAACCCTTAAATCATCATTATTATCTGCTGCATTCTATCTCCGGAGCGTTAACATTTCCACCACACGCAGCCAGCCGTCTGTATTCAGAAACTCCGCCACAGCTGGTACTCTGGCAGTGCAAGTCCCAAGCCTGGAGAAAGGAGGAGGGCGACACTAATCATCTATGTTATTACACAGAGTCGTTATACAGATACATACTAACTAACTACCCTCTACCGTTCTCTTCAAAGTGCTGCGAGGTCGTTCAACATGCTTCTTCCTACCACTCGGAGGGTTGGTAATTGTAATGTGACATTTATAAAGCGCCATTTCAAGAGAAAACGCATGGTGATCACTGCTCGAAATCATTGCTTGCGTGGTCTTGCTGACATTCAGAGCGCGTGATGTGTCCAAACAGCTTCAGCTTTCTTGCTTGAATCATCTCCAACACTGGGATGTGCACCGTATGGTGGTATATTTCAGCGTTGTCGAAATGCGCTGTACAGCGACTGAGCAGTATCTTCCTAGGGCACCACTGCTGGACGGCACTAAGCTTTTTCTCCAGATCCTTGGTAAGCGATCAGGTCTCAGCTTCACACAGGAGGACGCGCAGCATAATTATATGCCTGAAATCGGTGGAGTTTCGTTAGTGTTGCTTATTCCTCGTTGAAGGCTGCTCATGCTATCCCGGGAGATGGCAATACGTCGCCTAACTCGCATACATGCCTACATAAATGCGTACACACATGTGTATACCAAAGTGAGATTAGCAATTGGTTAATGAAGAATTTACTTATTTACTTACTCACTCACTTAGCCGTACTTGCGTTGTTACATAATTGTATATACATACATTTACAGGTATACATAAAACCATGCACACATGCATCATACACTAAGCGCTAGTACATACTCACGTACATTAATTTATCAGAGGGTTTTATTTTAGTGTATGCAAAATATTAACTCCCGGTTCATAGGACGCAAAATGGGTTATACGGGTCCCACAAGTAAGCGAAGAGAAGGTTTTAATTTAACGTTTAATTTAATATTCGAGTCTCATGTTAGCCTTGTCAATGCAAAGTAAGAGTTACTGTGTAAAATACAGCGTCATGTTAATTTATTATAGCTTAAGTAATACCAGTTTAAAGGTGTTTAGTCAGAACGCGAACATGACATATTTGTCAAAAGAAATCTATTATCACCCGGTTTAAATGACAAAAGAAATCGTGTTGCTTATTTAAAATCAAAATATAACCTATTTAAACCGATCGTAATTTCAAATTTGAATTTTAAAAAAAAGTTGCAAAAACTTCCAAGTGACGTGCAGTGTGGCTTTATATAACAAAACAAAAACTACACAATGAAACTGGAAAATCACGAGAACTCAAAGACTGTTAAGCGTACAAACAAAAAAAAGCAGTGGTTCTAAGAAAATTTGAATTCGCGTTAGGGGTTGTTGGGTAACACACTATAGTCCGAAATGACAAACCAAAGGAAGCTGGTAAGAGGTAGAATATGGTTAGGCGTGTGAATGGTGTTGCTTGGAATACCACCACTACCACTACCACTACCACTTTAAACGAAAACTCGTCAGGCGCTAACTGATGAAACAATCTCGAAACGGCAACAATATGTCAGCATAAGTCTTGCATGAAATTGGTTATTTCTTAATTAGAATCAGAGGTAATTAGAAACATATAAGAAATGCTCCTATCGACGAGATCCTGTTATTTTAGACACCTCTAAATCGCTTTAAACTGACATTATATATAAAACATATTTGCAATTTTTCGATTGCTGAATTCGAAACCAGTCAACTGTAAGATGTCGTTAAGCAATTCTAAAAATTCTTAAACAATTTCACAAGAGTTAAAACTGAAGAAACAATTTTAAATTGTCAGAGGAACTATCGAGTATACTTAAATCGCAGTTAAATCCGTGTCATTGTTTTTTTATATAATTTGCATCAAATACCATCTTATCACAATACATATATCAGATATATTATTTCGTTACCGAGTTGTACTATGCCGTACGAACGGTGAGAACTGTTCAAACATACATTGGCTTACATACACACTAATTGCTGTCGACATCATCGGCCTTTGTCGTCATAAGATGCCTTTAAACTCTCGATGCCTTTCTTTCGAAAAAGTGAATGAATGAATGTTTCGGCGAGTGAATTATCGATCAGTGGATATAACTATCTAATTGATCGATTATTGATCGATCTGTTGCAGCAACCGGTCCTGACGTTACTGTTAAGACAACAACTCGATCGCAGATCATCTCACACAGAATCGAATCCTGAAGATCGATGACGAAAATTCATCTCACTCTCTAGGTCAACTTCACACGCAAGCATGCATACAATCTGTCAACTCAGTTTTGAGAACAAGCTCTAATTCAGTGTGAGATGTTGCATTATGTATTTAGTTCGTTCTGCATTAGTATTGTATATATAAAAAATTAATGCCCTTTAAGTTTCGCAAAACAATAATCCAATCGCCGAGTCATTAAGTTAAGATTCATGCCGGTTTAACTGTTCGAAATCTTTTCCCATCGACGTCAATAAGATGTCGTTAAACAGTTTGTGCATATATTCCGATCGCAAGTTAAACTTGTACAATTTATGAGCAAAGGTAGTGTCAACGGTCCGGTCAGCAGCAAGACGTCGTTCAACACGGTATCATGTATAATTGTAGTGCACTTGCACTTGTTAGACACCTTAATTCTCTACAGTAGGCCTATTTAATGAAGTCAAAAGATATACGCAGGTGAAGTCTGACACCTTTATATCGTGTAGTGCCGCTGTTATAAATAGCTAAATTTCGTCTAAACTCTATAGCGTCGTTGTCCTGAGTTCATTATGTCATACAAACCGTGGAAATTATTCAAACAAACTAATGAGCGAGAATTAGAAGGAAGGGAAGAAAAGAAGATGGAAAAGAGGAGACAGTTCTGGTGATGGATCTCACTGAGAAATGAGGAGGTTCGAAATCACTTCCATAGGGATTTGAACCCTGAACCTCTCTGTTGACAGTCCAAGGCGCTAACCACTTGTCAATCGCGCACTCTGGATGTAACATCGCTTCAAACGTTTCTTTAACAGTTCTTCGCACTTGGCTTACCCAATATCACCGTACTTATCAACTGACCCAGTTGTCCGTGAGGTCAGAATGTCCGAGAGGTTTCGCCTGTATAGTCGGTCTAGTCGAGTTGTCGATGGAATTCGTCGACGATCTGCTTCTTTCGATTGAACTGATATTCGGAGACCAAGGGTCGGATCCAGTCGAAGTAGTTGGCCACCGTCTCCTCCCTCCAGATGACAGAGAATTCTCTGCAAGACACGTTTATAGACCAACGGAGACTGTGTTCCGGTGCTATATAAATCGTGTTACTGTTATAATTATTATTATTATTATTACTATTGTTATTGTCACAATTAGTACTTTTGTCATAGTTATTGTTGTTCTTATCACTGTTATTAGGAGGAACTGTTTGTAAACACGAACAGTCTAATAAAATAAGACACCTTTTTAAGGTGAATCAGACGGTGTATGTATAATTCAAATGCGTACAATGGCCTGATTGAATTGCTGAATAACTGTTAAGCAACGTAGCAAGATCGACCATAACGGTCAAGGCAGCCACAAAATGTTGTTGAATAAGGGAAACTACTAAGATGCTAATCTGACTTTTTTCCAGTAATCTTAAGTGAATTCCATCTCTACCGCCATCAATCCTGAAAAAATGGAAAAGGCAACTCTAAGCGTCTTTTGACACAGCATCTTTAAACAGAAACTGTGCGATAGCTAGATATTCAGAACATTGACCACAATAAGTGTTGGAAGATAAGGTCAACGTCAACGGTTCTGGCAGCGACAAGATGTCGCTACTACGAGGATAAAATGAAAGCGTGTTTAGACACCTTTAAAACTATTATCACAAACCCCAGTTGTATTTCACCAATCGCTTACTACACGGCATTGCATAAAGCCTTGGATGCTGTGAGACTTTTACTATTATTTTATAATATAATATTTGAATTTTTTGGGAAATGTTTCCTTCAAACTACTTTCATAGTTTGAAATATTGTCTAATGTTATGGTCCAGTATGTAATCCGCAAACGTTATTATCCGTATAGATAATCGTCTTGTAATTCGTAGAGACCTGTCTAGTAGTAATCCATATCTTTCTTTCTACCTAATCACGCAGGCAAAACGAACAGACGTCGCTATTTTCTCAGTTAAACACCTTTCTCTACACCAGAACTCAATGTAATAAATCCTCAAGAGCCATGCTTGGCATTGTTTCAAACGAAAACTCGCCAACACGAATTTCTAAATCGAACGCAAAACATTAGTTTTTTTAAGTAAGGTTTTTGAAGTGTTCCCAATAACATCAAACTGAAATCGAAAGTGTCGTCCAGCGTCCTTCAAACAGTCCCAATCAACGATGAACCTATTTGATGTTCTTTATTTCGTCCCTGGCATCTGTTTTAAAGGTGTTCAAAACAGGTTTTAAATGTTCCGCCATGGATCAACATCTTGTGCTAGTTTTGCAGTTCCCCTTTAGGTCGATATGCGATTTACGAGTTTTGATATCGAACGAAATTGTTTAAATTGACTTTACTGATAAAACGTCACATAACACCATGTTAGATATTTCTGGAAAGGGTTGACTTCGGCTTCTTAAAAAGAAATGAACTACTGCCACAATATATCGCTAAACGTGGATAATGTGATACCCGTTTTATGGACCTTTAAAAGTGCAAACATCGACTACGTTACAGCGCCAGTTATTGAAACAGCTTTATTGTACTATTATGCAGTGGATGATGCGAACTATGCCACAGCCCGTTGTCTGGTAGTGCCAGTCCTAAGCCTATATAAAGTAGAAGGGGGATGCTAATCGTCTTTGTTTTGACCCAAGGCCTTTAAACAGCAACTAACCAACCAAATACTCCAGTATTCAATGATTAATAAACCATTTGTTAAATGTGTGTAAACAAATTGAACTGTCTTGGCAGCAACAAGGTGTCGCTATAGTCAGTGAATAAAGTGAGTTCCCATTCAGACACCTTTTTTACGCCTCCTTTCAGTCTCTAAATAAGTACAGCATCAAAAATTGACTGCTACCTGTAGGCTTGACTCAATTTGTATATCGTGACAACTGTTGAAACTGTTTCCTTATTCCCGTCAATATTAAGATGCGTTGTGAGAATTTTGGAATCCATGTGAAGTAATTTCGCTCTGAAAATTAGCAGATCAATTCTTTATCATCATTATCATCTGAGGCATGCGCCTCTATGGGTCATTTTTACCACACCAGCCGTCTCTATTCAGAAACTCCGCCATTGCTCGCACTCTGATAGTAGCAGTTCTAAGCCTGTAGAAAGGAGGATGGCCAAGCTAATCATCTACGTTGTGACACAGTGTCGTTCAACAGCAACTAACTAACTAATTTACTTCTACAGTTCCATTTAAAGTTTTCAAAGTGCTGCGAAGTCGTTCACATGCTTGTTCTATTCACTCGGAGGGCGGGTAATTGTGATCTGGCATTATAAAGCGCCACTTCAGTATTTACTCAATAAAAAAATAATCTTCTTGATAAATTGAAACTGACAAGTACGCTGTAAGATTACATTGAAACGTGACATTACAATCAAGATCCAAATTGAACAAACGTTTGGCAGCCATGCATGGCGTTTGCTCTAGAGGGGGCCTTGCATATAAACAACCTTTCTGTTTGACAAATTTCCGCAGAAAAGCGCATCGCGTCTCTCAACAGACAGCTTGATTATTTGTTAGAATTGATTAAATAAGGTTAGGTGGTCTTAGCACGCAACCATAAGAATTCTTTAAAGAAAGAATGCTACCTGTATCATATATCATAGAATATCAGTTCATCTGAAACACCTTTTAATCGCTTTTCGCAGCGTTATATATACTGTGTTTCATTCAATCGGTACCTTGGTCCCGGCATGCAAGTTTAATATCACCTTTCCTATCATAAAATTGCAACCAAAGCTACTCTATACTTTGAAAAACTACATTTAAAATCTCATATAAAATTTCTTGTGTGTAGCATTTGCTGTCAAAAAATTCTCTAATTTCAATCAAACGCCATAATATTGGTGATCTTGTAAAGAACTGTTGTAATACATTTAAATAGTGTCTTACCCCCTCAAATTAATGGGCCCGTTCTTCGACTATTTCATAATAATAACATTAATTGTTAACATAATCATTAAACTCTCATTTCCTCTCTAGTACATGACGTCCAACAAGCTATATTTCTCTGTAGATCACAATTACATCAACTAGGTTGAATCTTTGTATATGTTATGTTTGCATGTAATATCTCAGGCACTTTGAACTAGTGTATGAGTGGTTTTAATAAACTGACGTTTCTGTGACATTTTTACATTTTTTTCAAATATTGAGACTAGCTGTCAATCTTGTATGTTTCACGTATTTTATTCAATAAACATATCATGACTTGTAAGCATAAGAATTTATCATTTTAGCTTTATCAGACAGAGGGTAATGTGCACAGCGCAGAAGAAACTTTAAATCGCGTTCAGGCTACCCCCAGGTGTAAAGTGAAATCGATTTCAGATTACCGGGGGAAACTTGAAATGGGGGGTAGCCTGAAGTCTTTACACCGGGGGACAGTCAAGAAGGCATCGCCAGATCAACGCAGCTATTCTATAGTTGATGCGTTGCGAGACGGGAAGCCAGTGTAGTGTGTCATGCATATAGGCTGAGACAGGGACACGTTTAAGAAGGTGACCAATGAGACGCGCAGCAGACCGAAGAACCTGATCAAGACGAGCAGTTAGAGAAAGTGGCAGGCCTACCAGAATCGAGCAGCAATGGTAATCATAAGCACCCTTTCTTTTAGACTAATTTCCTCAGGAAAGCGCTTCTTCATTCTGACAACAAATAGATTGATTTTTTTAGAAATGATCAATAGGTTTAGGTCATTTTTGCATGCAGCCATAAGAATTCTTTAAACAAAGAAAGCTATACCGATAATATCATCTTCGTCTCAAACATCTTTTATTCGCTTCTTATACTGTTATATATAATGTGTCTTCCGTTAAACCCGGTGTCTCAAAAAGACTGTCGTGTAATAGCTGGGATTAAGATTACTAAAGGGATATGAAGCCGATGAATATAGGATCTTTTATCTAGACTATGTGTGTGGCTCACATGCGGGACCTTAGTAACACCGGCTAGTCAAACATGGGTCGGTTATAGCTGGCTTAACCCTTTGGAAGTGAGGTGAAACATTGTAACGTTTGTGGTGAGGTGGGGTTTGATATACCCCAATACACTTTTTTGCTTGCAAGTCGCGATATCAACTACATAACATTATTTGTGAGCTAAACTATAATATTATAACTAATTATCAACTAAACTGGCGATTATCAAGAAAAAAATTACTGTTTTCAATCGATTATTCAGGTGCCAGCAGGTGAACTAATAACCATGCAATATTTACTTTGCACGTGCATTTTTCAGTACTCATTCAAAAGATTAAAAAACGCACGAATAATACCAGGAATAATGCATCAATTTTGGATCAGTGCAAAAATATATGCTGCAATATCTTATATTTTCGCCCGTTTCATTTTTCGGCACTGCGCCGTAACTTTTTTAATTCGATAAAATCAAAATATATACGAAAAATTATTATTTCTTTTTAATATGCAACAAAATTAAAAAAATTGTGCACTCAATAGTTCCTGATATTGTCTTAAAGTGTTCATATTTCACATTTACGAAGGTAGACAAAAATAATCCAAGCTGGTTCCACGTTTTCCGTAAAAAACACAACGTGGAATAGCTGTGGGGTGTGTCAAACCCCACCTCACCTCCAAAGGGTTAACTAAATAAAAACACTTATCAATAGCTGCAGGATTTTGGCATCCTGTCTGTTACTTAGTTTCAGACTATTTATTTATTTAGACTGTCCGTAATTTACTTTAATCGCATAATTATGTCCTTATTAATAAATAAATCGCTAAAAGAATCTAGAGCGATTCCGAGAGTGTTTACTTCTGCTCTGAGGCAAGTCGCCTCTCTCCAAAAAGCCCGGATGTCACTTTTCTAAAAAATAGATGGCCACAGACATCGCCTGCGATGAATCAGAAAAGACGAGCTCTGATTTGCTGACGCGTTGCCGCTTCATATCCCTTTAGTAATCTTAATCCCAGGTAATAGTAACTATGAGAACTGTCATAAACATTTACACATCTTTTTCAAGCGAAAATATTCGACCATGAAGTGAAAAGGTCAAGTAAGCACGGTGAGAGGTGTTCATAATAATTATTAATTACACACCTCTTTTAAGTGTGATATTTGCCCTATCGTAATCTCGAGATTTATACAGCGCTCAAAGAAAGCGAAGTCGCGGCAACCAGCTTATTCACAGGCGCTCAGTCAAATCATAATCGATGGGCGCGGGAGGGGTGAAATCGGTTCCAGGTCGAGATCCAAAAGGGTCAGTCAGGCAGACGGCTTAGGTGGATGGTGCTTAGGGTTGAAACGGTGAATGAGGTAAGGGGAAGAGGAGGAATCGGGATAGGATTCGTGTTATTACAGCAGGAACCGGGTTAATATGCGAAAAACAACCACATAACCCTGCAAGACGTACCGCTGCTCGTACTAAGTTCTTCTGCCAAGTTAAAAGATGTGACAATCCACATGACAAGTTTCTTCCGATGACGATGACTACTGAGTGATTGAATGTGTAAAGTAAATGTGTTAAGTATGTAAAGTAGATTTCTGCTATGTTAACAAGCATGCCGAATGGTAAAAATTCAATTAAGAAACATTTTTTTAAATTTTTCTTGAGGTTCAGCCATTCACTGACCCGTCTACTATGCCATAGGAACGGTGAAATCTGTAGAAAATAATTTCTGTCGACGTCAACGGCTTTTGCTGCTACAAGATGTCGTAAAACTCTGGATCCATCCATCCAATCAGACAAGGTCACTTCCTTTCATACCAACCAGAAAGTGACCTCATCCACCTTTATAAATCGACGTCAACGGCCTTTGATGCTATAAGTCAATTGAAATCCATTGTAAACCTATGCCAGTGAACTCCACCACTGACTTATATAATTGGATGATGCCTGTCTGACGCCTGGATGGAGGAGGAGGGCGACACTTATGAAGTTTTCCGTCTTAAAACCTATTATTTAGACACCTGTATAAAGGTCACAACGATATTATATTAATTGTTTTTAACCTGCAGTGTTAATTCTGTTTGAGCAAGGACGATATGAGGTGGAATCGACATCAGTAAACATTGGAACCACTACTAAACTCTAGTGTTAACCAGCGCTCCAGTGGTGCCAGTCCGAAGCCAGGATAGAGAAGGAGGGCGACGCTGATCGTCTTCGTTGTGATAGACCATCGTTGAGCAGAAACTACCAATCCAGTTTTCGTCATCATAATCATCATCGTCATCATCATTATCATCGTAATTGTAATCGTAAACTCCAAATTTCGAAAGCACTATTCTAAAACTAAGCGAAGGGCACCAGTTTATTCACAGGCGCTGCGTCGTATCAGAGGGGTTGTCCAGAGATCGATGTCCAGTGGAGGTCGGAGTACGGTTGCCATAGAGACCAGAGAAAGGAGGCAGAGCAGCTGCTACGGAGCGTTTCGTTGAGGACGAGAAGACACGGAAGAAGATGATTCGGATGAGTTAGGGTAGAAATCATCATCATCATCATCATCATCATCATCATCATCATCATCATCATCATCATCATCATCATCATCATCATCATCATCATCATCATCATCATCATCATCATCATCATCATCATCATCATCATCATCATCATCATCATCATCATCATCATCATCATCATCATCATCATCATCATCATCATCATCATCATCATCATCATCATCATCATCATCATCATCATCATCATCATCATCATCATCATCATCATCATCATCATCATCATCATCATCACCACCACCACCACCAACATCATCATCATCACCATCATCATCATCGTCGTCGTCGTCATCATCTTTATCATCATTGCTTCCACTTTTACTTAATTATGTCTTGAGCACTATAAATAGTGGCGCCATTGTTAGATATCTGTATTTAGGAAGGAGTGGTTGTATTGAGAATAACACTCTATTGTAATGTTCTGCTTGACTGGTTTTGCTTCGTGACGTTTGTCTGATGTAACGCCCAACATTCATGGCGACGTGGTGGTGTAAATGGCGTCGAAGATGTCACCCCAGACAGGGATTGGTGAAGTAACCTCTCTCTCTCGTCAGCAGAAGAACGAAAGCAAACATAGGCACTTTAAATGTACTTTCAAATTGCGCAATCGATCTTACTTTAGACAGATTTAACGACTGCATAATCGATTGTTGTAGCGCTACATTACCTGGGAAACTCTAATACCCCAATATGCGGAACCGCGGTGTGTACTATAATAATAATAATAATAATAATAATAATAATAATAATAATAATAATAATAATAATAATAATAATAATAATAATAATAACAACAACAACAACAACAACAACAACAAAAACAACAACAACAAAAACAACAACAACAACAACAACAACAACAACAATAATAATAATAATAATAATAAAAATAATAATAATAATAATAATAATAATAATAATAATTGTATTCTTTATTATTTCAAACCGACAGACGCAGTAAGATTACATTGAAACATGAAAGTACAATCAATATCTTAATTAAACACACGGTTTGGCAGCCATTCAAGGCGGCGCCCTAGAGGGGGTTACGGGAGTCGATCCGCGTACCTTATGCTCTCCTGGCCATGAGTGTTACCACTACTCTATCCCCCCTCCACTACTGCTTAGGCCTAAGACGTGATAATTCGAACAAATAAGATTTTGAGCAGTATTGGGAGATTGACATTCCACAATCCGTAGAATAACGTTTTTCTTTTTAAGTGTCTGACACAGGCCCTAGAATCTAGATGTACCTTTTGTTCTTTAGCTTCAGAGGGTGGCATCAAACTCCGTTGACGTTGATAGGAAATTCTTTAAGATTCACCACATTATAAAAGACGACGCGGAGGAGCAGATAGCTTGCGTTCTTAAAATTGCTCTCTTATAGCGATTGTACACCATTTTAAAAAGGTGTCTTAATTCTGTTATCATTTTGCGCTTAATCAGTTTCTCGCGACATCTGGTGGATGCTACACCTGGCACGTACCGAAGACGGTGGATAGAATAGATTGCCACAGTTTCACTACATCTTATTACATCAAAGGCCGTTGACTTTTGCAGGAATTATTTTACAGTCGTCTAGCGGTCATTTAAGAATATAACAGAAAATGTCTTGTGAGCTTCGGACGGTTCGGTCGTCTGGTCGACTTAGGTATAAATGTACTTTGTATTTAATATTAAAATTAATTTATCATACCTGTAGTGAGCCTTTCGAGATATTCTAGATTATTGGAGGGGACCATGTAACGCTATTATTATTATTACAAACATTTTTAACGTGCGCATAGTCACACATAAATGCGAATCTGAGGCGCGGTTAGTCCGTCGCCAGGTGAAGAGCAATTAGATATCCATATGTTTGAAAGCCAGTGAGAAATAGTGAGTTTTGAGGCATTTCTTGGATAAAGAAGAAGAGGTCGAGCCACGGATAAACATTGGTAGTCGGTTCCATTCTTTGGGGGCTGCAACACGAAATGCACGAGAGCCCATGGTAGTGCTTCATCTAGGCTCAACCAAAAGACCCATAGCCGAAGACCGCAGACTGCGTGGCGGGATGTAAGGAGAGTGTAGTGGTTGAAGGTATAGAAGTTCTTAAAAGTTTAATACTGTAAATATATGATCTATTCCTTTCGGCAAATTCTGTGAGATGAAGTCCTGTTCTCGTGTTTAGTCCAAATCCTGTTATGACCGTCTTTACATTGTCTGTCCAGCGTACACAACGTGGTCTTCCGTTGTTTCTCTTTACCTCGCCTCTGGCATGCAATGCGCCTAAATAATTAATAATAAAACTAAACGAATACATTTAGACACCTTTTAAAATAATTCCAATCAGTCTATATCTAGCCTCTGCAATCGGCTTACTTCGTAAAAACTCCACCACTGCTCGTGATCTGGCGGTGCCAGTCCAAAGACTGGATAATAAAGGAGGAGGGCGATGCTAATGATCTCCGTTATCACATAGTGTCGTTAAACTGAAACTACTGCTACTGCTTAGGCCTACTTTGTTAAGAGCTGTAATATGTAAAAATAATTTTTGTCGACGTCAACGGCCTTTGTTGCTATAAGATGTGGTTAAACTCTGGATTCTCTAATTATGTAAAATTTTGAATTATCGTCAACAGCCTTTAATGTTGAAGACGACGTTAAATTCGGAATAATATAATATTAATCTCCAGTTATGTGCCATATGAACGGTGAGAACTGTGCAAAATAATTACACACCTCTTTTAAGCGTAAATTCACCCTACAAGTGAAAACATACGCGCGGTCATATCAGTGAAGGCCTCTTGCATAAGTAGCACGACGGATAATAGCCTATGCAGCTATTAGTTGCAAAAATATTATGTTTCTGGATCATTATATAAAGTTAATTTTAATATATTAACACGGATTTTATATTATATAGCAACAATTGTCACATGTTAAAAATTCTGTAAGTCGTAAACAGGATTAAATCTGAATGAATATGCTTAATAAAGAGCTTGGATATAAATTCATGATCTGAAATTGTACCAAAATATCCTGAGATAACTTGTATTTGATTTGTTGTTAATCTTTAAATTAAATAAAATAAGCTTACGGCAACAAAAACGAATAAAAACGAGCTGCTGAGGCTGCTCCTGGTCTGTGGAGCCTCAAAAATCTAAACATCAGATCGTTTGTGGCCCCGAAAAGTCTCTTAAAGGCCATGGAAAAGAACCGTTAACTAGAAATAACATTTCATACTCAGTCCATAAATGGGAAGAAACTGAATTGAAATTAAGAAGAGAGCCTTTGTTGACACGTTGTCATAAGATGTCGTTAAGCACTGGGTCCATCCACCCAACGATTCCCTGGAAAATTCACTTTAACATTCAAAATAAATAACAGTTAAATGTTTAAAAATCAAATTTGCAGAAGAGCAGCAAATTTAGCTATCATGTTTGATACATTAAGCTAAAATATGTGCTCAAAATGTTTCCCAATTGAACAGTAAGGTGCGCCGTTATGTGTTGGTCCAATATTATTCATCCCACGCTTGAGGTATTTCATTGAAATTCAGAATTTGTGTTCCGTTGACTTTTCTTGCATTATTTCCCAGATTTTTGTAGTTCACGGGATGTAGGTCTGTACTGTTGTGAGGCTAAAGAGCAGGAAGTATCAAACGTAGTTCGTTCATCAACAGTTTACGGTTTCACGAGTGCTCTAATTCACAAATGGCGTCAAAGTGACGAAATTTTAGCGGGCACCGTTTACGATTACAACCAAGAAAAAACCTTATTGGGACCTTACCATTTTCATTCATTCATTCATTCATTCATTCATTCATTCAGAGGACTTATGTAGCGCCACTCCAAGATACCTACTCAGAGGCGCTCCCAGCCCAAAGCTGGCGACAAAGAACAGCTTTCAGATGCTTGTAAAAGGTGTCATTCATGCAATGCCCATAACATCCAGCATTGGATGAATTAATTTATGTTAGGCATATCCAGGAGCGTAGCCAGACTTAAATACAAGAGGAGGCAAAAAATCTGGGGAAAAATTTGATGACCTTTTTTGGAGATTGCTGCCCAAAGAAATTGATGACCTTTTTTCCCTTTTTTGGGAGATTTCTGTCAAATGATTTTATGACCTTTTTTGGCGGATTTCTTCAAAAATTTCTTCTATTGGGACTTGCTACTTCTGTTATAATATTGTTTATGTGCGATGTTAGATATGACGTCAACAGCCGATGTTGCCAAGAGATGTCGTTAAACGGAAGAATAAATGGCTAGTTCGGGAAAAATTTCATTTTTAAAATTTTAAGGTGAGACAATGGTCGATGTCCGTAATTGTAATCATAATTACATAAGCGTAATTTGTGGGGGTACGAGGGGTACCCGTACCCCCACAAATTGGACTGGGGGTACCGTACCCCCCACTTTTTAAACAATTGATGCCAATCAATATTTTATTATTATGCCTTCCCAGAGGTTGCATATGTAGATAGAGTGAGGAGAATATACCAAAAACCTACGAAAGAATAGAATTCCACTACTGGATTTAATCATATTTAAACTGGAATTACCATTACTATGTTAGCTGGCACCACTTTTCTAAGTATTTTTTTTGGTTTCGGCTGTTGACAATGTGCTGGCCAGGGGTGGTGCCCGAAAGTCGCTAAATTTAAGTCGGAGCCAATTGCTGACCGAGAGACAGGATGGACAAAGACAAGCAGAGAGACGTGGAGAAATACTAGGACAGGCGTAGGTCATCGACTCTTCTTGGTAAAGGCTGACACACAAGTAGGGCGAAGAACAAGGTCGGATGAGTAAGTGGACTCCCACGTGAACGGGAAATGACAGTAGTTTTCCACTGACAGGGTATTATGTCCAAAATGGTATTCATATGAAAAGCGAAAGTGGAGAAGAAGTTGGTATCCCCCACTTTAGACCAAAGTAACGTCCCTGATCATAAACTCCGAATTTCCAAAACGTTACTCTAAAGCAGCGCACTAGTGAAGTTGCTAGAGCTACTACTGTTGCTAGACTTTTGTATGCCGCCCCGGCTTGGTGGGGATTCGCCTCGTCTGCTGATCGAGCTAAGATTGATCGCCTAATTCGTAAAATGAAGCGGTTGGGTTTCCTAGACCAAGATTTTCCATCGATTGACATTCTTGTTAAGCAAGCTGATCAAAGACTATTTCGCTGCATTAAATTCAACCCTTTTCATGTTCTATTTTCACTATTCCCCCCAAAACTGCAATACCATATGATCTTAGGCCTAGACCACACAACTTTTCACTTCCTACTAAAGATAATAGAAATTTTATTTCTCGTATCTTGTTTGATTGTTAACTTTATTATTCAATGACATTGTTGTTACTTGACTTGTATAATTATGTACCCTAATGCGGTCTGTCATTTGGCTTTTGATTAAACGAATATATATATATATATATATATATATATATATATATATATATATATATATATATATATATATATATATATATATATATATATATATATATATATATATATATATATATATATATATGCGTCGTATCAGAGAGGTTGTCCAGGGATTGATGCCAAATGGAAAGGGCTGAGTCCGATTGCCAGAGAGACCTAGCTTATGGTTAAATCCGGCACTGAAGGCGGGTTTCGTCGAGGACGAGGAAGTTTCGAGCGTTAACATCGGTTGCAGCCAAAATATGTCGTTGAACTCAGAAGTGTGCAATGTTTTCTGAAGACACCTTTACTTTGATTTTAATCGACTCAAGCTCTGCATGACAATTAACATGGTTTAATGCCGTTTGAAACTCTGCTACGGTGAGATCTATTCAAAATAATTACACACCTCCTTTAAGTGTAACATATGCCTGTTATAGCCCCTATAAGAGAAAGCAGTCTGGATAAAGGAGGAGGGCGACGCTAATGATCTTTGTTATCACACAGTGTCGTTAAACAGCAACTACTACTACTGCAGTCTTGTATCATGCATTGCGAAAGGTAAAACTGTTTTATATAAGTACACACCTCTTTTAAGCGTAATATTTGCCCTATAAGAAAAAGCAGAATAGCTTATTTTTCAGTGATGAATAATGGTTACGAAACTGCATTAAGTTTATGCCGTAGCAGGGACGAAAACTGTTCAGAAATCATTATTATAAAAAAACTAGTGTATTTGCCCGTCATATTATGACGTCATATTATAGGCCTAGAATTATGTATTGTTGGTAATCGCCATCGTCAAAGACCGCCGTCGTCAAGACAACGGTTTATGTTTCACAATAGAACAGAACCCGTTTGTGACGTAGCGTCCCCCGACAGACGGACACTATATGGATATTATATGTATAGATAATTTATGCCGACGTCAACGGCCGTTGTTGCCATAAGATGTGGCTAAACTGTTGATTATATCCCTTAAAACACTGCCACCGCCGTTTTAGGTGGTGCCAGACCTAAGTCTGGGTAAAAGAGGAGATCTACGCTAATCATATTTCTTATAAAACAGCGTCGTCAAACAGCAACTAATCATACTAATTCTGACTGAGCTTGGTGGTGCTAGTCTCATGCCAGGAAAAGGAGTGGCGAGGTCAGTGGCCTTGGAAGCCATAATTTGTCGATGAAAACTGGAAATTACTATTTCAAATTTATCGCTTAGCAAACTTATATGATTCTGCAATTGTTAGAACTGTATAAAAATTTGTCTATCGCAGTCAACGACCTTTGATGTCGTAAAACCGTTGCATTGAATTACCAAGTTATCTCTTGGTAATAAACGGCGAAAAAATTACGTGAACGAACTTTGACGCTATAAGATAAACCATAAGACACCCTAAGATAAACCTAAGATAGCATAAGATAAACCATAAGATAAACCATAAGATACCCTAAGATAGCATAAGATAAACCATAAGATAAACCATAAGATACCATAAGATAGCATAAGATAAACCAAAAGAAATCATGAGATAAATCATAAGGTACACCATAGGATACCATAAGGTAAACTATTCGCCGCATTGATTTGATTGTAAAGGTACACCATAGGATACCATAAGGTAAACTATTGGCGCTATATAAATTTGTAATTACAAATTACAATAGTAACAGGACACGGAACTCGTATTGACTTTCTTTAATTTGTTTAGCAGCGGAATAAAATGTCATCAAAACGTAAAAAGTTCGAAAGGTCATTTCACCAGTGACCTTTCTTTTCAACGTTACTGTTGAGTGAATGCCATCAGTACTGGTCCACCTCGCCTAAATAAAAAAATCAAGCAAACCATGTATACATGTATATCATTACGTGTCGACTTAAAATACAACACAATATGGCTGTTATTTGAGAATACATTCCGTACAAAGTTTATAAGAACACAATGAAGCCTAGCAACACTTAAGAGCCGTAAGGAGACTGAAAGATGTTAGCTTTTCAGTTAGGAGCTATAGACAGTCTGGTAGGAGAGTTGCGAACATGGATAGGTGGAACTCCACTTGGTATCTCCGGAAAACCTCTGTGAGACGACGAAGCGATCGTGAGAAAGCTTGCGTCCTGCGCTTATCTTTAACTAAGGCTTAAAATTTCGAGATTACAATTACGATTACGTGGTAGGGAGTTCCAGATGGAGGGCCAGCAACTGTTACTGAACGCCGGGCAAGACAAGGCATGTATTAGATACAACATACTTTCCAGCAGATGCTGATCGAGGAGAGGTTCGGCCTCAAACCTCAAAATATGTAACCATGGAACCACGTAACCATGGAACCACGTAACCATGGAACCACATAACCATGTAACGTATGGCAGATGCAATTCGAATCAGATGCAAATTGGTGATTTATAAGCCAGAATAGATTACAGATTTTTAATGCGATATCTTTGGTTTCGTGAAATGTGACTTTTTGAAATGTGATTTCTTGAAATGTGATTTCTTGAAATGTGATGTGAATCGTGTGCTGATACTTACGAACGCATCGCTGGTCAGTCACGATGGTCGCCAAGCTGTCCGACAGTTGATCATCGAGGTCGGAGTAGGAATTGACATGAAGCAGGCAGTTCTGGCAACTGGTCAGTTCCTCAAGTCCACTACTCGTGTCGTCTCCCTCACCCACCGACACACCCACCACAAAGACCGAACTCCGTTTGAGTCCGTTGACCTCCTGAATGACCTCTGCATTGACCCCATCCTGCGGGTCAAAGAAGACCACTGCGATTTTGACAGTGTCACCACGTCCGGTCATCTGCTCCTCGCTGAAGCTGACTTCGATGACGTATCTCAGCGGAGAGACAATGTCCGAGTGGTTAGCGGTCAACCGCCGGTCGAGTAAGGCTTTCCTGAGTTGGTCATTCCTGCTGCCCTGGTCGAGGGTCATCCCTCGGACATGTGGTGGACAGAGGCGGGGTGTTAACCCCATCCGAACGGCCTCTCCGTCTTCTCCCAGCTGGTCGCCGAGCATGGCGATTAATTCCAGAGCGTGGCCTGCGTCCGCTGCTCCGTGGCAACTGGGAAGGACAAAGATGATGTCAGCCGGTCTCATACGGCTGCAATCTGCGAAGAAGAGTTAAACCCGGTCTGAAGAACTATAGTGTAACTGTAATTCTAATTAGTAACTTCTTTAGCGCCGGCATCTAATGCACGATTGATCAACCGACAGCGCACCACAGCCAAGCCTTAAAGAACAGTCTAGCTGTCCTTGACACCAAGGTCCTGGTCTCGAGTGCACTCGAGCTCTATTTTAAAAGTCTTGGTCTTGGTCTTGCAACCAAAAGTCTTGATCTAGGTCTTGAGGTCCAGTTTCATTTAGTCGAGCACCTTTGACTTGTTTCATCTGACGTGGCGCAATATAAATTTGCCATTAGAAATCAATATAAAACTGTGAGTGAGACTACAATAAATAAATATAAATATATTTATTTTATAAATATAATTTCAATGATATGATATTAAAAAAAACATATAACTTTTAAATATTTAAACTTGGAGTCATCTGAATTGTCTGGTGTTTTTTTTAAATATATAAAGTGCAAATCTTTTTAACAGCATTTTTCAGAGGCGGCAAAAACTTGACCTACAGGCGTCAGAAAGTCGAGTTAAGTGTAATAGGGTCAGGTCAAATGATGTGATCTTTTATGAACTAGTAGAAAACAAGACGTCATCAAAGAATTGCAGTGGAGGTGTACTTTAAGAAAGCTTACATCTTATAGGTAGCGTTCTTGGTCGTACTGGATTATTTCGATCGGTAGGAGTTTGCGTGGTACTTTGAATTCTTGGAGTCTTTCGAGTCAGTGGTGCTCTTGAAGGTACCCGAGAACTCTCACTGCTTGGTGCTATTGTAGTAGTTTCACTTGTCTCGGTACTTGGAGATCCCGTAGAAACAGCTGACGTTGCAACATCGATTTCACTTGTTTTCGTAGTTGGAGAGGATTGAGTCGTTGTGGCGGTGCTAAGAATCGGAACAGTGGTTACCGTGATCGTGAACCTATTGGTGGATGCAAATACTGTTTTGGTCGCCGGTGGTTGTTCGGTATGTTGTGTGACCCCGGGGGTCAGTCCACAAACCGTATTGATCAGCTTCAGGGTGATGTTGTCCAGTTCCTCGTAGCTATCGATAAGGAAAATCGACTGATGGGAAAGATAACTCGCCATCGATTCCAGCTCTCTCCGATCAATCCCAGCTCCGACCCCAACGACAAACACCACCACACCGCTCTCTTCCTTCAGCCTGGCTGCTTCGAGGGCAGCCGACAGCGGGTCTCCGGCGAGTCCCCCTGTCACGATCACAGCTACCTTCGTGGCCCCTTTACGGTATCTCCTCTCGGGTGAGCCTAGAATGCTCAATGCACTTGCTACGTCGGTTCTTGAGTGGCGCAGTCCTATGCGCGAAAGACCAAACCGGATGTCGGTTACGTTTGAGTAAGCGTCAATGTCAAACTGGAGCTGAGCAATGTCGCCAAAGGTGATGACCGACACCTGAGTCTCGTCCTTGGAGACGTACAGCAGCGAGAGACAGTCCTTGACGAATCGTTGACTGCGTTGGAGGTTCTCTGGGAAGAAGGCGATCGAATGGTCCAAGAGGAATGTCACGTCCAATGGAACGCCTTTGCATTCTGTGAACAAGAACACAAACTTATAATGCATGTTGCAGCGTAGCTGGGCGTTGTTAATCTTAAAAAGGATACTTTAACGACGAGCTGCATTTCCCCCATGGCAGTCGCTTTTCCTATGCTCTCGTAGTTAAAGTGTTAAGCACGATGATAAATGACAGTGTATCTTAAGATCAACTGAGATTTCTTGAGCCGCACAAATAGGCCAAGTTGTCGTGCATAAAATAGGTAAAGCTCCCATAACCCAAGAGGAACCCCAGAGTTGGCGCTCCTTTCTTTAAATTTTCAGCCGATCTAACAATTGATGAATCTCAAGATCCTGGACATGGGATCAGCGCATTGCATGGCTTGCCGTTTTCTTCACAGCTAACGCCATAAAACATATATGCATATACTACTCACATCAGTGTTAATATTAATCGTCATTATAAGTATACAAGCATGTAATTAAATTATTGTAGATCACAACACTCGATAAATCGTCAGGCAAGAGCAGTCCGGTATTTGGATACCAGAGCATTCCTTAGGATCACATCGCTCTAAAGTAACACTTGTTAGAGACCGGAAGTCGTATATTTGATTTGGGAACGTTTCGTCCCCGGACGATTCGTCCCGGACGATTCGTCCCAGGACGATTCGTCCCGAGGACGATTCGTCCCGAGGACGTTTCGTCCCAGGACGAATCGTCCCAGGACGATTCGTCCCAGAACGATTCGTCATAGGATAAAACTCAACTCGGGTCTATTCGTCACGGACTGTTCGTCACGATGGTTGTGTAACTGGGTTTATTATCAAAGGGGCGAAAATCAAAAGGGCGGAATCAAAAGGGTGAAAATCAATAAAGCGAATGATAAATAAGGCGCATGATCAAAAGGGCGAAAAGTAAAAGGGCGCATGTTTAAAAGGGCGAATGTAAATAAAGAGCATGTTTACGAAGATAAGTGCGAAATGTATGAAAAGGGACAAGTCCCGCTAGAAGGGAACCCCATATACCAAATTAAAATCACTCCTTAAATAGGCAATCATCACCAATCACAAATCGCTAAATGATATCCTCGGACGATTCGTCCTGGGACGAATCGTCCTGGGACGAAACGTCCTCGGGACGAATCGTCCTCGGGACGAATCGTCCTGGACGATTCGTCCTGGGACGAAACGTCCTCGGGACGAATCGTCCTCGGGACGAATCGTCCTGGGACGAATCGTCCGGGACGAATCGTCCGGGGATGAAACGTCCGCATACCGTATATTTGCTTTGTGTTACTTTAAGAAACAACTGTGCTTCTAAAGATACAATATTGCAATAAGTGTTAAGTAATGCCTGGTGCTGCCACCTGGTAACGGCTTGACTTCGATTTCTTTCTCGTCCTGTTGTTCCTCGGAGTAACTGCAGATAGTCCTCGACAGCTGCCCCTTTAACACTTCCAATTCCTTCTGACTGGTCAGAAGAAAGAGGAACTCCTCCAGGCTAGCGATGGCTCTCAGTTCCCGATAATCCACATCCGGTCCGACTCCAACCGCGAACAGAGTGATCCCTTCCTTGTGAGCCATTTCCGCTTCCTGTCGCGTGGCCGCTGTGTAATCGGACTGTCCGTCGGTGAGGACGATTGCAATCTGGGGAACCCCGGATCGTTTGTCCTCCGTCATCATTTGCCTCATCCTTTGAAGAGCCAGTTCCGTTCTAGTACCTCCTCGAAGTTGTCTCACCAACGAAACAGCCTTCATAGCCGTCTCTGCACTTGAGTAGGTCCTAAGATCAAATTCCACGCGGACCTGGTCTCCGTAGGTAACCAAACCACAGCGGACCATCGACAGATTGATATGAAGGTCCCGGATGATGGTCCTCACGAAGTTCAAGTGCTTCCGGAAGTCCGGACCATAGATGCTTGATGACGCGTCCAGGAGGAAGATGACGTCCGTTGGTTTCCCACATCCGGTCTGCATAGAGCGCGCCATGAAAGCTTAGGAATTCAAAAGCAATAAGCACCATGACGTCACTTGCACTAACGATAATCACAACATTGTTTAGCACCTTCAAAAGGAGCTGTTTAAATTAGCCAAATTCAAGCATACATATATTCACATACTTCCAAACATATACATATGCATATAGATATATGACTGCCTACATACTTACAAATACAACGCACATAAGTTTGCATAAATGCATACATAAATACAAGTATACACAGATACATTCATACATACAATCCTACAAACATACATGCATACATACATACATACATACATACATACATACATACATACATACATACATACATACATACATACATACATACATACATACAGACAGACAGACATACATGCATACACACATCCATACATACATTATCGAGTCTATTTAAATGTTTTCTTGTATTAGCACATTGAATGTTTTTCATAATTTGTACTGAAATTTACTTCGAGTCACCATTTTGACATTTTCATCTGTTCGGTGAGGAAATTGCTGCTTCCAACATTTTCTAATTTATCATTTAGACTAACATATTAGTTAATAATCTTCAGTTTTTAACAAGCGTACCTTTTCTGTCTTCATACTCAGTGGCTCCAAAAACCTGTATAGGCATAAAAATTACAATTCTTTGCAATCGGCATTGTTATTATTCATTCAATCAAACAATAAGTCTAAGCTTGATATAGCACCCGTTAAGATACCTACTCGGAGGGGCTCCTGGCCCAAGCACGGCTGGAATAATAATTATTATTAGTATTTCATTTTTATTATTATTCTATTTCTTAATGCTATTACTATTATTTATTAAATTAAGTTTTATTCAGCAACAGTTTAATAGTGTCGTCGTGATTTAATTTTGATATTATTTTATAACTTAATAATAATGACAATAATTACAGTGATGATGATGATGTTGATGATGATGATGATGATGATGATGATGATGATGATGATGATGATGATGATGATGATGATGATGATGATGAAGACGACGACGACGACGACGACGATGATGATGATGATGATGATGATGATTATGATGATGATTTTTGTATTACTATGAAGAGCATTATTTATGACGCTATATTAGTTTTTGCATATTACATGTAGATAAGCATTTGCAGTGGTCTTTCCAAATGAATTTTTACATGTGTTGCAATGGATATAACTTACCATCATTCCTGAAACCATCACGATCGCTACGAAACTTACTAAATATTGCATTTTCTCAGCACACGAACTGGAATTTTCTTTACCAAGCTAAAATTGTAATCAACCCAGTAGAAAATAATCTTTAAAACATGTAGTTTAAATAATTTTAAAATTCAGTATTGTTGACGTACTAATCAATAAATTCCCTTAACGTTCCTAAACATCTACCACTCTGCACCTCAAGCTAAGCGGACAGCAAGTTTTAACGAAGATTTAATCTGATGAATTGCGTTGGCGTGGAAGGAATGGGGGCGCCAGCTACAGGTAGTGACGTCATAGTATGACTAGACAATCTCCGACTTCTATATAATCGCTCGAGGAACGTTTCCTGTTCTGACAAATTCAGGTCCGGATGCTCGTAATTGGTTCCTCGGTAAGCTTAATTGCTGTCGTTTAAATCATGAGTACTGTTTTGAGGTGTGTCCTATCTGAAGTTTATATCAAATTCAATTTTAGGGATGTGTGGATGTGTTAAGCGGTTGATATCGGTTGAGTTTCAAGGATGAGTAAGTAATTTAAATAGCCTAAGTTAATACGTGGACAACATCTGTATGCATGCACACACGCACACACACATACATATGTGTATATATATGTAAGTTTATTATAAGTCAACAAAGGATGACACACTGCATCACAGCTTACAACAGTCTACATGTAAAGCGATAATAGTAATAATGATAATAAAGTATATAATTATTTCCTGTGCTATGACAAAGAAATGTGTGTGCTAGCGAGATTTGAGAATTAGTCAGATGTAGACAAAAGGCGAGGGATGAAATTCTTGTCATCTCTGGGTGGAAGAGAATATGTATATCTGTCTGTATGTTTGTATGCATGTATGCAAGCGAGTAGTACCGTATATGTATGCAGTGATGGGCAATAGTTAACTAAAAAGTTGCTAACTTTTAGTTTAACTAAAAAAATTTAGTTAAGGAAGAAGTTTATCTAAAAAAATAGTTTTGTTAAAACCATAGTTTAACTAAAAAATTTTAGTTGCTAACTAAAAAGTTTAACTAAAAAATCAGCAATATGCAAATGTTTTTCCACGGTGAACATTGAACTCTGTCAGCAAAAAACATTTTAACACTGCATTGTTTTAGCATGTAACATTTAGCATGTGTTTTCAAATTCATACACTAGTTACAGTACACATGTAACTGTGTGCCAGAACAGTACACATTGCATAGTTTGAAGGTGAAACTGTAATTGATGCTTTTAACGTCAATTTACGTCTTTTATTGTGAAAATGTTTGTCGTAAAAAGTTGGAAAAAGTTTAACTACTTTTTTTTAGTTTAGTTAACTAATTTCCAAAATCAGTTGCCAACTTTAGTTTATTTTTTTTAGTTGAAAAATAGTTTTAGTTTAACTAAAAAAAAATAGTTTAGTGCCCATCAATGTATGTATGTATGTTTGTATCTATGTATGCATGTGGTATGTATATATATATATATGTATGTACGTATGTATGCATATATGTATGTATGTATGTATGTATGTATGTGTAATGCCGTCAATTACCAGTATGTAGCATTATGTAATATATGAGAGTAGTCGGTGTACTATCACGGAGGTTCCCTGTTAATTAAGAAGGTGGTCCGACCGCTTTGTGTGAGCTCACCATAGCTATTCAACATTGTGGCGGAGATGATTACTAAGGGGCCTCTGGATGGTCATGGAAATGGAATTAAAATAGAAGGAAGATGAATTTAAAAAAATCTTCGATATGCCAAAGTCATAATGTTGTTGGCGGGGTCGGAAGCCGAACAGCAGGAGGTGGTGAATTGGTTGGACCTGTGGCGTTCTCCGCCCGCCCGGACGCCTGCACTCTCGTCGCGCCGGGCGGGTTTCCGTGTGGTGGTGACTCCAGCCCACTGCCCGTCTGGAGCCCCACCAGAGTCACTGCCTTGTCTACTTTCAACGTAAAATGGCTGTTCTTTATCTCTTCCCATAGTGAATGTTCTTATCAGAGGAGATTCAGGATTGGCCGCTTAAGAAAGGCAACACTATACCGTTTTATCTCGGGGTCTGACTCTGCTCTTTTCCGCGGTCGCCGGATGGGCAACGTCCTGCAGGATGGCCGTCCTTCAGAACAGGGTTCGTTCTCTTAATCAGCAGCAGTCTTCCCTCTTTGTGTGCCTTCTTAGCTACGGCTTCCTCTTACTCTCCAACCGATCTGAACTTTGACGTACCATTCTACATCTCGTGACTCTTGTACTATCGCCATTTATAAGGGACACCAAACGTTTTCTAAGTATCGGGAACAAGGAATACATGTGACAAGTTTTTACGTCATATCGTCCAAGACACCGGTCTATTGGGCAACTGTCAAAGGTAACTCTGCGTCGTGTCGTCTAGGCACCTGTCCATACGTCTTCCCACCGTACGTATCTCTCGCTCCATATCCGTGCAGGGCATACCGGCCTCACACGTATATTGTCATGCACCACATTTACGGATAAGTTTCATTACCCGTCCTCTGTGTTGGCAATTATCGACCAACACAGTGATAAATTCTGCGTCGGAAGATACGATAAGGGTCTCTATGGCACTCTGATAGTGAAGGTCCTCTCTCTAACCTTCCTATCTACACACAGAACTTCGTTCCGACCTACGCACGAGAGGGCCCATCCTCGCACTTCAGTCAGTTCTCAGAGCTGTGTGTTACGACAAGCAAATAGAGTTCTACCCGGGTATCCGACTACCCGGACTTTCACGTATCGCTCTCTTGGTCTGATTTAATATCTCTTCGTACTTGGGATTCTCGCACACTTCATCTGGGGACGTCACCTTGGGACTCTGACTAACTGAACTTCGGCTAGCAAAACGCGAACTTATCTCTTTCGGACCTGGGTACCCGACTACCCGACCCGAACTTTGAGGTTAATCTCTTCCTCTTGTTTATTCTACCTGGAACTCGCGTACTCTTCACCTAGGGATCTGGCCCGCTGTATCTTCTCGTTGCGGCGTATCCCTACCCGGTTTACACAACCTTTTATCTTCCCACTATTCAGAATTAGTCTGTCTCGAGACCTGAGCAGCAGAGTGGGCCCTTACTCCACAAGCCGTATCTCTTGAACCTGACTCTCTGAATCCAATAGAGAACGTAACAGTTGTGTCTTTTTCCGGGAGCGCACAGACTCGTAGGCTTCGTTTCTCGGTACTCACACTCGATTCTGCTAGCGGTATCTGTGGGTAAATATCAGTAACTTTACCCCGTTATTGCACACAGACCTGTGTTACTTTCCACTGTGGAAACTTTCCCGAACACCGGAACAGACAACGGTCGGATCGTCCGGATGGCCTCCCGGACGGATATTTGCCGGTAAACCGCGGGAGTAACTAGGACTGAACAAGGGAACCAAACACGGTGACCGCGAATGGAAAATTTACCGGTAGTTCCCCGATGTTATCGAACGGTACCAACGGGGTCACCCTCCCAGTACAAATCGAACTGTCACCACCGGGGTCTTTGCTTCCCCGTTTTTATACAGACCTGTGTTTTCTCTAACTCTCACGATCGGTCTCTCCCCGAGGTTTACTCAGCCTGTTAAACTTCCACAATCGGGATTCAGACCGGCTCGCGATCTAACGGCAGGGTGGGCCCCAAACCTGTCGAATCGGCGGTCAATCCAACACCCAAGAGTGATTAGTTTTGCTGTACTCGGGATCGCACTGGTTAGCCAATATTTGACGATACTTGAACTGAGTTATCACTAATCGGGTCTTCGCCCGCGTATCTCTCTGACTACTACCACCGGGCTTTGCCCGTGTATCTCTGACGGTCAACACCGGGTCTTTGCCCGTGTATCTCTGACTGCAACCACCGGGCTTTGCCCGTGTATCTCTGACGGTCAACACCGGGTCTCTCCGCGTGTATCTCAAACGGCCACTACCGGGTCCTTACCCGTGAATATCAAACGGTCAACAGCGCGGTCTTTCCGCGTGTCTCTACCGATACAGACCCGTGAGCCTTTATCTCTCACGATCGGTCTTTCCCTGTAACGCGAACCAGATACCAACGGGATCTTTCCCGTCTTTCTATCGTACAGTCACCGGCGGACTCGCCTTTCCCGTCTTTACCGAACGGCCACCGACTGGGGCTGCTTCCCAGTCTTTATCGAACGGAACCGCCGGGGCCTTCCCCGGACTATCGAACGGTTTACCAGCGGGGTCACCTTCCACGAACTTTACCGACACAGACCTGTGAGCCTTTATTCCTCACGATTGGTCTTTCCCCGATTCAGCCTTCCACGATCAGACTCGGTACCTTTCGCGATCTACAACAGGGTGGGCCCAACCCCGTTGAATCGGCGTTTTGCCAGCACTGGTCAGACCGCCTTTGGAGCGGCTCTCACTCGGGAGCGCACTGATTAGCCTTGTAAATATTATATCGTAACCGAAACCGGGAAACACTCGCCGAACCAACGACACTAAAGCACCGTGTCGTGTACATGTAGAGCGCAACGCCGCCGCTCTACGATATAAGCAATGCACCATGAGGCAAGCTCTATGCATCCATCTGCATCTATCTGCATCCTATGGTCTCGCACGTAAAATATGGATGGATCCAGGGTTTAACGACATCTTATAGCAACAAAGGCTGTTGACGTCGACAGAAATTAGTTTGGCATATTACAGCACGTAAAATATATTCGGGCCTCCATACTTATATACTACCCATATACACCATTTCAAATACAGGTGTCTAAGGTATCGAAATCAACCTATGATAATAAGCGCCGCCCTAGCTTTAGGCCTTATTTATTGGACCTGAAGGCGTGTAATATTATACTAATTATTAATTTGATTCGCTAAAGTGGGAAGAATACGCTAAAGCTTAAATCTTGGCTATTATAATATCACGCTAGCGCTACCATTTATGCATCGGCCGCTGATGCATTACGTCGCCGGAAAACACATCAACAAGACAGCTATTATTATACACCGTGTCTCAAAATAAACTGTGCAAAATTGTTTCTGTCAGAACTTCGTCAAATTTCCACCAATTTAAATAATTTTTGGTAGGTAGATGGCAAAATGGCTGAAATTTTATGCTATACATACATTTTCCACCTCACCTGACTCATGTCACCGCACTACCTTGTTAAACACAGATGTATCAATTTCTTGTATAACGCTTAAATTTTATTACATGCAACAAACTATTTCATCGAGCCGGGTGTCAAAGTGAATGGGGCCTACTATCGCGACAACCTTCTTGCCCAGAAGCTACTGCCAGACATACGCCGGAGATCCCAGGGCGAGTTTTTTGTCTTTCAACAGGATGGCGCCTCGGCGCATCGAGCACGCGACACTGTCTCTTTCCTGGCGCGAGAAATGCCCGACTTCATACCTCTAACACTGTGGCCGCCGAATTCACCGGATCTTAACCCAGTAGACTATGGCATATGGAGTGTGCTGCAGGAAAAGGTTTACCGCTCTAGAATAGCCAACGTCGACGAACTTAAAACGCGTCTGATCGACGAGTGGGCGCGCTTTGACCAGTCGATCGTTGATGCTGCTATCGGCCAGTGGGCAGTGGCGTTGCCGTCTAAGCGCTTGTGTCCGTGTAAGCGGAGCACATTTCGAGCACCAATTCTAACACTTTTAAGCAGATCTGTCATAACAATTAAAAACTCTGCTAAGCAAACCATATTTTACTTTACTGCGTGCTTATTAAGTCGTCAGATAGTTTGTTGCATGTAATAAAATTTAAGCGTTATATAAGAAATTTGTACATCTGTGTTTAACAAGGTAGTGCGGTGACATGAGTCAGGTGAGGTGGAAAATGTATGTATCGCATACAATTTCAGCCATTTTGCCATCTACCTACCAATAATTATTAAAATTGGTGGAAATTTGACGAAGTTCTGACAGAAACAATTTTGCACAGTTTATTTTGAGACACGGTGTATAATAACCTACATTCAAGCCATGTGGCCTGTCCGTCACAGACCTTTAGCAGGCAGCAGACGTGGACACTGATTAATATGGATAAACCTAAGACTTTGGTAAGAAATGGTACCACGTGGTACCACTCAGGGTACAGTGCAACAGTTGGAGCAGGTTGACACACTTTGAAATCTTGCTTCACTTATAACTGAGGACCCCGAGTGTTGTGTTCTGAAATTGGGTCAAGACTAGCAAAAAGACAACGTGTTGAAGTAGCACTGAGAAAGGTGTGGGAAAGTCACAGCATCTTGCTTGCAAGAAAGATACTACTATGAAGGTTCCTGTGTGGCCAATAGCAATGTATGGTTGTGAGAGCTGGACCACAAGGAAAGACGAGCAGGCAAGAATCAACGCGTTTGAAATGATTTTTTTCCGGGGATTATGGAGTGCTAGGAAGACAAATGAATTGGCGTTGGATACTGCTGGAGTAGGTTGAATGATCTTCGGATTGTTCAAACAGAGGAAGCTTTCATATTTCGGCTATCGGCTGTGGAATAGTGGAGATTGCGTTGGTGAGGAGGTTATGCAAAGCACAGTTCCAGGATCAAGAGTTGACAAATGACAGATAAAATTGTGGACCTGATTACTGCCTACCACACGTAGTATTTGTGAAATTTAATTCCTATGGGCAAATCATCTGCCATCCTTACTTCGCTCTCATTGTCACATCCTGTAATTATCATAGGCCGCTCGTCTCTTCGATTAGCAAATGCGGGAAAGTACTTTGTTTCTAATACTCGTCTTCTCTTTGACGGGAGTTCATTCACAGTTGCCGGTCCCTCCACCTGGAACTCTCTACCTCGTCATGTTCGCAACTGTCTTATCGAGATTGTCTTTGGTTATAAACTGAAACCTTACCTTTTCCAGTCTGCTTATGGCTATTAATGGTTGCCCGGATCCAAAGTGCAATTCTGAACTTTGCATGAAGAGTCGGTGTTAAGTAATGGGGTTATACATAATGGGGTTTAATATATATGAGGTTATATATAAATTATGTGGACATATGGTTAAATATAAACACACACAAACACACACACACACACACACACACACACACACACACACACACACACACACACACACACACACACACATATATATAACCTGTATATAACCTATATATGACCTGTATACACGCTTCAATAACTTTTCAGCGGATTTGTCTTTAATTTCTTTCCTCAAAAATTGAAAGATTACAACCGTACATTTCGCTTCAATGCATCTGATTACACCAGTTCACTTGAAAACCTAAACAATTGAAATAAAGTAATGAATTATTGAATAATAATGAGATTAACGTGCCAGACGTCAATCATTGGTATTTTATTCCAGACAAAAAGGTCGACGAAACTTCAGAATATCATTGGATGGTGTAATTCTTTTCGAAAGACAAACTCTACATCAAATCTTACATCATATCTTTACAACCCTTTTGAGCTGGCTTGAAACTCTGAAAATTTTCATGTTATCCTATACATTACAAAGTTACTTCAAACGAGTATGTATATTATATACACTGTAAATAACGTCTATTAAGTTAGTACCTGACCTAAATGACGTTGAAGTCACCGAGAAAAGAATTTCGTGCATAAGCAAACAGCGCTCAGATAACAGTTGTTATGCTTATTGTTTCAGACCAAGCCATAATATCTTCCCAGTTCAATCTGTGAAATACAGTGCATACTGCTAAAAATAATAAAAATATTAATGATGATAATAATATTAATATTAATGCCTGAGTGATCACTTATACCTCGTTGAAAAATATTGATGATGATGATGATGATGATGATGATGATGATGATACTACTACTACTACTACTACTACTACTACTAATAATAATAATAATAATAATAATAATAATAATAATAATAATAATAATAATAATAATAATAATAGTAATAATAATAATAATAATAATAATAATAATAATAATAATAATAATAATAATAATAATAATAATAATAATAATAATAATAATAGTAATGCCCGAGGAGTTCTAACCGTTCCAGAAACTTAACAGTTTTAGTAATCTTCAAGTCCCTGAGGGATCATTTCTACCTCGGTGCAATAAAAAATAATAATAATAATTTGAACAATGTGTCAATGTCCTTGCCGAATCTACGTAATTAAATGAGACAGTAAGGCAGTTGTTACAGAATTCCGGATCATAATGATCTTCACTGTTGTCGTTACGGTTCTTGTGACTTTCTCGTGCACAGCTGAGTCATGATTGTTCTCTTCAAAGATTCCACGAGGGCGTTGAGCCCAGAGTAAGATTCAGCGCTCAGCAGACAAGAGTCGCAGCCAGTCATTTGCGAAAGTTCCTCCTCAGAAGCCATTGCTCTTCTTCCCACCACGATCACTACGATGCGAATACCCTTCTGCTGGAGACGGTTGGCCTCCTTGACGCTCGCTTGGGTCAACCTGGCCGACCTCCTGTCCACAAAGACCACCGCGATCTTCTCCGTCTCATTACCACGGGCTGCGTCGTGTGAGCTGAAGCCTATGTCTCGAAGGTACCTCAGCATGCCTGCTGTCTCCTCGATCCTGCCTGACGGGGTCTGATGCTCAATGTAGCGTGATACTTTGTCTGCGCGGCTGCCCTGGTCGAGACTGAAACCGGAGATAGAGTGACAGACGCGCGGTGCGAGTCCGACACGGATACGACCGTCTCCCACACCCAGGGTTTTCGTCATCGATTCTAGGAACCGCAGCCCCTCCCTCGTTTCCTGGTCATCGATGCTACTAGGAAGTGTAAACATTATATCAGCTGGCTTTATCGCCTCGCAGTCAATAGCCGTAATAGGCTGAGTCGTTGCAATATTTGTTTTCGCTGTTGTCGAAAGGGACACGTTCATGTCCTCTGTCGCAGCTTCGGTCGGCGCGTGCAGCGCTTCCGGCTTCAGTGACCCCTGATCCAAGCTATTTCCCAGACAGGCCCTCGACATCAAACGCTGCTTGACGGAGCCAAGAACGGCGTAGTTCTCCACCATGAAGACATGCTGATCGGAGGGAAAGCTGGCGATGGAATACAGCTCCGTCTTATCAGCCCCAGCCCCAACTCCGATGGCAAACACCGTTACCCCGTCTTCCTTAACCCGAGTCGCTTCTAGGGTCGTTGACACTGGGTTGTCTGACTGACCATCGGTAATGACCACGGCGATTTTTATAGCGCCAACTCGATGCCTACGTCCAGTAAATGAAGTCTGGCGAACGTAGCGAAAAGCATCAGCCGTGTTCGTACCTCCCTTCTGCTGGGCGATGCGCTTCACTGCACGCTGAACTTCAGTCACGGTTGAGTAGCGATCGAGAGCAAACTGGGTCGCTGGGTGGTCACCAAAGGTAAGGACACCGACGTGGGTTCCGCTCTCGGAGACCTGGAATAAGGCGACCATGTCGCTGACGAATTTCAGCTGACGCCGGAAGTCTGGTCCCCAGATGCTTCCGGATCCGTCAAGAACGAACATGACGTCAGCTAGTTTGTCAGCGCATCCTTTGAAAACGAGAACAGTACAAGAAACGTTAGAGTTATAGAGGTTCACGATAGTCTAATGGTTAGTCTCTCTGTCTCACTCTCTATCTCTGTCTCTGTCTCTCTTTCTCTCTCCTCCCTCCCTCTGTCTCTGGCTCTGTCTCTCTATCTGTCTCTGTCTGTCTGTCTGTCTGTCTGTCTGTCTGTCTGTCTGTCTGTCTGTCTGTCTGTCTGTCTGTCTGTCTCTCTCTCTCTCTCTCTCTCTCTCTCTCTCTCTCTCTCTCTCTCTCTCTCTGTTTCTCCATGTCTGTCTGTCTGTCTCTCCCTTCACTGTATGTCTGTCTGTATGTATATATGTTTGCCTATCTGTCTGTCTGTCTCTCTCCTCCCTCTTTCCTGGTATTCTGGCAACCGCATTTCTCTTAACGTCTTGACACCTTTGAACCGTCTATCTTTTTTACGCAGCGCTCGTCAATTATCCGACTCTCTGCGTTCACCTTTCACGTAGCGCTTAAAAAATATCCGAGCCTACGATTACTATATAATTTTATTGACCTTTCGCATTTTCACTCCTTCCTTAACGACACCAAAATTTATAATGCACTCTTTCAGGTCTGGGATTGTATTCCAGACCTGACAATATAATAACCCGTTAATACCTGTGACGAGTTTCTATGAAGTGTCGCTATATAAATTCGCTATCTACAATTACAGTGATAATGACAGGCATGTCTGTTAACCTTCGACGTTCTGTAGAAGAGCAGACGGGGGAGCTTGGTCGTTTTGTGCTTCGACATCGCACGCCCTTTCCGTTAGGATCGTCCGAATTCTCTTCAATCCGTCGAAGTTTCCCACGTTGAACCTGAAGTCCTCCTGACTGGCAATCGATCTCAGCTCCCTATGGTCCACATCCCTTCCAATTCCCACCGCGAACAGGGCGATCCCTTCGTTGTGAGCCGTTTCCGCTTCCGTTCGCGTGGCCGGTGGGTAATCTGACTGTCCGTCGGTTATGACGATTGCAATCTGGGGAACCCCGGATCGTTTTTCCTCCGTCATCATTTGCCTCATCCTTCGAAGAGCCAGTTCCGTTCTAGTACCTCCTCGAAGTTGTCTCACCAGCGAAACAGCCTTCATAGCCGTCTCTGCGCTTGAGTAGGTCCGAAGACCAAATTCCACGCGGACCTGGTCTCCGTAGGTAACGAGACCACAGCGGACCATCGATGGATCGATGTGAAGGTCCCGGATGATGGTCTTCACGAAGTCCAGCTGCTTCCGGAAGTCCGGACCATAGATGCTTGATGACGCGTCCAATACGAAAATGACGTCAGCAGGCTTGTGACATCCTTAATAAAAGAATAACAACACACATATACACATGCGTAGACTCAGAGGGGCAGCCGGGGCACGTCCCCCCAACCAACCAATAATTGAGATGGGCTGTACACCCAATGCAACAAGTGTAGAATGAATAACCAAATGCCCCCTCCCCCAATATTTTGGGCACGTTTACGCCATTGAACATATATATATATATGAGAAAGTACATGGTTACAGTAGAATACAATACAACCACACCTGATGCTGCCCTCCTTTAAAAGTTCAGAAATACACACACACCTTACGAAAAATATTGGTGGTAAGTGAAGGACTTTCTGAACGTCCCACACAGTGACCGTCTCGAGAAAGTCTCGAACTCGTTCTCCCGCGTTGCAGGCAGAAGTCTTTAGCCAAACAACACCATTACTGTTGTATGGACTTTTTCACTGTCAATTACGCTGGTCAACATGATGCTAAATGTCATTAAGGACTGAAGTGCAATTGTTTAGCAAAACTAGTATAACTAGTGGTGTCTCACGCAACACGTGTAGCCTAAGCAGTGGATGCTCATCCACAGTTACGAGATTGTTCATCTAACCTGCATCCACGTACTCAGTGAGTTCACATTAATCAACTCCACTTTGGCGACCAATGTTTTAAACTGCGTTATTCCACGAGGCTCAACACGACGTGGACTCGACGTGGACTCGCTCTTGTTTACATTATGTACGATCCCACTTAATTGATCAGTTATTGATGACTCCCTTTGACTGCCAGTTGGAAGGTAATGGCCCTCTGATATTCTTTTCATTTTCCAGTTCTACGTCCAATCCTCTTCTCCACTTACATACTTCTGTTGTCGGCCGTGACCATCCTTGGATGGTTAGTATCCTTAGCGTCGCCAAGGTGGGGCAAAGGGGGGACAGCTACCCTCTCCCATCCCTGTTCAGGCTGGGTCGTGGGATTCGTGAACATCGGATGAGTTTCGGGTGGTACCTCACTATGTAGTTTGTTATGTTCTAAAGGGCCATGCCATGGACTCCGCTCGAAGTCCTCCATATTCCCTACCTTGCCCCCACCTCAACCTCATAGCTCTGGCGGAGCCACTGGTTAGTACTTACAGTATAACCTTTCGAATCCTTCCAAGCCTTATCTTTGTGCACAATTAAGTAACTTAAAGGTAGAGGAAGAAGAACAGGCTATTATTCACCTCTTTTAAGTATTTTTTCACTTATAATTTAATTAAGTAGACGAGGAAGAACAGTCCCTTGTACACCTCTTTTAAAAACTTTATTGCCTTACAAGTTAATGAAGTAGACAAATGAAACGCGTTTTAAAGGTATCTAATGGCACAGTGTTTGCATTGGTGTATCAGTCTCTCCTCAGGGAAACTATTTGAATGCAGCGTATGTTTTCTTACGATGTTCATAGTCTAGTGGTCACCGTGATGGACTGTCAACCGAGAGGTCGCGGGTCCAAAGCCCGGGGAAAATCAGACAGTGAGGTAGAGGCGTGGACAACCACCCTCAGATGCCGAGACGAAGAAAATTGAAATCGCTTACCCATGTTTATCAACCAGGATAGCTAAAGGAGAAAGTTGGTACGTTGCCGTTTACTGTGTTATAATAGAAATGATTAGCGTCGCCCTCCTTCCTTTACCGGGATTTGTAGTGGCCAGTGTTATTTTCGTTCCTAAAATCATTTTAGTTTTAGTTTCTATTTCTGTCAGGTGTCAATCATTTCTATTTAGTTTTAGTTTTAGTTTTTTAGTTTTCAATCATTTTCGTTTCTATTTCGTTTCTATTCCTGAAATCATTTTAGTTTTAGTTTAGTTCCAGTTTCTCAAAACCAAATCATTTTAGTTTTCGTTTTTCAAATCATTTTAGTTTTACTAGTGGCACTGCAGAATGCAAGTTAAGAGCAGAGTGCATTACATTCTTTGTCTACTTCATTTATTTATAAGCGAATAAAACACTTAAAAGAGGTGTAGAAGTGCCTGTTATTCTTCGTCTACTTTATGTAAATATACACAAATATAAAACGTAAAAGAGGTGTATAAGTGACTGCGCGCCTTCGTCTACGTCATTTACTTATAAGCCATTAGAACACTTAAAAGAGGTGTATAAAAGACTTCTTCAGGTTATATGGTGATATGTCACGTGCTAACCTTTCATATTAAGGGATAACGCGTTGAATTAGATCTCAGATGTTTCAAATTCTCTTGGAGTTTCCAACGCTGTACCCCATTTGCAGAGGATTTAAAATAGCACCTGAGTCTGAGGCATCTACTGTTAAGTGAGAAAAGACGCTGGCATTTCTGTAGAACATCTAGAAAATTATTAACTGAATCGTAGCTTAAGCTACCAATAAAAGTTCAATTACCTGTGTCGTTCGTCGATTCAGTGAACTGCCCGAACTGGAAAACAAGAAAACACGCTCTGTTATTATTTGCAAATGAATCATTGCAGTAAGACACGCCTATTGGCTTAACAAGAGGTAGAAAACAGGGCTTACAAAAGCCTTACAGTGGTCAGAATCAAAGAAGCAGTTGCACTAACGCGAAGATTTCAATGACAAAGTAGGTAAGTATCGCATATATGCATCTTAGAAGCGCACATGCATTGCATAAAATTTGACATTAAAGCTTAGCGAATTGATTAAGAAATGACGAATATATATTTAAAGGGTTTAAATACCATATAACTTCTGCACACAAACGCATGCCGATAGACCTAAATATATTCATTCGGGAGCGCGCTTATTCTGAATTCCATTCCAACTACTGTCTAACCGGATTACTGACTTCGTGTAGCGATACCTGAAAAATTACTAGGGCCTATTATTATTGTTATTGTTTTTATTATTATTATTATTATTATTATTATTATTATTATTCCTATTATTATTATCATTACTATTATTATTACTATACCATTATTTTTATTACTGCTACTACTACTACTACTACTACTACTACTACTACTACTACTACTACTACTACTACTACTACTACTACTACTACTACTACTACTACTACTACTACTACTACTACTACTACCACCACCACCACCACCACCACCACCACCACCACCACCACCACCACCACCACCACTACTACTACTACTGTTTTATTTATCTGTTAATATGTTTAGCTAGTTTTGAATTTTTTCCGCTCTAAGGGTCAATGAACCTTATTGCTAGGACCGAGACATTAATTGTGTCTATTCTGTTCGAATTTTCCATCGTTGGATTGCAGATCCGACGCACTACCGAACAGACATGATGAACATTTTCCAAAAATATTTTTCTTGTTGCGTTTTAGCTTCAGATCGTCTTTTATTGTGTGCCTAATAACTTCAAGAAATGCATGATTATATGTGGACATACCGTGCATTGCGAGATCAGTACAACCAACAGAGTTGCTAAGAGTAAAAGCGCCATCCTTAGATGTTTTCACTGCAGCCTTCTTAGATGTCCGTAAGGTCAGCCCGCTGCTCTGATGAAATTCTGCACTGATAAGAGCTAACAAGTAAACATCTGAGCATCTACTCAACTGCCTTACAGATCACTCTGTCTATTAACTATTGTCGTAATTGCAATAACAATTACTACATCCAGAATATTTGCAATCGGCGTAGAACACCTATCAAATTCTGACCAGTAATAGACAGAGAGTGTAACGAGCAGCTCCCCCAACCTCAGACTGATGTTTCTAAGCCATCTTCTCTAGCCTCTTATACGATTTAAATTGACGACATACTTACGTCAATCGCATTTCTACCATATATCCGTTTCGAACAGCAATTAAATACGCACGCTAATAGCAATTTAGCAATTCCGTCAACCAAGGTCTATAATTAGTTCTGAGGCGTATAAACGTCATGAAAAGCGACACAAAGTCATGGTCTACATCTGGTATTAAGAATCGAGGGTTTGAAAATCTAAGGTTTCTAATTGGACTGTAATTGCAAATTTATGTACCGCCAATTCAGACAGACTCGTCAGATGATTAACAAGTGAGAGAGTCGCTGCGTGAGTCATGTGTCCCGTGCTCAGCACAGTCATTGTGACATGCCCAAAAAAATAATTAAACGACTTGTTGAAAGACTAGAACTTTTTTAGATGATTAGTCGGGGCGTGACTAACGCCGTGCAGCCCACGCTGCACCGTGACCCAGGGGCGTCTACATGTCACCATGGAAACCTTGGAGAAAATGCTCCTTCCAAGAAAAAGGGGGCGATCTGTCAGTGTGCGCTATCGTTAACGGAAGGAGGGAAGGGGAAGGGGAGGGGAGGGAGGGGAGGGGAAGTAACTCTAATGACTTCGGGAGGAGAGACGCCCCTGGTGTGACCTAATTTAATGTAATGTGACTCTTTGGAATAGGTTAGCTCTATATAAAAAAGAAGCGTCATGGAGACCAGATTGTGGAACTTTGATTTGTAAAGTGAAGTCCGTAAGATCCTGTTGTTTCTATCAGTTAGGTTCCACCTAGGATGCACCAAGGATCACAACGATAGCTACTCTATCGATTCCAAGTTGTTGTGAAGGACTCCTGTCACGAGCTCGGTGCGGCCCTAACCCCCTAGTGATGGCACTGGTTATTATTACTATTATTTGTGTAATTATAGTGTGTTTATTTTTATATTTCTATTAGTATTGCTTCCACCGTGTAATATTTTATTTATCTCTTAATATATTTAGCTAGTTTTGTACTTTTCCCTCTTAAGGGGCTATAAACCTTAATGCGAGGATCGAGACCTTAAGTGTATGTGTACCGTACTTCATTTGTCTACTGCTCAAACATTCCATCGTTGGATTGTGGATCCTACGCACTACCGAACAGACATGATGAACATTTTTCACAAATATTTGTCTTGCCTTGATTTCTTTGATTTTATATAGTTTCTTTAATTCCGCAGTCTGCTTACAATTCATTACCAATATCAATTAAGGTCCCAGTGTAATGTAGGCCAGTGTTTGAGTTAATATCTGGACAGTAATTGTATTTTATAATTGGCGATTGGCGAGCAGATAGTCAGAGGCCTTATTAAGGAGAGGCTAGTGGTTGAAGGCGTGTAAGAGGTTTCGCTGAATGGGTTTTATAGGTCAAACAGACCGAATTCTACAGTAAGCCAGGGATACTGACAGAGCGGAGTTAAGGAGTTTGAGCGAAAAGATCCACAGCCTGTTGACTTGAAGATCTGGAAACACAGAGTTGACATCATCAGTGTTAGAGCAGACAAGACAGTAGGCATAGTATGGTCTGTTAAATGTCTTTGATACTACAGCCCTTATGTGACGTATCGCCCTGATATGACAGAAAAAAGATTTGCGAATGTTGTGTGGAGTGAAAGTGTGAGATAATTTACTATAATACAATACGATACAATTATAATTTAATGAGGATTTTAAGTGATTCAGAAGACGTGTAGAACCACTGCACTAAAACACACGAACACACACTCACTCAAATATATATAATATTTGTATACATGTTTGCGTAAGTTTGTATATATATATATATCTATGAATCTAAACAGGGCGCGAAGCTTGAGGCTCGTATTTCGGTGACATGTCCTGCTCAGTGTAATAGCATCTTCTGGCGTTGTCTCTGGCGGATGCAGTCTGTCGAGGTCTGCATCCGCCAGTTGCAGCAGCTGCTGTCAGGGCATCATGCTTTTACTGGAACCTTGAACTTGGTAGGCCTACGGTTCTGTAATCCGATCAGTTACAGCAGAGTACGTCATATATCCACAAATAACATAACATCGCATTATATCATATTGCATTTATATCACTCGCATCACAACGTGTCACATCATCTTACGTCACATTTCACATTGCATCACATTAAATCACTCATTTCACATCAAACTACACTGTGTAAGCTTACATCTGACACACTTGAAAAACTACATGACATCCTACAACATAGATAGACAGCACAGCCGAAATTTGACGGTCTATTTCTCAAGCTCATCTATTTTATGGTAACGAAAACGAGTCCTTTATAGCGTCTGAGAAACATAATAAAAGGTGTCAAAACAGAATTTTCAATGCAACTAGAGTTCAATAAAATTCAACAACAAGAGCAATATAGTTGACATTGTCCATAATACACATATTTTAATAATACTATTTGATGTAAACTAAATCATATTTGCATCAATTGTGACAAAGAAGAAATTTAAAAATTAAAAGAAAATTCTTTATAAATACTATTAATGTATTGGAAATTATAAATCTAGTTATTTAAATTTTCAAACAGCTTTTGTTACACACTTACAATACATATGATCATAATTATTATGACAAGAGATTCTTATTATAATTTGGAACATTCTGAAGCGATATTAATTTTATTAATCTTCAGCATCTGCCGTTATCATCACGTCATAGGCCTACATCAAATATTAACAATTTCAAGAAACGATATGCACGTTTACTGAAACAGGTAGGCCAAGTTAACATAGTTACTCTTTTAAGCAGTTCAGATTGCTGACAGACTTGAACACAAGTTTCATTAACTAATAAAGTTTGCATGAATGTGTACTTGCTGTTTTGTCTGGAATCTTTTGAGGGATTGGTAGTTGTGGGTAACTTATGGCCAGATTCTAAAATGAACGGTTTGTTCTGCTTGACTAGTTTGTGATAATGTGCTTCAACGATTTGGCCATCTGGCGAGAAACTCTATATATTAGCTTAATACATAATAGGATAGGAGAGCTTAGCGTCTATTTGGCCATCTGGCGAGAAACTATAATATTAGCTAATAGCTTAATACATAATAGGATAGTAGACAGGGGCGCCGCCAGCGTGACGCACTGGACGCACGTGCGTCCACCCACCAAATGAAATCCACACAAGGATTAGGCATCGCATCGATATGTTTGACAATTTCCCTGTGTAATTTTGGTTTACCACACAGTATCTATAAATAATTAATATATGATATCATATGCATGTGTTATACTGTACTTTTATGAATCACTCTGAGTCATTTTCAGTGAATGGCGACGAGTTGCAGACAGAGGACGGGTGCGGATGGGGGAGACGGGAGGGGTGTGCGTCCAATTTTTTTAAGCCTGGCGGCGCCCCTGATAGGAGAGCTTAGCGTTAGGCTTTGGTCTGACAGAGACCCTGTTTGATGTTAGTTCGCCATGGCTCCATTGGTAGGGTTTTGTACAGGAGAACCAAGAGAGGTTATTCCTCTTAGTTCAGACTCTTTAGAGTTAGTTTGGCTCTGTCTCCTGTTCGTTGTGACCGACGAGTTGCTGGTTTTGTGTAGCAGTGGTTTGTTGAACTGTTCGACTGCTGTGGTTGAAACTGCTGTTTTGGTGTCGAGTGTAATCTGATTGCCTTTTCTTAAAGGTGTATTGTAGTGTATTGTTTACTTTTGGAATAATATATTTTCATCATAAACAAAGCGAGCATAGTAATTCTTTGGGTGGACCTCTATCAGTGTATTACCTCTAACAGTGCATTACATCCAGCAATGTACATACAATACTGTAGTATTACGGTATGCAGTGTGAATATTACTGTAATACAGTGGGGCGTGGTGGCTCAGTGGTAAGTTCGGCGCCTTGTGACCGGAGGGTTGCAGGTTAGAATCCCACTCTAGCCGCTGCGTACGGACCTTGGGCAAGTCCCTCACTCGCAATTGCTCGTGGCGCTTCGGCGTGAAATTTCCGGCACAGTATCAAATGCTGTAGTCGGGAGCGCCTCTGAGTAGTAGTTGACTTCGAGAGGCGCTATAGAAATATCCGGAATAAATAAATAAAATAAAAAGTAAAATGCCGTTGACGTCGATGGGAATAAATACTTTCACCGTTCTCACTGTTTATACCTTGCTCGAATCAAGCGCTACCTTGTTTGAATGCCTCTGTAGCTTATAGGCGATTATTTGTAACATCTGGTAATAAGACTTAAAGGTGTCTAAGCACTGCGGCACACTAACTGCTTATTGCAGCTGATAAGTTAACATTAGTATTAAATAATCATTATTCTCACAATTATTATTATTTTCATTATTATTATTATTACTAGCTGTAAATCCGTGAAAAATCACGGTATATAAAAAACAATTATTATTGCAGTGATAACAATAACGTCATATTATAGGCCTATAGCCGTCGTCAAGACAACCGTCGCCAAGGCGGCAGTATAGTGACGTCACAATAGTGTTTGTTTACGGGACAGACAGACGTACAACGGTTACTATGTAAGTTGATTAGGGCTATTATTATCGTGATTGTTATTATCATTACAATTAATTAATTAAAATTAATTGTAACTTCTGCAGCATCTCAATCGCCCAAGAGTTCGCTACGTTCTTGTTGAATAGCTCATGAGACCCACAACCACAGTCCCCAAGGAAGTTGGCCTCCCTATAGAAATATCCGGAATAAAATAAAATAAATAAATAAATTAAGAAACCAAAGTATATGCGATATTTAAGAACCAACTGTTAAAGGATATACAGTAACAAAGTAGCCTATGCATTACGTGTAATTTACTAACAATAGTTTTTTTATTGTGTATATATATACACACAATAAAAAATATAGTGTAATTAAGATCCAGAGTATGTCGTAGGAGGATCCAGTTTCAAAGGCCGTTGACGTCGGCGGAAATTATGCATAAAACAGCTCTTAACTATTGAACATATTATAAACGTATATATATATATATATATAATATATATATATATACTATATATAGTATATATATATATATATACTAGGGGTTAACCAGAAAGACATTTTCCACCGAGTACCGAATCCGAGTATTTGGATGTACTATTTGCCGGATCCGGAAACGAACCGGGTACCATTTGTTTCATATGCGAAGCTTCACATTTTCATGTTTTAAAGGCTGAACATTTATAATTTTATATACGTAAGTTTATTGAATAAGTTTTTAAAGAAAAACAAATTAAAAAAATTTGCAACTATTTGCGTCTACAGTATTTGCCGAGGCGAATATTTCCGGAAACTGGATTTCCGGCCGAGGCAAATGTCCGAGGCGATTTCCGGTGGACCCCTAATTTATACTTTAATTTGTTTCAAGGTTAACGTCATCCCAGGCAGTTTATGTTTAACGACACTGTGAGATAACAAAGCCTTTGACGCGTGATGCGACTGTTTGCATGCGATTAGTGGAAAAACTGTTTAAAGAAATCCTTGCTCTCTTTGGCTAATAACAAGAAACCAGAGTAGTTTAGAAGAGGATGCGAAGGCTCTTCGTTGATGATGTTTTATTTTTTAAGATGTAAAGTATTTTAAGTTCATTATTTTATGAACATCGGTTTACAAAGTGTAAAATTGTCTTCCAATTAATTGCGTGGTCCGTTCGATGATTATTATAATGCTGGTAGCAATAGTTTTAAAGGTGTCTTAATATAATCGTATGTTTTACATTATCTTTCGCGGTCTAGCGGCTGCCATTTTGAGGCTGCCAGGGCCGTTGACGTCAGCCTTACCCACATTATGGTTGTAATTGTAACATGACATTTTAAAAGCGCCACTTCAAAAATTAATTCAACAACAGTGGCGCTTCCGATCCGAGCCAGTGAAATCATTCTCAAATAATACAGGATTCAAGAGCTAGCGAAACTATGGAATACTGTGGATGCATGCTTCTAACGCTTATAAACTGCAATTTTCTTCCGCTAATTAGACACCTCTTTTAATAATTTAGACTCTACGATAAGAGTTCCAGTTCAGAAAAAGCGTTTAATATCAGAAATCGTCGCCCTGAATGTATGCGCTCAACCGCCTTGTGCGCATAAGAAACGTTCACGTGTAGTCTATAAACTTGGCTGTGCTGGCATTAATTGACAGAGATAGAGCCCACATACTACATGTAACGTCTTCCGGGCGTTTAAGCAACTCTATTCGCTCCGCTAATGTCACAGTCTCACAGCCAATGTTTATTTTATATTCCCAGAGTTTTACTTTGCCAGGTTAAGGATTTGGCAAAACGAGGAATACGGTTAGTTGTTTGCGTTGTTTAGGTTTAACGTAGCTGGAATGGTAAACCGGCTATATGGACATCCTTTGAATTCAAATTAAGCTTATGTGTATATAAGCTAGGAATAAGCTACTATCGGTAATTGATTCGCCTGAGGAACCTTCCAGCGACAACCCAGCGGCAACTTAATATAACCTTTTAACTTACCGTCCGAGAACTCGGTGTCACCCTTGACCAAGAACTCACTCTTTCGCAGCATGTGAACCTGCTTACCAGAAGCTGTTACTATCAGCTTCGTCAGCATCGAGTAGTTTCTCGTTCTCTTTCACACGATGCTGCTGCGGTCCTCGTCCATGTCTTTGTTACCAGCCGAATTGACCATTGTTGCTTGATTCTAGCCGGTCTCCCACTCGGAGTCCTAGGGCGTCTGGATGGGGTCTATGCTCAGTTGCTCGACTCGTTGGGCGTATCCCCAACTACGCTCTTGTCTCTGCCTATATGCGCGATATGTCGCACCGGAATTAATGACAACCCGACATATGAACAATTATGTAATCAAGCTGACAGCCGGCTCTTTTCCAATGTCTTGGACAGTCCATGGCATGTTTTGCATGGGTTATTACCTCCAAGAAAGACAACTGTATATACACTTCGGCCAAGAGCACACGATAGGATATTATCCAAAGCTGATAGTTTAATGAGAAAGACTTTCTTGGTTAGGAAGTCGCATTTGAATTAACCGAAAATTGTAAATCGCAAACTGCTACTTTACATGTAATGTACACCAGAGTGCGTTGTGTCAGCTGATTATAATAAAGAATATGCTTACTTGCTTGCTTACTTACTTAATCACTTACTTTATATGTATACATGCATGCGTTCATGTATGAGGTGTGTTTGTATGGATGGATGGGTGCAGATTTTAATGACATCTTTACCCATTATTCGCATATTTAAGAGCTTTGTCAGTAGTGTTGGGACATGGATCATGTCGTATGCAGGCTTAAAATCAATAAAGATAGCCAATACGTTTTTCTTATTTAAAAAATTTCTTTCAAGATGTTGTGCTGCAATTTAAGAATTTGGTCAATGGTAGGCCTACCTTGTTATTTTCTTAAGCCTGACTGATTTTTTTGGAAAGCAGTTTATTTTCTCCATTAACCACTACTCCATTTGTGACGAGTCTTTCCATGACTTTACATATTGTTGATGTGAATGACAGTTTTGGCCAATACCATTAATTCGCGAAGATGACGACTATGTAGCAGTGAAATACACAATTTAAAAGGTGTCTAAATGGATCCTACATTGTGATAGCTATGGCGTGTTCAACAACATGATACGATTTCTCTAGCGTTGACCTGAACTATTCGGTTGTTACCAGTGTTTAACGACACCTTGTGGCAACAAAGGCTGTTGTCGCTGCCCTCCTCCATTTTGGGGACTTGGGACTGGCACTACCTGGAACTATTTAGCACAAGCATCCACTACTGGTGGAGTTGACCTGACTTTACGGCGTGGCAAATTATGTAGCACAAATGAAACACGTTTTAAAGGTATCTAATTTAATAATAATAATAATTTTCGTTTAATATCTTCAAACTGACAATTACGCAGTATGATTACTAATCAGTATGAACGGATGATCACAAGTTATTACAGGAGTCCAATTTTACTGTGTACGGCAGCCATGCAAGGCGCCCATAACGTCCTATACATCCCATTTTAACAACGCGCCATCTCGCGAATGACAGGCTGAGTGGACCTTAGAGAGGGTTGCGGGAAGCGATCCCGCTACCTCTTGCTCTTCACGCCAGTGCTGTTTCCACTACTCTATGGACCCCCCCCCCCAATGGCACAGTGTTTGACGACATCTTACGCCCGTCAAGTGTGTTAACACCGCTATGTCTTAATTTAATTAATTATGTTACATCATTGTGTGTTAATTCATCAGTGAAGAACTAAACGAACTCTCCAGAGTGAACGATTCGATACGTTTATCATAAGGTCGGATGGGTCTGCTGACCCTATTGGGTATATCAGAGTCTTCAATTACCGGTATAGCTGAAGGTTCTGGGGTGCATGTATATATCCCAATGTTTAACGACCATTATGTAGATAAAAGGCCATTGATGTATGCTGCCCTATGGAGTAAGTATCCATGGGTTTAACGATATCTTACAACAAGGAAGGCTGAAATTATTTTTGGTATAGGCTATTACATCATTTACTTATAGGCCAACGTCACAATAAAGGTGTGGAATTCTTCCATAGACTGTTTCCCTGTCTTCTTGAACTCCCTTCATGTCTTATGACTGGACTCGTCCTATAAGTTGGCTTTCACAACGACTTTACTCAGATACCAAGAAAGTTCTAAGATTGTTCAATTTAGAAGATTCTCTAGAGAATAGTACTTTCTATTGCTTAACGAAATCGCACGGCTGTTGATGCCGTAGACATTTGCTCCCTCATCGGACCTTCACCCGAAGTCGTCAAAGAAGGCGAACGCAGGAACGATTTAGGTTGGTTAGTAGCTGTTTAACTACACTGTGATATAACAGAGATGATTAACGTCACCCTCCTCCTTTATACAGGTATGGGACTGGCACTACAACAGGTAGTGGCAGATTGATGGATGGATCCAAAGTTAAAGACCATGTTACTAGAATACGTTGACAAAAATTACTGTGTACGGCTCTATTTCATATAATAAAGCATTGGTAAAAGCGATTTGAAGGTGTCTAACTAAAGCCTAACATTGTGGCATTATGGCGTGTTTAACAGCCTAATTCAACTACCATACCTTTGACATCGACCTTAAATAATTTCTTTTTAACAATGTAGTAATAAATGATTCATATTTTCTTTGACCTGGCACGAACTGCGCAATCAATTTTTATGTTTCTTCATGAGAAGTAGTCTTTCATTTAGGTTTACTTTTACAAACCATTGTCTGCAGATTTGCATTTCTTTTTGCTCATTGATTTTATAGTGATGTTCCTTAAGGTCTCAGCCTTGGACGTGTAATCCGAACGTAGCCTATGACCGGTGTGCGAACAGTAGGCCTACAAATATGACGAACATGGCCTATATAAAGCCGTTGTAAAAGTGATTTGAAGGTGTCTAACTAAATCCTAATATTATTAGCAATATGGCGTGTTTAACAAGATATTTCGACTACCACACCGTTGACATCGAACTTAAATAGTTTCTTGTTAACGACCCTATGTCATAATAAGATGACTAGAGTCGCCCTCCTCATTTATCCAAACTTCGGTCTGGCGCCACACGAAAACCACACGACAATTCGGAAGTAGCTAACTTATGAACGTCGACGTTGGTTGCTATAGTTACTATTTTACGACGCTGTCTCATAAAAGATGGTTTGCGTCGTTCGCCTCTATTACCATGGATTTGCACTGGCAATACCAGACAACAGCAGAAAAAACCGGATCGTTTCAAAGCTTTATTCGAATTTTAATATGTTTCAGAATATGAGTTTTATTCGTTTTCTCTAGGAAAACATGCTAATCTATTTGATAGTCGTCAAATTTGCACGTTTTTTTACCTTTTGGCCATAAAACTGAACTTAGAATGAGGATGTTCCCTAATGAGGATGTTCCCTAGGGTAAGCAATTAGGCCTAAAGTTACGCTCCCGTACGATTTCGGCGGGAATTTGTCGTAGGCTAAATAAAGGCTTCGATCTCTCTCGAATAACGTATCATAAATATTAATTATGCAATAATTAATATTCATGCGGTCCTAAAAATTGAAGTTTCCCGATTTACCATTTTCTGAATTCTGGCATTCTCAATCTGACAATTCCGTTGACCAGGACTGCTCTCAAGTTAGGCCCGCCTTTTCTGTTGCTGGTCCTGGACTCTGGAACTCTGTTCCGGAATTAACTTCTATCTGCAAGGTCTGTTTTTTGCCCGTCAGATATCAACTGAAAACTCATATTTTTCTATTATACTCTTCCGACGGCTGTTCCCGTGCCTTCTCGGACTCCCTTCTTGTCTGTCGATTGAACTTGCCATGAAATTTCGTTTGCACAATCATTTTGAAAAGTGACGACCATCGGCTGACGCCTTATGACAGTGGCCCCATGGAAGTTCTCAGATTATTATTTATTACTCTATTTGGAGAATTATCCAGAATTTAGTATTTCCCTTTTGCTTTAAGTACGACGTCTTACAGCAGCCGTAGCCGCTGACATCGACCTATCTCACATTTCGTTGAGAGAATGGAATACATAGCGGTTAAGCGAACACAGTGAATCTATAGACTCGATTACATTGATCTAAAGGTGTCTAACTGAAACCTACATTATTATTAGTTTTGCGTGTTTAGCAACCTGTTCCGACTTCCGTTTCATTGTCGTCGAGCTTAAATAGTTGTTTTAACGACCTTGTGTCATAAGAAAATGATGATCGTCGCCCTCCCAAGTTACCCAGGTTTCTGACTGGTCCCACCCGCAAAACAGCCGAGAAAATGCGGCAGTGACGGAGCTTGGAAAGTCGAGCTTACTTACCTGAATGTCAATAGCGTCAGTCGAAAGCTCTATAAGCCTTCTGTGTTCATGTATGTATCTTAATAAGTTAAGAACCGCCAAAGGCGCTGGAGAACACCGCATCAAACAGATTTAAAACTGTGTCTAAACTTGTCTTGTCTTGTCTTCAACCTTCCTCAATCCGAGGGTTGGTTGCTTCATGGACAAGTTTCCTCCATCTCCTCCTGTCCTCCGTCTCCGACAACACTTGATTGAACGATAAATCCATCCAAGTTCTGATGTTGGTGAGCCATCCCATCCTCGGTCTCCCTTGTGCTCTTGCCCCTGGTACTGTACCCTGCACTATCTCCTTTTCCAGGCAGTCTCCCTTCTTCCTCATCAGGTGTCCAAAGTAAGAAAGTTTCCTTCGTTTGATCGAGTTAAACAAGCTTCTTTCTGTTCCTATCTTCTCCAGTACCCATTCTTTTGTTCTTTTTTCCGTCCACGATACTCTCAGAATCTGTCTCAAGCATTTCATTTCGAATGCTTCTATTCTTTCTTCGTCTCTTTTCTTTATAGTCTAAACAGAGTCTAAACAGAGCATTGCATTTGTTTGCGTTTAGCGTCGCCTAAGGCCCTAAGCAACAAACAAGGCTTCGGTTAGACACGTTTAGATTAAGGTAACTGACGTCGACCTCACTCTGAAACATGCTCATGATGTCATGTCGTGTCTGGAGATTAAACGCGGCTGATGTTTTATATAGACTTGTTCGTACCCGTTTTAAAGGTGTATAAATAAAGTGCATCTGTATGTGTACTAACGCGTACCAACAAGTCTATATAAAACATCAGAAGGGTTAAGATGCACAATATTACGCTAACATCTCTGGCCTGAATATGAACTTCATACGATTCAGTTTTACTGAATTGTGGAATATATACTCTAAAATAAAATCGTTTAAAAGGTGTCCAATCAAAGCTGCACATTGATTTAACAGTATTCAGTGTTTAGGTATTTCTGGCTGTCAGATCTGTTGATTTCGATAGGAATTGTTTTAAATATCTCACTGCATAGCTCTTAACAACAATTTAAACGCTAGAGACTGGGAATTGATCCACAGTTTAACAACATCTTATGGCTTGTCGGATTGGATCCCGTGTGCCATAGATTCAGCGCAGGGCATGTTTTAAGGAAAATTTATCACTGCACATGACGAGCGCCGGAGCACATACAAACCATAAATAATTAGGAATTACAATTCTTCTCGTGCACAAACAACGGTTAACAGCCTTTCATCACTGCACATTTTGTGTTTCATTGCACGTTAAAACAATCCCTGATTCAGCGCGCGGGGTCCTTGGGATGGAAAGGAATAAATTACACGTCTTTCCACAGCATGTCATACGCTCTGCTGAAATCTACAGTGAAACCTTTGTTGTTTATGGTCTTATTTGCGCAAACGACTCAATTGGTCAAAAGTAGATCGGGCTTTCCTACAGTCAGAATGCGCATTATTAAATCAATTATTTTCTCTAAAAATATAGGACGTGAGAGATATGGATCAGTACGTCGGAGTTTTTCAAGCAACATTTTTCGTGTTATTCGCCAGATAGCGCCAGCGCTCTTTCAACAAAGAGCATCTTCACACTAAACATCTTCGCATATCTGTTGCGATAATTTTCAAGGCAAAAATAATTATTTATTTATTATTATTATTATTATTATTATTATTATTATTATTATTATTATTATTATTATTATTATTATTATTATTATTATTATTATTATTATAAACAAATTTTATTATTTAAAATGAACCATCAGACACTTTGAAACTGTCTTAGAAGCGTTATAATGTTATTATTATTATAATTATAATTATAATTATAATAATAAAAATTATAATGATCTTCGTTTATTAGGCCAATTCAAACTGACAAGTACGCAGTAAGATTACATGATATAGTAGTAACGGACTATAACAAGTTTAACAGGAGTCAAATTCATAACTGTATGGCAGCCATGCAAGGCGCCCATCTGTACTACTGCTCATTTTACAATCGCCATCTAGGGAATAAAGGCTGAGCTAACCTTGTGGGGCTAGCGGTATCGTACCCGCGTCCTTCTGATCTTCGTGCTAGCGTTTACCATTCAACCGTCTCCCCACATAGGAACCCACCCACTTGTCAGTGTCACGAAGCCAACCCCATTGACCTGGATCTGGTATTAGTGGTTGTTTGTTGCTACATTGTCCCCAAAAAATGAAGAAGATGTGGATCATCATTGGACAGACTCGACTGATCTCTCTCTTCATTTTGTTCACTAATCAACAGATTAAGAGAGCTGTGATATGCCATACGACGTTGAGAACTGTTCGAAATAATTACACACCTCTTTTAAGTATAATATTCGTCCTAAAAGATAAAGCAGAAGGGCGGTTACATAATATTATTGATATGACATTGTGCTCAATTTCGTTGGTTAGTTAGTTGCTGCTTAACGACACCGTGTCAAAGCAAAGATGAAGAGCATCCCCCTCCTCCTCTTTCCAGGCTTGGGACTGACACTGCGAGAGAACGTATATATTTCTATAACATTGTTTTATTATACTGACTGATGATTTCTAATTTTTAAAAAGAATTTTGTAATAACGGATCAATAATTACCGTCCATTATAACGATATAAACAAGAACAGAAAACAGCATATGAACTTGAAATGTTCCTCTTTCTCGTTCGCCAGATGGCCAACTTCGTAGTGCTATTATTAAATTATAGCACTACGAATAGCCAACTGACGAATAAAATTGAATGTTTACTCTGTTTTTTAATAATATTTAGAACTTGCAGATTTATAATACACTAATATTTACTTTTTAATCAAATATTTTGAATATTACTGATTTTAATTAAAATACGTTCGAAATACTATGCGTTTTCAAGAATAAGTTGAACAATTATGAATTTTTAAGGACTGTTTCACGGACCGGTGAACAGAGCTCCGCGGACCGGCGCCGGTCCGCGGACCACCACTTTGAGATCCGCTGCCTTAAGCTAGGCTACACGGACCGCCAGCTGCTCTGTGGAGACAAGATAATTAATTATGTGTCATCTTGGATCATAGATCAACTTTGGACACTCGAACAAGAAAAGCGCAACCGATGCACGAAACTCAACAAGTTGATCCTCTTAGGATATTGTTTTAGTTTTCTGAATCGGATACTATCCAAAATCTGACTCGTAAAAATACAGAAACTTGACCTTAACTGCACATAACGAATGACTCGGATCTTGTAATTTTACTGCTAGCTGGACCTATATTTTTGGGCAGAAATGTTCAGTAACGAGTAATGACGCTCCCCAGGCCTCCTGGGGAGCGTCGGTAAACCACTCCCCAGACCCTACCCATTCGACGCCTACGACGCCGCAACCGTCGCGCCTTAGTCGCTCCGCTACCTATAAATTTACGTCTACACTACTGCCTAAGGAGTTTCACAAAAACTCTAAGGTGCGAAACTGAAACCATAGCAACAGAATACGGAACTCGGATTCACTTTCTTAGGCTTTAATTCGTTTAGCAGCGGAATGAAATGTCAAAACGCCACAAGCTGGAAAGTTCATTTAACCAGTGATCTTTGTTTTCGACGTTGCTGTTGAGTTTAATCCAATATAAAAGTACGGTTCCACCTCATGAGCTAGATAACAAAAACACAATTCGACTTTTAAAAGAATGCAATACAATACAATACAGCTGTCATTTGATAATACCTTCCTTGTAAAGTTAGAAGAACACACTGAAGCAAGTCAACGCTTAGTAGCCGTAAATAGACTGAAAGGAGCAAGTTTTCAGTTAAGAGCTTAGTCTCTGGGAAGAATAGTTACGACTATGAGTAGGTGAACTCCACTTGGAATCTCTGGAAACCCCCTCTGACCCCTCAGAGGTCTGGTTTCAAACGTTTGTTTTTAAGTAGCGCTTTAAAAATTTAGATCTTACGATTAAATGTTTGGGGTTCCAGACGGAGGGACCAGCAACTGTGGATGAACGCCGGACAAAGATAAGACATGTACCTGGAAAAGCAATCGTTCGAGCAGATGTTGATCGAATCTTTAGAGGATCGGCTTTAACGGCGCTTTATAGGGTGTGACCGTTTAAGTTAAGTACCATGTAGGGGCGTCACGCCATGGAAACCTTGGAGCAAATGCTCCATCCAAGAAACAGTGTGTACCATCATTAACAGGATGAGGGGAAAGAGAGGGGGAAGGGATGGAAGGGAAGTTGCTCCAATTACTTCGGTGGGATAGACGCCTCTGGCAGATACTGATCCATCAGATGCAAACAGGTGATTATAAACAAGAATAGCTTCTCCGTTTCTCTTTGTCTGTTTTCCGCAAACGCTTCAAGACCATTCTGTTCGAGCGTGGTCTCGTTGTGTTAGGTCGGGAGCGCCTCTGATTAGTCTCTTTGGAAGTGGCGCTATATAACTATCATCATTAAACATAAATTAGACAGATTTCTTGAAATGTGACGCACCGAGCTGTTGATGGTACGAACGCATCGCTCGTCCGTCACAATGTCCGCCAAGCTGTCCGACAGTTGATCCCCAAGGTCAGCGTAGGACTTGACATGAAGCAGACAGTTCCGGCGGCAACTGGTCAGTTTCTCAAGTTTACGACTGTCGTCGTCTCCCATACCAACCGATACAACCACCACAGCGATCTGATTCTGTTTGAGCAGGTTTATCTCCTCAGTTACCCTTGCATTGATCACAACCTTCGGGTCAACGAAGAAAACTGCGATCTTTGCAGACTCACGACGTCCGACCATCTGCTTCTCGCCGAAGCTGAATTCTCTGAGATATCTCAACAGAGAGACAATATCTGAGTGATTAGCGTTCAGCCGACGCATTTCTAAGGCCGTCTTTAGTTGTCCACTCCTGCTGCCCTGGGTGAGGTCGATGCCTGGAATTTCAGTTGGACAGAGGCGAGGGGTGACCCCAATCCGAATTGCCTCATCGTCTACTCCCAGCTTGTCACCGAACTCGCGGATGAATTCAATGGTGTGGTCTGTGTCCGCTTCTCCGAGGGAAGGCGGAAGGGCAAAGACAATGTCAACCCATCTCACATAACTGCAATCTGTGAAGAAGAGTTCAACATTTATACCCGGTCTGAAGAACTATAGGGTAATTGTTATTTGTAACTTCTATAGCGTCGGTGTCTAATGCCCAAGGGATCAACCGACAGAGCACCACAGCCAAGCCTTAACCCTCGAATGCCCAACGGGGGTGGGTGTTCCGACCGGACCCAGATCCGCTTTTCCACGGATAACTTTAGAACTGCTAAGAAATTGTAAAAATGGTTTCAGGACTTCCTAAAGCCATCAATTTGGCTTCGTATGATAAGCCTATATTTTGCGCTATTATTCTACCATCCTGTACCCCACAACCATAGCATATACCAAGGACACTCCAAGATATGCGGCTGATGGTGATACTGGCACATGGTTTGCCAGCCCAGAAAGTTTTTTTCTTCGCACGTTATTAGGCATCGTTGGACGGCGAATTCAACGCTGAGTGTAATACAGTTTGATCTACTGTAGTATCTGTTGCCTATTCGAAGTTATCCAGGCAAAAGCTACATGCGTACAATTGAAACACTACAAATGAGTATAAAAGTTCAAATAAAGTTTCACAAGGTGGCGTCATTGTGAAATACCATATATCAGCCGATTGCAAATTGAATTGGGATTATAACAAGCCAAATCACGTTAAAATATTCCAATCCCTTCTCCAGATATCACAATGAAAACATTGGGGTCCGGTCGGATCCCGTCGTTGGGCATTCGTGTACCAAAAAATAGCTTGGGCACTCGAGGGTTAATGAGGTATCCATCCATCCGATCAGTCCGTTAGAACTGAGTGGAAAAGCAAGTTGAAAATGGCAAGTCTTGAGTTTCGAACGAAATGAGACAAACGACTGAGCAGAACGAGCTTGAAAATAAACAATTAAAAATTTAAAATTGAACATTAAATTTAATTTGGTCGAAATTTTATTTAGTCGAGCGCCTCTGATTTGTCTAAGCTGAAGTGGAGCTATATAAATTTGCAATTATAAATTAACATAAAACTATGAGCGAGACGACAATAAATATATAAATATATACAGTTATAATAACGTGATATTAACGACAATATATAACGTTTAAATATTTAAAGTTGTGTTGTTCTCAACTTCTCATTGGTGTCCTCAGAATTTTTTGTGTTTTCTAGAGTTAAGTGTAGTCAGAGGCGTCTACACCACAGAAACCTTGGGGGAAATGCTCCATCCAAGAAATGGGGGAGAGGAGATCTGTCAGTGTGTGTGCCACCATTATTGAGGGGAGGAATCGGGAGATGGAAGATAAGAGGAATGGGAATTTGCTCCAATGACTTAGGGGATAGACGCCCCTGAGTGTAGTAGGGTCTGGTCAGATAATTTTTATGATCTTTTATGGACTAACAGGAAATAAGACATCATCAAATAAGTGCAGCGAGATGCACTTAAAAACTTACGTAAGGGAGGTGTTGGCGTTTGTGGGATCCATTTCGTCGACGTATCTCGAGTTGACGTGGAGATTGTAATATCTGGTTCGGTAGGAGATAAAGTAGTTGTGGTGCTGCTACCTGGAGAGGATGGAGTAGTTGTGGTGTTGACACGTGGGGAGGATGGAGTAGTTGTGGTGCTGCTACCTGGAGAGGATGGAGTATTTGTGGTGTTTTTGCTGCCTGGAGAGGATGGAGTAGTTGTGGTGCTGCTACCTGGAGAGGATGGAGTATTTGTGGTGTTTTTGCTGCCTGGAGAGGATGGAGTAGTTGTGGTGCTGCTTCCTGGAGAGGATGGAGTATTTGTGGTGTTTTTGCTACCTGGAGAGGATGGAGTAGTTGTGGTGCTGCTACCTGGAGAGGATGGAGTATTTGTGGTGTTTTTGCTACCTGGAGAGGATGGAGTAGTTGTGGTGCTGCTACCTGGAGAGGATGGAGTATTTGTGGTGTTTTTGCTGCCTGGAGAGGATGGAGTAGTTGTGGTGCTGCTACCTGGAGAGGATGGAGTATTTGTGGTGTTTTTGCTGCCTGGAGAGGATGGAGTAGTTGTGGTGCTGCTACCTAGAGAGGATGGAGTATTTGTGGTGTTTTTGCTGCCTGGAGAGGATGGAGTAGTTGTGGTGCTGCTACCTGGAGAGGATGGAGTATTTGTGGTGTTTTTGCTACCTGGAGAGGATGGAATAGTTGTGGTGCTGCTACGTGGAGTATTTGTGGTGTTTTTGCTACCTGGAGAGGATGGAATAGTTGTGGTGCTGCTATGTGGAGAGGATGGAGTAGTTGTGGTGTTTTTGCTACCTGGGGAGGATGGAGTAGTTGTGGTGCTGCTACCTGGAGAGGATGGAGTAGTTGTGGTGCTGCTAAATGGAGAGGATGGAGTATTTGTGGTGTTTTTGCTACCTGGAGAGGATGGAGTAGTTGTGGTGTTTTTGCTACCTGGAGAGGATGGAGTAGTTGTGGTGTTGCTACCTGGAGAAGATGGAGTATTTGTGGTGTTTTTGCTGCCTGGAGAGGATGGAGTAGTTGTGGTGCTGCTATCTGGAGAGGATGGAGTAGTTGTGGTGTTTTTGCTACCTGGAGAGGATGGAGTTTTTGTGGTGTTGATACGTGGGGAGGATGGAGTAGTTGTGGTGCTGCTACCTGGAGAGGATGGAGTAGTTGTGGTGTTTTTGCTACCTGGAGAGGATGGAGTAGTTGTGGTGCTGCTACCTGGAGAGTATGGAGTATTTGTGGTGTTTTTGCTACCTGGAGAGGAAGGAGTAGTTGTGGTGCTGCTACCTGGAGAGGATGGAGTAGTTGTGGTGCTGCTAAATGGAGAGGATGGAGTATTTGTGGTGTTTTTGCTACCTGGAGAGGATGGAGTAGTTGTGGTGTTTTTGCTACCTGGAGAGGATGGAGTAGTTGTGTTTTTGCTACCTGGAGAGGATGGAGTATTTGTGGTGTTTTTGCTACCTGGAGAGGATGGAGTAGTTGTGGTGCTGCTACCTGGAGAGGATGGAGTAGTTGTGGTGTTTTTGCTACCTGGAGAGGATGGAGTAGTTGTGGTGTTGATACGTGGGGAGGATGGAGTAGTTGTGGTGCTGCTACCTGGAGAGGATGGAGTATTTGTGGTGTTTTTGCTACCTGGAGAGGATGGAGTAGTTGTGGTGTTGATACGTGGGGAGGATGGAGTAGTTGTGGTGCTGCTACCTGGAGAGGATGAAGTATTTGTGGTGTTTTTGCTACCTGGAGAGGATGGAGTAGTTGTGGTGCTGCTACCTGGAGAGGATGGAGTATTTGTGGTGTTTTTGCTACCTGGAGAGGATGGAGTGGTTGTGGTGCTGCTACCTGGAGAGGATGGAGTATTTGTGGTGTTTTTGCTACCTGGAGAGGATGGAATAGTTGTGGTGTTGCTACCTGTTGAGGATGGAGTAGTTGTAGTGTTGCTACCTGGAGAGGATGGAGTAGTTGAGGTGTTGCTACTTGGAGAGGACACAGTCGTAGTTGTAGTGTTTAGAATCGGAACAGTCGTTGCCGTGATGGTGGACATGTTGCTTGACGGTGGTTGTGTGGTATATTGTGGGGTCGGGCTCCCGTTATGTCCACAAATCATCCTGATGAACTTCGGAATAATGGATGCCAGTTCCTTGTAGCTATAGATCAGGAAAATGGACTGATCGAGATGATAACTCGCCATCGATTTCAGCTCCTCCTCATCAACCCCAGCTCCGACCCCAACTACAAGCATCACCACACCGTCCTGCTCCTTCAGCCTGGTCGCTTGGTGGGTGGCCGACACCGTGTCTCCAGCGCGTCCCCCTGTCACAATCACAGCAACCTTCGTGGCTTCTTTGCGGTATTTCTTCTCGGGCGAGCCTAGAATGCTCAATGCACTTGCTATGTCGGTTTTTGAGTGGCGCAGTTCTATGCGCGAAAGACCTAACTGGATGTCGGTTACGTTTGAGTTAGCGTCAAAGTCAAACTGGAGCTGAGCAACGTCGCCAAAGGTGATAACCGATACCTGAGTCTGAGGGTACAGCAGCGAAACACAGTTCTCGACGAATCGTTGACTGTGTTGGAGATTCTCTGGGAAGAAGGCGATCGAATGGTCCAAGAGGAAGGTTAGGTCCAATGTATCGTCTTTGCATTCTGTAAAGAAGCACACAACTTATAATAAGTTCTACAATGTAAGTGGGTGTTGCTACTTCTAAGAAGCACACACTCGAAGATGGTGACACACGGTCAACGCAATGGTTATTGGCAGAATAGGAACTAATGGTCGCGTTTCAACGTGTCAACACTGACCAGGCATTGCTTTTTTCCACTTGGGTTGGGTCGGGAGACCTCTGAATAGAGAGACCTTGAAGTTTCGGTTGATTTTGATTGATTGAATTGCAAAATGGTCATAATTATAACAGCTCAAAAATGCAGCTTTAGATCAACTGAGGTTTTTTCTTGAGCTGCACAAATAGGCCATGTTGTCGTGTATATAAAAACTAAAGTAAAGCTCCCATATTCCATGAGGAAGGTACATGTAGAATGTGCGCTCCTTTCTTAAAATTTCCAGCAGAGCTAGCAATGTACGACTGCCAGGGTCCTGGACACGGGAGTCTGGACCAGCGCATCGCATCACTTTCCGATTACTTCACAGCTAACGCCACAAAACATAAATATAATGCTATCATCAATGTTGACATTAATCATTATTATGAATATTATATATATGTGTATGTCAGTGCTTTTTTTCAGCCGGAACGCGCCGGAACGGCGTTCCGGCACCTTTTATCAGCTACTAAAGATATTCTATTTATTTTAAAAGTAAAAACAATAATTTAGTTATTTTAATTTAATGTCAGTGTTGTGAACTGTTTTCAGTGTTTATTGAGATTTGAGACCCTCTCAAACCCGAATCCAGTTTTTATCTGGATTTTAGCCCTTCCATAATTGTTTAGTTTCGGAACCTATTGTTCAGTTCCGGAACCTTTTTTCTAGAAAAAAGCACTGGTGTATGTAATTGTTAAATTATAATTGTAGATCACTGCAACATTGTTGATAAAGTACCAGGCAAGAGAAGTCCCGCATTTGGGCACCAGAATTTTCCTTAGAGTTAGTGTTAGGGTTGAGCCTAACCTTGAGCATTCATTAGAGTCGCATTGTTCGATAAGAACTACAAATTAAGAAACTGCTCTGCTTCAAATGATGCAAAATTAAAATATTAAATATTTTGCTAGGTTAATTATGGGTTCTGTCACCTGTAAAGGCCGGAAGTATGTATGTAATACATATGTACGTAAATATGTATGTATGTATGTATGTAATGGGGACAAGCAAGTCTTCATGTACCGCAGAACGTAGAGATCGGTGGCCACTGCAGGCCAAAAGCAGAACAGCAGATCACCCGTAAGTATGCTGGCGTAGTACCCAGAAGGCAAAGCCAAACAAAGGCAGAGATCCTTAGGTGATACGTTGGGATTTTGGAAGCCACTGCAGGACGTCCCGCATATAGTCAGAAACGTGATCAACCCTTGTGATGCCATCGACAAGTCACGCAACCGAGCGTAGGATCCGCTCCAAACGTCCAATGCAAAGCTGGAGAAGGTCAACATGCATCGAACAGCAATAGTCTAGGCGACTAGTGACGAAGGCGCGATCCAATTTGGTTGCCACACACAGAGTAAGGGAGAAGAACACTACCCACAGCTACGGGAAACAGCGTAAACACGTTGCTCTAAGGTGAACTCCTCGTCTAAGAGAACCTCGAGATCCCGAACAGAGGTTGAGAAGGTGAAGAAGGGAAAATGGAGACAGGGCACGCATACCAATTGTGTATGTATGTATGTATGTATGTATGTATGTATGTATGTATGTATGTATGTATGTATGTATGTATGTATGTGTGTATGTGTGTATGTGTGTATGTGTGTATGTGTGTATGTGTGTATGTGTGTATATGTGTATGTATGTATGCATGCATGTATGCATGCATGCATGTATGTATGTATGTATGCATGTATGTATGTATGTATGTATGTATGTATGCATGTATGTATGTATGTATGTATGTATGTATGTATGTATGTATGTATGTATGTATGTATGTATGTATGTATGCCGTCAATCCTATATCCTTTAAGCTGTGCTAATTGTTATACAAAAAATTCAATAATTGTCGAGTAATGTCTAGTGCTACGACCTTGTAACGGATTCGGTTTTATGACGATGTTTAACACGGAGACAATGCAGATAGACCTCGTCAGGAACCTCTTCAAATCATCCATTTCGTCCTCACTGGTCAGCTCATAGACAAACTCCTCCAGACTAGCGATGGCTCTCAGCTCCCGACGGTCCCCCTGCCTGCCAAACGACACCGCCAACAGAGGGATCCCTGCCTGGTGAGCCATTTCCGCTTCCTGTCGCGTGGCCGCTGGGTCATCGGACTGTCCGTCAGCGAGGACGATTCCAATCTGGGGAACCCCGGGTCGTTTGTCTTCCGCCATCATTTGCCTCATGCTTCGAAGGGCCAATTCCGTTCTAGTGCCTCCTGTAATTTGACTCATCGATGGAGCATTCTTCAAAGCTGTCTGTGCACGTAAACTGGAGTTCCGTAGACCAAATTCCACGTGGGCCTGGCCCCCGTAGGTCACCAGACCGAAGCGTATCATCGACATATCGATGCGGAGGTTCCGGATGTAGTTAGTCAAGAAGTCCAAGTGCTTCTGGAAGTCTGAACGAGAGATGCTTGATGACGCGTCCAGAAGGAAGATGACGTCCGTTGGATTCCGACATCCGGCCAGAATTGAGCTATCCAAGAAAGCTTCCGAATTCAAAGAAACAAAAATCATGACGTCACTTCCCCTAAAGATAATTACTATACTGGTATGGTTCCCTTATATCTTTTTTTCGGAAAAAAGTAGTTAGAAATTTCTTTATATGGTAATAAATTTAACTTTAAAGGTGACGTTATTACTACTTATTAGCTGCGATGTTGATTTTTTTCATAGCGTGAGCTGGTATTTACTGCGAATGTGCATTTCATCCATACTCCTGAAGAAATACTGTTATTACAATTCATTAACTATTACTTAGAGTAAGAAATAACCTTCCATTTTTAGTAAATTGTGAAGAACTTACCGTTATTGTCTTCATATTCAGTGGCTCCAAAAACCTGTATGTATAAAAATAATCATGGTTTCTAAAGTGGTATACAGGCTATTGCATTTGGAAATTTATATCAAATTTAATATTATTATTTTTATCCCCAAGGTACATATAATCCCTCAGGAGTCAGATAATAAATAAGTGAAAATTAATATCTGGAGACCATCTTCATCGAGACCCGGAAGTGCAAAGGTGTGGCGTTAAGCGGCTGCGTTGTTGTTGTTGTTGCTGCTGCTGTTGTTGGTATTATTATTATTATTATTATTATTATTATTATTATTATTATTATTATTATTATTATTATTATTGATATTATTATTATTATTATTATTATTATTATTATTATTATTGATATTATTATTATTATTATTATTATTATTATTATTATTATTATTATTATTATCATTATTATTATTATACCCGAGGTATATATAATCCCTCAGGTGTCAGATACTAATTAAATATGTTGATTCTGGAGTGGCCGTCCTTGTCAAGATCTGGAACAACGAAAGTGCTGTGGAACAGTGGAAGGCGACTGTGTTGAAACGCTGAAAAACGATGGATATGCGTTGAAACAAATAACTAGTTTGTCTTAGGTCTCCCGACGTCTGGTGCAGGAGACGCCCTACGAAAGAGCCTAACGGGTTTAAAAGGGCCAGAAACATAACGAAGTTTACTGACAACCTACCCCAAACGGCATTCGCGAATTGATTCATTCATTCATTCATTTATTCTGAAAATTTATAAAGCGCCCCTGAAAGATACCTACTCAGGAGCGCTCCCAGTCCAGCCACGGCTAAAAAAGAAAGACTTAAGTGATTTATTAAACGCATGCAAATTATTCAGATGTAGTAATCGCAGTTCCAGCGGGAGCCTATTCCAAGTGGACGGGCCAACAACAGAGAAAGCCCGGCGCTGACCAGTAGAAGAACGAGCACGTGGGACAAAGAGCTCCCCTCTGGTAGAGAAGCGAAGTGCCCGACGCGTTACGACGTCCGACACCGGGCGGCAAAGGTCACGAAGGTAAGATGGAGCGCAGCCTAGAAGACAGCGAGAGACCGAGGCAGTGATCGGATAGGAATACGCTGGCCAATAGGGAGCCAGCGCAACACATCGTGCATATAAGCAGAGACAGAAGCGTACTTGGGGATACGCCCGACGAGTCGAGCAGCTGAGCGTATAACCCGATCCAAACGCCCTAGGACTCCGAGTGGGGGACCGGCTAGAATCGAGCAACAATGGTCAGTTCGACTGGTAACAAAGGCATGGACAAGGACCACAGCAGCATTGTGTGAAAGAGAACGAGAAACTACTCGAAGCTGACGAAGCTGATAGTAACAGCTTCTGGTAAGCAGGTTCACATCATCACATGCTGCGAAAGAGTGAGTTCTTGGTCAAGGGAGACACCGAGGTCTCGGACGGTAAGTGAAAAGGTTATATTTGAGAAGACCCGGGCTAGCAGTTTCCATTCAAGGAACATTCGCAAGGTGGGATAACAACGATGATTTCCAAACCAGAGCAACGTATAATATTTTTTCCAATTCTTGAGGCATCATTTTTTTAACCTAAGACAACCGATGATTTAGCTAGGATCTTGCAGGTGACGAATAATAAGCGCTGGGGACCGGGATCAAATGTTCAACAAGGCTGATGATGAAAACCATGCCATCTTGATATATGGGGCCAGGACTTTCAGAGCTCAATGAGACATCATCATAATCACAACCACCATCACAACCACAACCACAACCACCACAATGCCATCATCATTGTTGCATTTATCGAATAGAATAATTCCAATCGTGTCATTTATAAACGGCGAATTAAAGAAAAATCCACTGATGCCTTAAGAATTATTCTAGTGGCGCTTTGAGGTTCTTATACCATAACCTTTCGAAATGAATGTAGCCGTATTTGGTTAAACGGAAATTACTTACCGTAATTACTGGACCCAAGATTGTTAACAAACTTATTAAAATCTGCATTTCCTCAGCATACGAACTGGAATTTTCTTCACCAAACCAAAACTGAAATCAACCGAGGAAGAAAAGATTCAATAAAACATATACTTCAAGTCATAGAACCATTCGGTATTGTTGAGATATTTATCAATGTAGGCCTATTCTCTGAACGTTTATAAATATCTACCACGAAAACATCTAGTAAAACAGACTGTAATTTTAAACGATAGATTTATATTCTGGTTAATTAACATAACATAACATAACATAACAAGGGGTTTTAAGTGGTTCAGAAGACGTGTAGTCTGTGTTAGAACCACTGCAAATTTACCTCGAACTCTTAATAGCCCAATTTTCCTAGCTTCTTCTTAAAAGCTGTTATAGTGTCCACTGAGACAGTACTATCGTCCAAACCATTCCACAGGTCTACAACTCTTGCACTAAAGAATTTCTGCCCTAATGTTCCCTTCGGCCTCTTAAATAATTTATACCTGTGTCCCCGAGTTGCCTTGTTCGGTGCTAATTCAAAGAACCTCTCCCACTGCAGTGCTTCCTTTCCAGTGATAATCTTATAAGCTTCAATCAGATCTCCTCTGCTCCTCCTTTTCTCCAATGTTGTTAGTCCACACCTTTTCAACCTTTCTTCATAGCTCAGATCCTTGTAGCCCCAAATCATTTTCGTAGCTCTTCTTTGTACTTTCTCCAGTTTTTCCATGTCCTGTTTCAGGTATGGATTCCAATCGTGTCATTTTTATCATACCTAAAGTTGAATTAGCCTTTTTTGCTGCTTCAGCACATTGCCTTGAAGGTTTTGCACTCTTGTGCATAATCACTCCCAAGTCCCTTTCTTCATCACTCACTTTCAACACCGTGCCCCCCATTTCATATGAAAACTCGTTGTTTCTCCTCCCCATATGCATCACTGAGCAATTTTAATTGCTTTGACATGAGCAGGAAGAGGGCGCCAGCTGCAGGTATTGATCATAATTAATCATAATTTGATTAGACAACCTCCGACATATGTAATCGATCGAGTGCAGTTCCTCGAGTCTCAATTACAGACCCGTTTGCTCGTAATTGCTTCTTCGCAAATTACTATTATTTTAAGTTGATATTTTGAACTGGACAACATCGGTATGTATGCATGCGTGCATGTATATCTGCCTGTCTGTCTGTATGTATGCATTCATGCGTGTAGTCCCGTGTATGCCTGCATGTATGTTTGTATCTATGTAGTACTATATATATATATATTATATATAATATGTATTTATGTATGTACTTATGTATACATGGTTTGTATGAATGTATGTGTGCATGTATGTGTGCACTTATGTATGTGTGTATGTATGTATGTATGTATGTATGTATGTATGTATGTATGTATGTATGTATGTATGTATGTATGTATGTATGTATGTATGTATGTATGTATGTATGTATGTGTGTATGTATGTATGTGTGTATGTATGTATGTATGTATGTATGTATGTATGTATGTATGTATGTATGTATGTGTGTATGTATGTATGTGTGTGTGTATGTATGTATGTATGTATGTATGTATGTATGTATGTATGTATGTATGTATGTATGTATGTATGTATGTGTAATGCCGTTAATTACCAGTATGCAATATTATGTAATGTATAAGAGTAGTCTGTGTACTATCATAAGGGTTCCGTGTTAAGAAGGTAGTCCGAAAGGGTAGTGTGATCTCTCCATACCTATTCAACATCATGGCGTAGATGGTTACCAATCGAAATCTGGGTGGTTATGGAGAAAGAATTAAAATATGAGGAAGATGAATTAGTAGCAGCAGCAGCAGCAGCACCACCACCACCACCACCACCACGACCACCACCACCACCACCACCACCACCACCACCACCACCAGCAGTAGTAGTAGTCACTTTGTATGTCTCCAAAAGCTTACACATTTATAGCTCCTTTAAATACATTCAGAAAAGAGTAGACAGAAATTTCATTATGTGGTGATTATTTATTCTCAAAGATGAAATCATGAACTAAGATGTTGATTATTTTTTCACAGCGTGCACTGAATTTTACTGTGAATGCGCATTTCAGCATGCTTTGAGAAAATTGCTTTCATTGTTACAAATTTTACACAAGCTCACATCAATAGGCGTCAAAGGGAGAACTCAAAAGCAGCCATGGAGTGGGTGTTGCAGCTATACAGAGTCGCCCAATACAATGTAATGTTGTGCTGGTGGTAGCATCAATTGTTACATTCTTAATTACCAAGTATTATGCTAATAGTTAGGTTTGAATTACAAATCTGCAATATGCCGATGACACTGTTTTGTTGTTCGGGGGCTCAGAATCCAAGCTGCAGGAGATGGTGAATCGTTTTGACCGAGGAGACAGAGGAATAATGTGGACAAGACTTTGTAACAAATGGTAATATATACGTATGACATCAGGGTACGGCGCAACAGTTGGAACAGAATGGCAGATTTTAAAATCGGGCCCCACTGATAACCGAGGACACTGTGTTGTAAAGATTATTGGATCGAGACTAGGAAATTGATAATTGTATTGTATTTTATTTGGGTATTTATAAAGCGCTTCTAGCGGGCGAGCCATACAGAAGCGCTCCCAGTGCGAGAGACCCCGAGAGAAAACGCAAGTTTTAAGAAAGGTAAAAGAGAAAGAGACGTTACCTGAGAGAATAGAAGAACGAACGAACGGAGGAAGCTCATTCCAAAGAGCAGGGCCAATGGAGGCAAAATACCTAGATTGAGCCAGAGAAGTCCTGACACGGGGAACGAGGAGGTCCAAACGGTCAGATGAACGAAGAGGACGAAGAGAAGCAGCAGAGTGAGGGCGATGAATTAAGTCACATAAGTATTCTGGAGCAAAACCAAGTTGAGCCTTGGAGATAAGGATGAGGACCTTAAATTGGATGCGGGTAGAAAGCGGGAGCCAGTGGAGTTCTTCAGCCATAAAGGTGGTGACAATGTGTTGAAGTAGCACTGAAAAAGGTATGGGAAAGTCACAGCATCTTGCTTGCAACTTAAATACGACTCAAGAAGGTTCTTGTAGCAATATATGGTTGTGATAGATGGACCTTTCAGAAAGACGAGGAGGCAAGAATCAAAGCACTTGAATTGAATTGTCTGCAGCAGAATCTCCGAGGACTATGGAGTGCTAGGAAGCAAACGAATGGGTGTTGGGGACTGTTGGAGTAAGAAGAATTCTCCTCGGATTGTTCAAACAGAGGAAGCTTTCATATTTCGGGTATCGGCTGCGAAAGAGTGTAGATTGCGTGGAGAAGGATGCTATCCAAGACACAGTTCCAAGATTAAGAGCTCAAGCAAGACAATAAGTAATACCTAAATGGCAGATTAAAGCTGAGCACCGACTGTATTATCATTCGATTAGTTGGTGAGGTGTAGCGAACGAAGACCGCTAAATTACTATATTATTTACTTAATTGAATTACAATACATTACTATTATACATCCCAAACGTTAGGCCCATTATGCCGCCCATATGAAAATAGAATAGCTAGATCTGAAACAGCTGCAACGGACAGCTTCCATCAGCAGCCGTCCGACTTGATGACAGGCGCTGTCTTCATGTCTGAGTATGACCGCCGAATCGTCCATCAGCCAGCTGTCGGACTGTTGACAGGCTAGGCTAGGTTGAGGACGGGCGTTGTCTTCATGCCTGATGACGGCTGTCCAACCGTCTGTCAACCCGCTGTCCAACTGTTGACAGGCTCTGTCCAAGCATTGACAGGCGCTGTCTGCATGTCTGAGTACCGTACTGCAGCCGAATCGTACATCAGCCAGCTGTCAAACTGTTGACAGGCACTGTCTACATTAAGCAAGGGTGAGGACAGGAACTGTCTTCACATCTGATGCCAGCCGAAGCGCTGACGTCAAATAATACAAGGAAAGAGAAAGGAGAACGAATAAAAAGAGAGATTTCCTACAGTCAAATCAGAGAAGTCCAAACAGACAGACGAATTGGATTCTACAGACGACATCCTGATCGAGAAAAGCGAGACGAGACGAATCAACAACTACCCTGACGAATCGGAAGGAAGGACACTCGCTCCAAGTCGCAGATGAAGGAAGTGCCTGTTAGACACCCATCTCCAACCGCCAACTATCTACCGAGGACAAGTCGCAGATGAAGGAAGGCACTTCCTTCATCTTCGGCCCACCATGAAGGAAATGCCTGCTCGACACCCATCTCCAACCACCCACCATCTACCGAGGACAAGTCGCAGATGAAGGAAATGCCTGCTCGACACCCATCTCCAACCGCCCACCATCTACCGAGGACAAGTCGCAGATGAAGGAAATTCCTGTTAGACACCCATCTCCAACCGCCCACTATCTACCGAGGACAAGTCGCAGATGATGGAAGTGCCTGCTCGACACCCATCTCCAACCGCCCACTATCTACCGAGGACAAGTCGCAGATGATGGAAGTGCCTGCTCGACACCTATCTCCAACCGCCCACTATCTACCGAGGACAAGTCGCAGATGAAGGAAATGCCTGCTCGACACCCATCACCAACCGCCCACCATCTACCGAGGACAAGTCGCAGATGAAGGAAATGCCTGTTAGACACCCATCTCCAACCGCCCACTATCTACCGAGGACAAGTCGCAGATGAAGGAAATGCCTGCTCGACACCCATCTCCAACCGCCCACCATCTACCGAGGACAAGTCGCAGATGAAGGAAATGCCTGGTTCGACACCCATCTCCAACCGCCCACCATCTACCGAGGACAAGTCGCAGATGAAGGAAATGCCTGTTAGACACCCATCTCCAACCGCCCACTATCTACCGAGGACAAGTCGCAGATGATGGAAATGCCTGCTCGACACCCATCTCCAACCGCCCACTATCTACCGAGGACAAGTCGCAGATGAAGGAAATGCCTGCTCGACACCCATCTCCAACCGCCCACCATCTACCGAGGACAAGTCGCAGATGAAGGAAATGCCTGCTCGACACCCATCTCCAACCGCCCACCATCTACCGAGGACAAGTCGCAGATGAAGGAAATGCCTGCTCGACACCCATCTCCAACCGCCCACCATCTACCGAGGACAAGTCGCAGATGAAGGAAGTGCCTGTTAGACACCCATCTCCAACCGCCCACCATCTACCGATGACAAGTCGCAGATGAAGGAAATGCCTGCTCGACACCCATCTCCAACCGCCCACTATCTACCGAGGACAAGTCGCAGATGAAGGAAATGCCTGCTCGACACCCATCTCCAACCGCCCACCATCTACCGAGGACAAGTCGCAGATGAAGGAAATGCCTGGTTCGACACCCATCTCCAACCGCCCACCATCTACCGAGGACAAGTCGCAGATGAAGGAAATGCCTGTTAGACACCCATCTCCAACCGCCCACTATCTACCGAGGACAAGTCGCAGATGATGGAAATGCCTGCTCGACACCCATCTCCAACCGCCCACTATCTACCGAGGACAAGTCGCAGATGAAGGAAATGCCTGCTCGACACCCATCTCCAACCGCCCACCATCTACCGAGGACAAGTCGCAGATGAAGGAAATGCCTGCTCGACACCCATCTCCAACCGCCCACCATCTACCGAGGACAAGTCGCAGATGAAGGAAATGCCTGGTTCGACACCCATCTCCAACCGCCCACCATCTACCGAGGACAAGTCGCAGATGAAGGAAATGCCTGTTAGACACCCATCTCCAACCGCCCACTATCTACCGAGGACAAGTCGCAGATGATGGAAATGCCTGCTCGACACCCATCTCCAACCGCCCACTATCTACCGAGGACAAGTCGCAGATGAAGGAAATGTATGCTCGACACCCATCTCCAACCGCCCACCATCTACCGAGGACAAGTCGCAGATGAAGGAAATGCCTGCTCGACACCCATCTCCAACCGCCCACCATCTACCGAGGACAAGTCGCAGATGAAGGAAGTGCCTGTTAGACACCCATCTCCAACCGCCCACCATCTACCGAGGACAAGTCGCAGATGAAGGAAATGCCTGTTAGACACCCATCTCCAACCGCCCACTATCTACCGAGGACAAGTCGCAGATAATGGAAGTGCCTGCTCGACACCCATCTCAAACCGCCCACCATCTACCGAGGACAAGTCGCAGATAAAGGAAGTGCCTGTTAGACACCCATCTCCAACCGCCCACCATCTACCGATGACAAGTCGCAGATGAAGGAAATGCCTGCTCGACACCCATCTCCAACCGCCCACTATCTACCGAGGACAAGTCGCAGATGAAGGAAATGCCTGCTCGACACCCATCTCCAACCGCCCACCATCTACCGAGGACAAGTCGCAGATGAAGGAAATGCCTGTTAGACACCCATCTCCAACCGCCCACTATCTACCGAGGACAAGTCGCAGATGAAGGAAATGCCTGCTCGACACCCATCTCCAACCGCCCACCATCTACCGAGGACAAGTCGCAGATGAAGGAAATGCCTGCTCGACACCCATCTCCAACCGCCCACCATCTACCGAGGACAAGTTGCAGATGAAGGAAATGCCTGTTAGACACCCATCTCCAACCGCCCACTATCTACCGAGGACAAGTCGCAGATGATGGAAGTGCCTGCTCGACACCCATCTCCAACCGCCCACTATCTACCGAGGACAAGTCGCAGATAAAGGAAATGCCTGTTAGACACCCATCTCCAACCGCCCACCATCTACCGAGGACAAGTCTCAGATGAAGGAAGTGCCTGCTCGACACCCATCTCCAACCGCCCACTATCTACCGAGGACAAGTCGCAGATAAAGGAAGTGCCTGTTAGACACCCATCTCCAACCGCCCACTATCTACCGAGGACAAGTCGCAGACGAAGGGAGTGCCTGTTAGACAACCACCTCACCTCCAACCACCGTCAATCCTATCGAGGATTGAACCCGCGACGTCTGTGACTGCACCACTAAGGAAGTGTGTGACCGATACTGAAAGTGAACAACCGACCGTCGTCAACCATAAGTCTCGTGTCCATGAATGCGTCCCGTACGTAACGTATTAATTATTAGAAGCGCAACGCACTGATAACCGTCGATCAAACTTAGGCCTATCTGTGCAGTGAATTATAATAATCGTTTGAAGCGTTCTACAAGCGATGCGATGATACAATTCTTCTACTGTCTGAACGGAATTCTAAACAGAGCAAAGGAGCACAATAATTCTGCTACAGTGAATAAAGGAGAATCTACAGCTCATCACAGCCAAGGGAGAAAAGACACAGTACACTCTCTATGCTAGACCCCGTCCCTGAGTCCTTTAGCCTGGCCCTTAAAACTCAATCTAAACTTAGCTTATTACGAATATTCATGTGCTCGTGTGGATCGCCTTGCAGTATTAATTGATTCATTGCATTGTGTATTGATTATCTTGTGTAGTTTCTTACTCATTATTTAGTAGTTTTTAATTATCATTGAACCTGTTGTTGAATATTAACCCCCTTTGACAACGCATTCATGTCTTTGTCTAAATTAAGCGAGGCTGCTTTAAGCACGGAGACAGCTGATGATGATAACGGCGTGAACATGCAAGGTAAAGGTACGGATTCGAATCCTATCAGTCCCGACCCCCTCCTCACTCAAACCCTAAGCAGTCTATAGGCCTTATCCTCCCAACAAACGTCTATTCTTACTGACCTACAGACTGTCAGGACGGACTTACACACAGTCAGTAACTATCAGTCTGATTTGGCCCATCAGCCGTCGATCATTAATGAAAGTCTAGTCGTTGTGATCGATAGACAATCATCGATCTCTGACTGCATAGATGAGTTATAAGATAAAGTCGTAGAGCTTGAACATTCACCTGTTGTTGCTCAGACGAACCCAGAATGGGCGATCCCCCCATTTGGACAAGAATTCTGTCCCGCCCTTACTACTCAGTGCCCCTTGTCACGTGTCGAGGAAGTGGCTGAATGGCCACCAACCCGGGATTTCCTGGACACAAATAATCTTCTGCGTCGAAGCGAGCGTATAAAGGCTCGGTGGATGGGAGGATCAGGTACAGTCTCGGCAGTTTCCCGGATACCAAGCCGACCTGTAAGATCAGAGGCTGGCCCCTCTCAATTCCATCGAGATATGGTATCACACTCTTCTAAAGACAATTACACTGCTGATATGGGAGAACGCCAATCCTGTGACTTAGCACCCACAAGGACTCCTAATGTCAGTAGTATCTCTCGTACAGATGAAGCATATGATACAGGTGAGCAAGTAAGTACAGTACACCAGAGCAAAAACAGGAAAGCCCCAGCAGGTGTTCTAAGGTTCGCGAATAACAACGAACCGGTGCGACGTCTAGAGGAAGAAGGGGAGTCACGTTACACTGGCTCCCACTCTCAGCATCCACCCGACGTACGCCTGCCGGGCGACCAACGTAACAGAGGGAGATGAGCGAAAGGAGGTTAAACAAAATTGAGAAGGCAATACTCGGAACGAGGTTCAAAACAAAAAAAAGACACCACACTACAATATTCGTGTCTTCGCCGAGTGTTGAAGAGTTGGTGAGAACAGCTGAGCACCGCCTTCTCTCGGCTCTTATATCAAGTGAGACCCATATTTTGCGCGGAATACCTTCCCTATAAGCGGGCGTCATCATAGTTTTCGGCCCGCCCATATTAATTTTACATTACCGTCTAAGGACCGTAACTTTAACCCGCGAGTCCTCTGTGTGCCCTAAGCCAGCGGTTCTCAACCTGTGGTCCGCGGACCACTGGTGGTCCGTGGCCATCTGCCTGGTGGTCCGCGAGCAAGGCCTGCAATTTATATTTTTTACAATTAAAATCATGCAAACAGGCAAATTTTTGTCAATTTTTAAAATATTTGTTTAAAAATTGTTTTAAATTTAATAGTAAATAATAAGTAAAATATTTAATCTTATAAAATTTATTATTTTATATCATAATTTTATATAAATCTATAATTTTTTAGGGTCGCATATGTGCACCAGTGACGCAATTTTTAGTGGTGGTCCTCGACCAAGACACAAAATTTATAAGTGGTCCTTGAGTCTCAAAAGGTTGAGAACCGCTGCCCTAACCCCTTGGCAATTTTCCCTTATCTTATAGGCCTAATATTTTTAAACTTGATTGCATCTACACGGTGAGTCATTAAAAAACGTGTCCCTGCATAACTTAAAATAATTCATGCAAATAACCATCAATTTTAATGAAACTTCATAATAATGAAGCTTGATAGTCCAGCTAAGTGCTGTGTAAATTATTTTTTATAAAACGCTGAACCCGCCTAAACTATAATTATGTCACGACAACCCTCTGAAAAATGGTATTTACCGAGGAGATAAACATTTCATAACCCCAAAAGAATAAAAAAATGACGGTGCGAAACGTTTTTTTAAAGGAATTTTCAGATAAAGGGTTGATTCGTGGTAGATTTAATGTTCTCCTTTCAAAGATTGATAAAACTGGATCTTTTTTTTATCGTCGACCAGGTAGAGGCCGCCCGCTAACGGCCAGAACGTTTGACAATGAGACTTTTGAGTTACTGCAAACTGAAACACATGATTTCATCCCACCTACTTTGTGGCCACCTAAATTACCTGATTTAAATCCGGTAGAGTATAAAATATGGAGTGTCGTGCAAGAAAAGGTGTACAGATATCGAATACATGATGTCAACGAGTTGCGTCATCGAGTTTTGGAGGAATGGGACGAATTGGATCAGCGCATCATTGAAGTCAGTCAAGCAGCGGTGTATGCGTCTTTGCGCATGCGTGGATGCCCAAGGATGTCAATTTGAACTTAAACTTTAAGTTTCTTAATGCTCTGTAATAACTCCTCTACCTGTACTTAAAATTTGTTTGACATAAACTTAAATCTGAGGAAGTTATAGTAAAATATGAGGGACACGTTTTTTTATGACTCACCGTGTAGTTGCGGTATGTCAGCTTGAATAACATTAAACGAGTAATAATAATAATAATAATAATAATAATAATAATAATAATGAAAATGATAATGATAATGATAATGATAATGATTATGATAATGATAATGATAATGATAATAATAATAATAATAATAATAATAATAATAATAATAATAATAATAATAATAATAATAATAATAATAATAATAATAATAATAATAATAATAAAAATAATAATAATAATAATAATAATAACGGAGCTGGGGCGCCGCTGGACCGTTGTTTCCGGCGACCCAAGAGAAACAGCATACCTTTTTCAGCGCATCTCAATTTGCACCCAGCGTTTCAATGCAGTAGCTTTTACAGGCACATTCACTTTACACTCCGGGGATGAGGACCACGTACTCCAAGCTTAAAATTTCAATCACTGTTAATATCTTAGAGCCTGAGGGATCTTATTTACCTCGGGCGAAAAAATAATAATAATAATAATAATAATAATAATAATAATAATAATAATAATAATAATAATAATAATAATAATAATAATAATAATAATAATAATAATAATAATAATAAGACGCTTCAACGCAGTAGCTTTCCACGGCACTTTCCCTCTGCCAGAACCTGAGGAATAGTTTTTAAAAAATAAAAAATAAATAATAGCGCCTTCCTTTGCCTAATTGTGCACATACACTTCAACATTTTTATTCTGCGTATAATTATCTTCCACAAAGTAACGCTGAGAAATTTTGGAGACTTACATTACTTTACATTACATGACGTGGCCATATACAGTGCAAGGCACTCTAGACGAAAAGGGATAGGACGAAACATCGCTTAGTACGAAAGGAAAGCTTCTTCCGTTCCCATATGAATGAATTTTAACGTCAAATTATTCCCTTATGACTAAACTGAAAAGAAGAAAACACCGCTTATTACGAAAATTCTTTTCGGTCCTGTGGATGTAACTCGATGACTGCAGCGTTCTTCTTCTGACGTCCTTCTACTGTTGACTAACACACAGGTTGTGCACATGGCCCTTCTTATGAACGCCTACTGTAGTTTAACACCGGCGGTCAATAATCGATTAATAAGATTGATAACATGCTTATGAATGGATGAAAAGGTGGAAACCGGGGCTGTAGTGGTAAATTAGAGGTGAGTACACGCAACCGGTTAGTTTTCAGAAACAAATTAGAGGTGAGTATACGCTACAGTATTTTATGAGTATACGCTACAGTATTTTAACATAAATACATACAAATATTTTGTTAGGTGAGTATACGGTCTCTAGAGGTGAGTACACGCTGTATACCCGCGTATACCCTTGACTACAGCCCTGGTGGAAACACCTGTGCAGAATTCATCATAGTCGACAAAAACACTTAACTCGAGCGATGTTTCTGACGTAAACTCATATACAGAGTTATACATCAGAAGAAAAAAATATCAGAAGCAGCGCAAAAAAAGAAAAAAATAACAGATCTTTAACAGATTACCAAAGAAACATGGGGCCGTTTAATTTTTGGCTGTTACTAGGTATATTGTAGGATACATCTAATAGTAAACATTCATTTCTGTATTGTATTGTATATGGGCATTTATAAAGCGCCTCTCGCGGTATAGACTAATCGCAGGCTCTGTATAAAGTAAGAACTTGGAAAATCTGTTAATATGAGACTGCTGCCTATCACAAGCAATACGTGTATTGTAGAATAAAATTTTATTGTTTAAAAATCCTTGTTTGCAGTTTTAAATGAAATAGACTAAAGGTGTGCAATATTGAATCCAGCAAGGTGCGACCTTACGTTATTTTTTATATAACGTACGTACGGTACGCGTACGTTATTATGTCATACTTCACTGTACGTTCACATCAGTTTATGACGAAATTAAATACAAAACATTGTGCACAACAAAAGTCAATAATAGTTGGTGATTGAAGATCGTAGCCAATTTTAACCATTGTATCAGTCAGCTGCAGTGGTTGTTCAATGATCTCTACTTTTAAACTTTTAAATCCCAAACTGCTAATATGCATAGGGCCTATACAGTATTATGTATTATGTGTAGTTTTATTTATTGCAAGGTTTAGTGTCGTTTCTCTTTAACGACACTGTGTAATAACAAAGATCACTGAGTTCGCCCTCCTCCTTCATCCAAGCTTGGGACTGGCACTGTTGGCACGGGTGTGCAGTGACGTAGTTATGAGATATATACGAGAGAAGGGTTTAGGGACGTCATGTGATGGCATAGGTCTTTGACGTCTTCCCTTTGTTGTTGATTCCGCGGTGGATATCCTTGTACTCTTTCATTACGTTTCAGGAAGAGAAGTGTGAGTTGAGAATCTCGAGAGTTTTTTGTCGTCAGATTCCCACCTCCAGGTGAGTTCTTTGGTCGCAATCAAAATTTGTATAGCGCCCCTTCGAGATCGTTTCTTGGGAGCGCTCCCGAGTCCCGACCAAGGCTAAGCATAAGAAAGAAGTCTTAAACTGTAGCGAGTGGAACTGAGAGGAGATCGCACCGTTGCCTTTGGTAGTCGCCGTTTACAGCACTACAAGAATTATTTACATTAATTGTTTACACTGCATTTACACAAGAGGTTCTCTCTAATATGGATGGATCCAGAAATTAAGAGATCTTATGGCAATAAAGGCCGATGACGTCAACATAAATTAGTTTGACCAGTCTGAACAGTCGGCATGGCGTAATAGGCCTACAGCTTGTGCTGAGTAGGCCTATATCTTTGGTACTATTATTTCATTATTCCAAAGTTTAACGTCGTCATATTACATCACACCATGGGCGTCCGCAGGATTTTTCTGGGGTGGGGGAAATTTTCTAGGGGGCAAAGTTTTGCAGAGGCGAAAAATTACGTTTTTAAATATTCATGAACACAGAACACGTGACAACTTTCAAAATAAAATATAAATGGTCAAGGACTTAACTAAATAATCAAGTGTTTTTTTGCATTGAAAATCGCGTTGTGACTGTTGTAATAATCATAATAATCAAAAGATCTTTTTAAATGTCTGCAAAATCCATAGGGCAGGTGCCCTCCCTTCAGTCCCTTGCCCCCTCCGGACGCCCCTGCATCACAGGCCGACAATTCAGAAATGCATTGCATTCACTCTGAAATTCGTTTGCCCAACGATTTTGCACAAAGGCGTCCAAGGAGCATTTATGACAATGGTCTTGGTTTTGCAAAACCAAGACCAAGACTTTTGTCAATATGAACAGTCATTAATTTTAACAAACGGCAAGAATTTTAAAAATTTATCCAAGAATTACTCATACAGTTATTGCTTTAGTATTTACACGGTGTGAATGAGGCTTCAGTCGCTTCACTGTTGTTTTTAACAATTACTTTGACTTCCGGTTATTTACCATGGAATGATTTCAAAACAGACTCACGATTAATTTGTACATTTACATCCGGTTCTTGAAAAGCTGCTTTGTGTGCTAGCAATTTCAGCACTTGTAGACCGTGTTTTTTCACATGGCAGAATTTTTATGAGGCCCCACAGGTCACGTCTTGGTCAGAAAATTCCGAGCAAATTGGTTTTTATAAAATTCAACAGGCATTTGGAATAACATTTCGCATGAAGGACTTTTGTAAATACGAATTCGTAATTCTCTGCAGTCTCCATTTAGAGTTGTTTTGCTTGAATAAAAGAAAAAACTCATGTTTTCATTAAAATAACGAGTATTTCGACTTGACAATATTTAGTAAGGAATAGAAGTCTGGATACGACTGTGATTTTTTGGGGTCTTGGTCTCGGTCTTGGTCTTGAGGTTCAAGGTCTTGGTCTTGGTCTTGAGGTTCAAGGTCTTGGTCTTGGTCTTGAGGTTCAAGGTCTTGGTCTTGGTCTTGAGGTTTAAGGTCTTGACAACAAGGCTGCATTTCCATTATTAAAAAGTTAACAATTTAGCATTTTAAATAAATAACTAGTTTAACTTTAACATTTATCACAATATTCACGTACGACGATTGCATGGTGTGTCGCCAAATTTGGTTACCTGTATTTGGTGTGTCGTGTGCCAAAAAAAAGGTTAAGAACCACTGGCTTAACAGCATCTTTCGACTATCATACCGTTGACATCGGCCTTAAATAGTTTCTTTTTAACGACTCTATATCATAATAAAATGATTAGAGTCGCCCTCCTCATTTATCCGGGCTTCAGACTGGCGCCACTTGAAAACCACCAGACAAATACGGCAGTAGCGGAATTTTGGACGCATATGTTGCAAGGTTAGTTACTGTACGACGATGTGTCCATAAAAAAGATGGTTTGCGTCGCTCTCCTTCTTTACCATGGATTTGGTCTGGCACTACCAGACCAGAGAAGAGCGATGTTCTTAACCGTTTGAATATGCAACTAATGTCTGTTGATGCGCTTTAAGGCTGTATGTAGGCATACCTGTTATGTAAGTGAAAAAATTGAAGGAACGTATTTAGGACCCCAAAGACGCCAAAAGACGTGACCTGACAGTAGAAAGCTCTAGAAAACGCAGCATTTCGCATGCATTAGTTTGCACGACAATCTAGTGGTTAACATGCTGGACTGTAACCGAGAGCTCGGGGGTTCAAAACTCCGCTAAGGCAGACACTTGTGTTGGGAGTTCTGCTCCACCTGTACCCTTAACCAACTCAGCTATAATGAGTACATTGACCGCACTCTGTCAGTGAGAAGATGAGACGGCGACGGTGAGGACTTGTCACCGCCCTCATATGCCGAGGCTAAGAAAATAAAGTCGCTAACAATTCATGCCCATAGCTGTATCGGGTCTAGGTCTAGGACACTGATTCTGTTCGACCTAATTTGGTCCGATGCAAAACAGTGGTTCATCTTAGATACATCAAATAAGCTTGCATCGCATGCATTGAATATATATCTCTTTCTCAGCTTTTCAAAGGTGTTTAAATACAACATATTTTATTTTTCTAAATTTGCTGATATTTCTAAATTTGCTGATTATTCTTCATCTTCGCTTGCTCAGACTATATGTCAGTTGAAAATACATTTCCCCATGCATTTTGCTTCTGAAAATATCTTTCGGCAAGTGGAATTCCAAACAAACCCAGTAGATTTTGATAGCGGCGCAAACTGAGAAGTACTGCAATACGCAGGCCACGTGTCCAATATATTGGGATTCATCCATTGCTTTAAGCTTTAAAATAAAATATTCCTCTGATATTAATTATGCAATAATTAATATTCAAGTGGTCCTTAACAGTGCCCGTTTCCCCATTAGGCATTTATGATTTCTGACTTTTTCGTTCTGACTATTCCGTTGACCAGGACTGCTCTCAAGGTTCGCCCGCCTTTTCTGTTGCTGGTCTCGGACTTTAAAAATCTCTTCCGGCAAAACTTCGCTCTGCAAAGTCTGTATCAACTGTAAGCTCATCTTTCTTAGACTTCCGTAGGCTGTTTCCGTGTCGTCTCGGATTCGATTCTTGGCCTTCGACCAGATTCACCCTCATATTTCTCTCGCACAACGATATTCCACAGTGGCGACCATCGTCTGATCCATTGAGAATTATGGCAGTGGCTCAGTGGAAGATCTTAGATTATCATTTATTGTTTTGTTTTGAAGATTCTCTAGAAAACAGAAACAGCGTCTATGGCCACAAAAAACCTATGACCATTGACAAGACCCTATGATGTCCACCGAGAAGAGCCTTAATGGCAACATACTTTACTTTTAAATGGAAAGAAACTGAATTGAAATGAAGAAGATCAGAGACGTCGACGCCTTAGCTATCTGTCGTACAAGAGAATTTATTTCGACTGATTTTGTCTCTACTAACACTATGAAACAAGATAGGCTTCCTCTGAAATATTCGTATGGAAACCAATGAAAACCTGGAACGAATCATCTGCAATGAAGAGACTGAACAGTTAATTTTTTGTAAAGACGTCAACGGCAATAACTCTTGAAATAATCATAATTCGCTAGACAATAGTATTTACTTTTCTTTAACGAAGTCTTAAGCTGCCACAGCCATTGACATCGACCTCTGTTACATTTGTGGAAAGAATGGCACAGCCTATTGCGTAAATTAAATATTGTTGCGAATCTATAGACCCATTTAGAACTGATCTAAAGGTGTCTAACCGAAGCTTGCATTATTAGTGCTATTGCGTATTTATTATTATTATTATTATTAATGAGCTTTTATATAGCGCCCCTTCAAGGTTATCTACTCAGGAGCGCTCCTAGTCCAACCACGGCTAAAGAGAGTAGTTTTTAAGTTTGCAAGAAACAAGGTAGAGTGAGTCATAGGGACCAGGCGAAGTGCAACAGGAAGGCCATTCCAGGTTGCAGGTCCAGCGACCGAAAAAGAACGTCGCTGCATAATGGCTGTCCGCGTGCGGGGGACCAATAGCTCGGCCTGGTCAGCCGAGCGAAGAGCAGATCTCCGCAAGACCCCCGAGGTAGAGCGACACAACTCCCGCAGGTATGGGGTAGCAAGTCCCTCTAGACAACGCCTAACCAGTGCAGAGACCCTATAGGCGATCCGCAGCGGGAAAGGGAGCCAGTGCAGAACATCCCGCATATAAAGAGAAACCTGGCCAAATCTGGGGATGCGACCAATAAGACGTGCGGCTGCACGCAAAACCCGGTCCAAACACCCAAGGCGGGCAGCTGGGAGGCCAGCGTAAAGAGCGCTACAGTAGTCCAGACGGGAAACCACAAACGCATGGACAAGGGTAGAAGCAGCTGCCTGCGTCAGAGTACGGGAGACTACCCTTAACTGACGAAGTTGATAATAAGAGTCCCGACAAAGCAAATTAATATGTCGCATGAATGTGAGCTCTTGATCCAGAATTACACCAAGATCCCGTACTGAGGAGGCAAATGAAACCCAGGGAAATTCAAGTGCCAGACCCTCAAGGTTAATTTTTGCAAGCCGTTGGCGCGTACCAAACCAGATATATTGGGTCTTTGCCGGGTTTAACCGTAGACGGTTTGAGGACATCCAGGCCTCCAAATTCCCCACGACTCGGGCGATCTCTCGAACTGCAGCAGCAGCAGCCAATGGTGAGCAGTGGACATACGCTTGGAGGTCATCCGCGTAGGACTGACTTAAGACTGCACTTATTTAGCAACTTATTCCGCTGCCATACCGTTGACGTCGACTTTAAGTGGTTTTAACTACCATGTGTCATAACAAAATGATTAAAGTCGCCCTCCTCATTTATCCAGGCTTCTCACTGGCCTCACCCGCAAAACCAGCTGAGAAAATGTGACAGTGACGGAGTTTGATAGTCGAACTTACCTGAATATTAATAGGGTCAGTCGAAAGCGTTTTAAGTTCGTTGTGTCTATGTATTTATTATTAATATTCTTTATTGAAAAACCAAAAGCGAACCGCACATTGGTGAACAAGTATAGAAAAAATATATAAAACACAGAAGTAACAAGATGATAATAATATTTGATAAAAGGAGTATAAATTTAGAAGAAAAAAAATATTGCTAATAATACTACATCAAAAGCATCATAATAATAGAGAAATTTAAAACTATAACTATTATCTAAATGGGTAGCAGAATAGAGGTTTTACTAATTAAACAACATCAAAAAGCATCCTAATAGTAATGTAGCCTACGCATCTTAAAGAGTTATATAGCGCGTCTTAGAACCCCCAAAGGCACCGGAAAACAGTAGGCCTAAAATGTGTCTAAACACAGTTTTCGATTACTTTTACGCTTAGTGTCATCTGGTGACTGCAACCATCGTTGACGTTGACTTAACTTTGAATGGTGAAACCTCTGTGATCTGGGATTTAATGCGGCTGATGAATTATGTAAATTTTATTGTAAACGTCTTAAAGGTGTCTAAATAGAGTGTATTTCTTTTTCAACGCATCTAAAGATTTGAAACTTTGTCATTGCATTAGTTTGCGTTTACAATAGTGACATCTGGTGACTGCCACCATCGTTGACAGCGACCTAATTCTTAAAAACGATCCAAATTTCGTTGGTATTTGGCGATTATTTTATTATTATTCCACAGTTTAACGTCGTCTTATGACACCAAAGGCCGTTGACGACAATTTAGAAATACAGTTTACAGAAAACGATAAACTTATACTGTCCGAAAGACACCATTTAAAGGTGTCAAACATAAGCTTACGATATCAATATTGTCACATCATTTAAAGCAATATATCTAATGCTATCCATAAAACACATAGCTCTAAACTGTTTTGATACAAATCAAACAGTACTTCCCAACTATTGTCACTCGCAAGAAATATTTAAACAACTTCAGATGCACAGTACATATAATTATAATAATTACATTATATTCTTATTTTATCTTTGAAATGTTTAATTGATTATTTCTTATTCCTCAGTTCAATATCTGCCACTACAATCATATCATGTATGAAATAGTAATAAATTTCACATACATCATGCACATTAAATGAAACATATGGTTATACCAAGTTCCTTTTTTAAAGAAATTGTTCAGGTATCTAACACATTCAACTATAAGTTTTATTAATTAACAAAGCATATATGAGCATAATTGTCTCAAGTTTGATTTCAATGCATTCAAGTTACAATTACATGTATATTTCCTTTATTGCAACACAATAATACAGCACTATATAATACAATATTGATTTTACTCCAATACATAAACCAAATCAAACCATATGCGACATCCAAGAACCAAATGTTGGATGGTTGTAATATAGATACTCATTAATCAATGTATTATATATGTAATTTACTAGCATCACACTCTCATTATATACTTGCAATTGAAAAGAAACGGTTATATAGGTTCTCAAATAACCAATATGTAACGGATATAATTAAGGTTAATACACAAGAGCATCATTACAAAATTTGACCTTTAGTAATTTGTTTAACTACCCTATACACTTCGTTTTGTAATACATTTATTGTCAAAAGGGTTGAAATAGAAATGTCCCTTTTATACAGTTGACATTTATCTCGCAACAACTTCGATATATCTTCGTTTTTACATTCAAGTAGGAGGTGGTGAATAGTCTCCTTGACCTGACAGGTATCACATAAACCACTAGAATGTCGTTTTATGATAAACAACCTTTGATTAGTATTCGCCACTCCCAGACGTAGTCTAGAAATTTGGACTTCTTTATGTCTATAAGGTTCCAAATATTTAATATCTGTACTTACAATTGGACATATAGATTTATAAAAATGTCCTCTGTTATCGTTAGTATATTCTAATTGCCATTTATTTACTATATACAGTTTCATTAAAGCAAAATTTCTGAAAGTTCAAGATAATTAGTAGAATTAATATGATCAATACTCAGGGCTTCTTTAGCCAAAGTATCTGCTCGATCATTACCCGTCAGGTCAATGTGACTTGGGATCCAAATAAATCTTATTTGATTGGAATTTAGTCTGTTAATCAGAGACAATAGTTCATTCAATAAATTAGGTCTAGACTGAGAATAAGACTCCTTAATTGACGTAAGAACACTCAATGAATCAGAAAACAATGCAAATTGACAATTCTTATAACATTCGGAGTTTAAAATCCATTTTACAGTTTCTATAATTGCAGTCAACTCTGCTGCATAAATACTGGAGTTATTACATAATCTAAATTTTTTATCTATATTTAAACTTGGTACTGTAAAGGCAGCAGAAACACTATGATCTACCTTTGACCCATCAGTATAGATATGTACATAAGAGTCGTACTTAGAAACTAATTCTAAAGCAGATTGCTTTAAAAATTCTGGATAATCAATTTTCTTATTTATTAACTTACTCAGTGTTAAGTCAACCTCTACTTGTTTGTTACACCAAGGAGGTTCAGAAGGGAAAGAAGGGCCAATAATAGATGTATTAAGTGAAGAAAAGAATTCAGAAGTACGAGTATAAATGGAATGCTCCCTACTCTCAGGTGTCCTAAAAACATTTGTCCAGTGGTTCTCCATTGTTGCTGTATTTATGTGAAATTTATTACCCAAAATTTTAGTCCCACATTTTATTGAATTTTGGAGTCGTCTTAAATGAAGAGGCAACTCTCCACATTCATTTTGAAGTGCTGCAGCTGCAGTACCCTTAGGGGCTCCACAACATAATCTAAGTGCCTCAGTTTGGATACAAGAGAGTTTATCTAGGTGCGATTTACAAGCAGAAGAATAAGCAACGTCACCATAATCCAAAATAGACCTAATTAATGCCCTGTATATGGTTAGGAGAGTTTTCTTACAAGCTCCCCAACCATAACCACTGATGGCTCTTATGAGATTTAACCTCTTTTTGCATTTTTCAATTATATAATCAATATGTGGTTTCCAACTCAATTTACTGTCAAAAATTACTCCCAAGAATTTGACCTCATTTTCCATTTTAATTTGCTCTTTATCAATTTTAATAGTAATCCTTGACAAATTATTTGTTTTGGAGAAAAGGACTCCAGTGGTTTTATTAATAGATATTTTAAAACCATTTTTATTACACCAATTTTGTATTAAATTGATCGATAATTGAATTTTATTTTGTAATATTTTAACATTTCTATGTCCTAAGTAAATAGCACTATCATCAGCAAACAGTGACATCTCTACACCATCCACACCTGCAGCAATATCATTTATCATTAGCAAGAATAAAATAGGAGATATTACCGAACCCTGGGGTGTACCATTCTGTTGTATACATTTATCAGAAAGTTCTGCCCCAACTTTCACCTGGAAAGTTCTATTTGAAAGAAAGTTTTCAATCCAGTTAAATGTATTACCCACTATTCCCAAATTCTGAATTTTATTTAAAAGGGTAGGTACATGTAACATGTCATATGCTCTTTCAAAGTCTATGAAAATAGCCAAAACATGTTCTTTATTTTTAATTTTTTTAAGAATATTATCCTGAAGTTTAAGGATTTGATCATTTGTACTTCTATATTTTCGAAAGCCAGACTGATTTTTTGAAATAAGGTTATTTTTTTCCAAAAACCATTGGAGACGTTTTGTTACCATTGTTTCCATTACTTTACAAATCGTTGGAGTCAATGATATAGGTCGATAAGATTCTGGAACCGAGGCGTCTTTATTTGGCTTTAATAATGGTAGAATAATGGCATGATGCCAGTCAGTTGGCAATTTCCCTTCCTCCCAAATTTCATTATAAAATATTAATAGGGTTTTAAGAGCATTTTTATGAAGATGTTTTAACAACTCATAAGGTCATTTGTCATCACCCGGTGACTTATTATTTTTTGCTGATCTTATAGCTTGTTTCAATTCATTAAGATAAAACCTCTCATTTAAGATTTCCATTTCATGAACAGGACTACTGTCAATTCTATTAGGGTTATTTTGTAAATTATTATCTTTGATATAATTTAAGAATTTTTTACTATAATTTTGGGTACTACTAGTACTTGCATAAGTGTTAGCTAAAAGATTTGCTTTTTCAAGGTTTGTTTCAGCTATTAATTCATTACGATTCAGAGTAGGAATGGAACTATAGGTTTCAATACCATTCATTTTTCTTGCCCATGTCCAAACAGACCCCAATTTTGTCTGATCCGTGAGTTCAGAGCAATATGCTTGCCAACACGTTTTTGCTTCTGTTTTGAGGGTCTGTTTAACTATAGCCTCTTGCTTTTTATATTCCAAATAATCATTTAACTCCCTTGTTTTATTCATTTTATTCCTATATTGATTTCTCTTATAAATGGCTTCACTACACTTATCATTCCAATATGGTAGAGGCCTGAATTTTTTATTTTTATTCTTTTTATTTTTTAGATTTTTACTAGGAATTGATTGATTCGCTATAGAAGTAATACAATCTACTAAATTATTAAAAGTAGCATCAACATTTTTATCAACCAAAATATCTGTTGTTATTGAAAATTTACTTAGTTCTTCATAATTTTTCCAATCCGCTTTTTTTAATTTCCATAGATGCATACTTAAATTATATTCTATTGTGATTTCTTCATTAATAGTAGTTATAGTAGCGTAATGATCCGAGCTCATGTTGCTATTGGTGACATTATGTCTAGCATTAAGAGCTACATCTTGTGAACATATGCTCAAATCTATAACAGAATTCAAATTTGATTGGTTTGATGTGATACGTGTAGCTTGACCTGTATTAAGCACAACTAAATTCTTTTCTGTTAATATTTCTTCTATAATTTCCCCTCTTTTATTTGTCTTCGAACAACCCCATAATTTATTATGAGCATTAAAATCACCAACAATAATTGATCTTTTATGTGGAAAAATATTCTGAATATCTTCTTTTTTAAATGTATATGAAGGTGTGAAATAAGAATTAAATATTTTTAAATGACCACTTAAAGTTTTAATTTCAATACCTTGAATTTCAATGTTTGTAACTTCGTCCACATGTAGTACATTAAAGTTTAGGCCCTCTTTTAAGTAAATAGCTAAACCCCCCTTTCATTACTTGAGCAATCTTTTCGTATAATATTGTAACCATTAAATTTTGGTGATTGAGTTGGATTTTTCAAAAAGGTCTCTTGCAGACATATCACATCCGGTGGAATGTACGACTTCAATATATAATTCTTAAGTTGGTCTTTATTTCCTCGAAAACCACGTGCATTCCATTGAAGAATGGTCAACGCCATAGTGGACAAAAAAAAATGAAACTACTGTTCTTTATATCTAAATTCTATATCATTATCAAAAAGTAATTCAGACGCTGCATTGCAGATTACAAACTGTGCCTGTTTTTTGGACTCAGCCTTTGCAATAGTTGCCAATACGCCAAGAACAAAGGACACTTTTATCTTCATAATTGGGTCATAATCTTCTACTGTGTTATTCGCTGGCTTGCTGTGATATACTGCCTTGTAATCTTTGTCATTGAATGACAAAAACCTTTTGACTACATCATCAGAAGAGGTTTGTACAGTAGAATTAATTTGCACATCAGTTGGTGTTTGTATATCTAATGAAGTATCTATTACTCTTGTTTGGGTTTCTAGTCCAGTTTTAACTTTTGAAGCATAGGTGGAATTGTTTGTTTCAAGAGCATTGACAGGAACATTCTGATGCTGGACCTCATCAACCTTGACAATAGCATCAGCAAGAGTAACATTCTGCTCTGCTCTTATTTTCAGAGCAGATTGAATCTTTAAATACATTGGACAGCTTCTGTGGGCAGCACTATGATTCTGACCACAGTTAGCACATCTTAATTTAGTTTTATCTGGACAGTCAACATAAGAGTGGCTACCACTGCATCTACTGCACACAACTTCTCGTCTGCAAAATAATTTAGAGTGACTAAACATTTGGCAATGATCACATCTCAAAGGTCTAGGCACAAAAGGATTAATTCTATACCTTCTGCCATTCACTTCCAAGAAATCTGGCAGAACAGTACCTTTGGGATAAGCGATCAAAGTGGCTTTGCTAAATTCGGAATTACCCAGTCTATGGATATGATGGGCTCCCTTTTCCAATGCAATCTCGTTTAAATTCTCTTGATTTTCAAACAAGCCAAATACCACGCCTTTAACAAAGTAATCCTTATCCTGTCTTTTCACAGGAGGCGGTTTGTTGTTAGACACAGGTTGGAATGTCAAAGCAAAAGGAATACTAGTTTTTACAGGCTTTTCATTCAATGATTGTATCTTCAGAAGTTGATTCTTCTGAGCTTCGTCTTTAGCAATGATTTTAATTACACCTTGCTGAGTTATAAAAACTTTGTCAACCTCTCCCCTCGTCTTCTCAACTATTTCCTTGTTAAGTTGACGAGGCCTGTGTATGAAGTACTTGCGGAGGTCATCTTTATGCCCCTCTATATACACAGTGCGTGACTGAACTTCCCGTAAGAGCTTCTTTTTTTCCTCAGTCAGAGGAGGACGGGATTTATGTTTAATTTTGCTTTCAATAACTTGGTCAGTTATTGACTGATTTACATCGTTTGTCACCTCAGTGGACATCGGTGTGGAATTATCCATACTAATGACCTTCTCTTGTCTTACAACATTTGCATTTGACATTTCAATCACTTTCGTTTCACTGAAAACCTGTAAATTTAGATCATCATAACTGGTAACATTTTCATCAACGCATATCTCATCCACACATTTATCAGAAATATCAATACATCCCACAGATCTATCAACAAGGGACGGTTCAACTCTATTGATAACCGGATTTACCGGACTCGTACAAATATTCATTTTAAGTTTCTTTTTCGGGTGTGCACTGCGGCGAGGACCACCATCCTTACCATCTTTCCTTGGTAGCTTCTGAGGTGGGACCTTCTGCAAAAATCCTCTTTTATTAATCTTTGTGTAATTTTCGTATTAATTACCTGACTTTCGAGTGATTGGGATCGTTTTCTTTCCACAGAATCAAAGTATGATTCAAAAAGTCGTCCCTGCATAGCACTGGTATTTCGAAGATTGTCCGACGAATTGTACAACAAATTTCTCACATCTTTAGCAGATTCAGATGCAGAGTTAACATGTATGACTTTGTCTGTGCTTTCAGTCTGTTTTCTATCTTCAGTAGTTTTATCGGAACCAGCATGGCATGAAGCAGTTTCACACGCTGATACGATTTCTTAAATTTCATAGACGTCTGAATGGTGTTGATCGCCTGATTTCTTTGTTTCATTTATACTCTTATTCATCGATATATCACCAGCATTCGAAGAACTTGAAGATATGTCCAGAGGTCTTTTCCGTTTGCCTTTTCCCATTCTTGAATGATTGATGCAAAGTTAGTAAAGATAAATCGGTTTTTTAAACGCCACAGTACAGGTTTCCCGCGCAGATGGCGGGAAAAACGAAAACCCTGATCCGGATTACAGGGTTATAAACAGCATTATAGTAGTAATAATCTGTTGTATAATCCGTAACAAAATAATCCATAGGTTAATTTGACTAATCCGTAGTATATATAATCCGTACTCTACGTAAAAACAATCCGTAGTCGCCTCAGCGATTAAACAACTAAACGCAGTCCACCCACGGACGCCATCTTCCAAACATCTCCTCATTTGGCGATTAAACATGGCTGATGAATAATAAATATTTCATTGTACGTGTGTTAAAGGTGTCTAAATAGAGTGCATTTTATGTCAATGCATTTAGCAGATTTGAAACTGTGTCTAAACAGAGCATTCAATTAGGGTCGGTAGGTGGCGCCTGTTGGCGTATAAGCTCAGTTTTATGACGGCTTTGATTAGATAAACTTTCTTGTTTTTTCCCACGCTATCCATTTTCTTCATTAGACGATTTCGTTAATTAGTGTTTCTGAGCAAGTTAGCGTTATTTTTCATGATTTCGCTCACCGTTTATGTCATTTTACCAGTGTTTCATGCTTGACATAAGTCGCAACAAAATGGCTACGTACCCTTCGTTTTGCGTATTCTACTGACCTAGTTTGGCCGCTAGTCGGTCGCTCTTCAAATCTTCGCCCCGTGGATAGAAAGACTCTTCAAATTTGGATTATGGCGTCCTTCTTGTCAGCCGTCGTCGACCTCTCTGCGCTACCAGAGCCTACATTAAATTCCTCTCTGTTGGCCAGAAGAATCAAGGTCCTGCAGTCGTACCAACGCCGACCTAACCTCAGAAAAAGCCTGTAGCGTAGTGTAGCCGATGCTTAGTGACTCTTCGTTCAACCTTCTGCTGGTGACAGATCCGACTTTGTGCTGGACATCTATATATCGAACGCTCGATCACTAGCCAAGCCAGCACTGCCCAGCAGAGCAAGAGAAGCTGCTAGCCGAGCTACTAGGTTACGATCTGCCACTAGCCAGGATCTCAGAACCGCACTTAAAAACAAAGCATTTCGATGACCTATTTAGGATCGACGGTTATTGCATTCACAGACGTGACCGGATCGAACGGATGGGTGGTGGAATCTCAGTTGTGGTTGCGGACGATCTTGTCTCAGCGGAGTTTGAGATCGACGGTGACAGCAGATCGCTCAAGCTTCCCCTGGATCAGGGTACGCTTCCTGAGCGACCTAACTACGTGGGCGCACTGTATCACCCACCAAATCCGATCTACGATAGCTCAATACTGATGGAAAGACTTGAAAGCTCGGTTGAGGCAGTGCCAGATTAACTATGGCGCAACTGGCGCACTTGCGCCAGGCCTTCTTTCGGGGGTAAAAATTTAAAAAAAACTTTGAGAAATCCGATTATCCGATCGAATTTGTTTATATAAGTCACAGTCCGGCTTATTTAAAATGTTTAATTTCTAAAACAAGCATTGCATATAAAATTTGGTAGCATTATAAAAACAGGCCTTCTACAGTACTACTACTATAATGATGACGTACTAATTAATTGTGTACTGTAATGATGACGTATGACGTAATCAATTTATGCGCGGATCGACCCCATCACCAAATAAAATATAGATATGCGTACGGTACAGACGACACAGTGTATGTTCCATGTAATATTATTATCTACTATTTAGTGTTTATGTAGCTGCTTATTTCTTTTTTTAATTTTAATTTTTAAACAAATAAAATAAGTAGGCCTAAAGAAAATGAAGAAATTTGAGTCCGGTTGGCAGAAACGTCAAAGAAAACGCGAACTTGAAGAGGTAGGCAAACAGCAACGTGGTAGTATTGATAAATTTCTGCAGTAAAACTAAAGACTTTGAAGAAAAACGAGCACGCCGCCCTAAACGTAAAGCTGATGACAGTGATGAACCAGCTGTTGTTTTGACAGGCAAGGACAAGTTTAAAATTGACACATTTTTATGTCATAATTGATGCCATCGTCGCGGATTTGAGCCAAAGAATACAAGCCTATTCAGAAATTGATCGACGTTGTTCGTTTTTATATCGTGATGATAGCAACAGCACTGAAACAACAGAGTCAATAAATTCATTTGTAGAATTTTATACAGCTGATGTAAATAACGAACTTTTCAACGAATGGATACAATGGCGCTCTTTTTTAAAACAACTTCCATCGACAGAAACAGGTACAGCAGTTACTCCACAAAAGATGCTGAATATAATGTACCGCTATAATCTGAAAGACGGCTTTCCAAATGTTTGTATTGCACTACGTATTTACTTAACTTTGCCTGTAAGTAACTGCAGTGGAGAAAGATCATTCAGTCATTTAAACCGCATAAAATCATCTTTGAGGTCAACAATGGGCCAGGACAGATTGGCAAATTTAACTCTTTTGAACATTGAGTCGGAAATCTTGACAGATCTTGACTTTCAAGATATCATTGATTCTTTCTCTACTTTAAAAGCGCGAAGGAAAGACTTTTAAACTCGACGAACATTTTTGAACAGTTGAACTGTAACAAGTAAAATTAAAAAATCTCCTATGATCCTATCACAGCTTCATTTTGTGTTCATAAATTATTAAAGTATGTTTTTCTATATAATTAATTTTTCCCCCATTTTTTTGATAATTTGATTGGATAGAGGGCCTACTTTAGTTTTGTTGCATTGTTTGCGCCAGGCCTCTAAAAAGTTAATCCGGCACTGGGTTGAGGCAATATAGCGCGCACTGAGCCATCGGCAACACTTGTCCTTGGTAGCGATTTCAACCCTCTAGAGTCTAGACGAACAAGAAACCACTGAGTTGACCGGTCTAATACCCTGGTAATTCACACTACCGGAGGAGTCAACATCCTTGACCAACTATTCGTCTTCGGAGCTTCAAGGTCCTAGAATCATCTTTATTAAGAGACCACAAGGCGATAATAGCCACGGCCAACCGAAAACTGTCCAGCCGTAACAAACTACCAATTAAAATTGAATTCAGAACACGATCACCTCATCAGCGTCCTGCTTTCCTTCGTAACCTGACTAAAATGAACTTTTCTCCTATATATCTGAAATCCAGGACCCACGACTTGCCTGGGACAATTTCTATGAAGTTACCTCTCAACAGCTTCATCAATTTTATCCGATCTGCACTGTCACGATGACCTCTGTTGACCCCTTTTTTCACGCCTTCAGTTAAACAACAGACGCGGAAAGAGTCGTCCAGTAAGGGCAGGAAGAATTGAGGCGGCCTCCTTCTATGCACGCAGAATTGGCCATCACATCGAAATGGCGACTCATCCCAGTTAAAGGATGTTGATATTGCAACAGGTTTCATATAGTGACATCTGGTGACTGAAACCAGCGTTGACGTCGAGCTAACTCTGAATAATAGCCTTTAACCGAAACGCGATTAAACGCGTCTAACGAATTATATAAATTTCGTAGTACACGTTTTAAAGGTGTCTAAATAGAGTTCATTTCTTTGTCAACTCATCTAACGGATTTGACACGGTGTCTTAACAGAAAGATTGCATTAGCTTGCGTTTAGTGACATCTGGTGACTGCCGCCAGGGTTGACGTTGACCTAGCTCTGATTGATGTCCATAATTGCGCTGTAATCTGATGATTCTTATTATTATTTCCAAAGTTAAACGACTTTCTATGATTACAATAACCTTTTTGCACGAGCCTATCACGTTGAGAGCGCTGCTGAATAGCTCTGTTGCGAGGAGTGCTTTACAAATGTTTGTATTACATCACATTACATTAAATTACAATAACCGTTGACGTCTTTAAAGGTAATAAAAGTTTTTCAGTTCATTTTGTAAGAGTTTTGTCCATCGACTTTCGTTTCTTCTCTCATTATTTGTTTCGTGTATGTTTGACGCGATAATATTTAGCAGATCGCTGATTCAGAGGATGAATAAAACAATAGGTTGCATTTCCATCATGTTGCCCAACTTCAGTATCACGTGAGGACAAAATATGGGAGCACGACGAACGCCCGATTGTCCAGGTCCCCGATTACCCTTTCCCCGATACAAACTCCCCGATTACAAACTCCCCGATAGGCCCAACACCCCGACAGACCCAAGTCCCCGAATATGCAACTAATCCCAAGTCCCCGACAGGCCCAAGTCCCCGATTGGTTATTTAATCTACACGTAAGACCATTTAGTGTCAGTCTGTATAGGCTTCATAATGTCGTTCACGTAGGCCTATTGCATGTCACTTGTTTAATGAAGGCGTATTCGTATCGATTTAATGAAACTTGGTAACTTAATCTACACTTAGGCCTATAGAGGGTGACACTAATAATCTGGGCCTTATCGGTTGACGGAAACTGAGCTGAATACAAGCAAAGCCGGTTATTCGAGCAGCACCGACATATATAAGAACCAAATGAAGAAAGTATTATTATACATAAAGTCAGAATTAATTTGAGAATAACTAGATTCCGGAAATGGATATGCAACGTGGAGAATTTTCTACGACGCAGCGTGGTAAAAAGATTTTAAATTACTTAGGCTACTTTTATAACAAAAACAAGTTATATAAGAATGGAGATACTACTTTAATTCTGTGGGAATGCGAGCGTCGTCGCGAAATGCGATGTTCTGTGTACGTTACGACAGATGAAGAGGGGAGTGTAGTAAAACGTCCCACGTCACTGCACATCCATGATGAGCCTGGACCTGCGCGAGCAGCAATGATGAATGTCCGCCATAACCTTCTGGAAGAATGTCAACGTCGACCTGAGGCTTCTCCGGCTGCGCTTCTTAATGAATTTGTGACGCCTGATGTGGCCACACAGCTTCCTAGTGAACGGTCACTCAAACGCGCCATCCAGCGGAAGCGGAAGCACACGATGCCGGTGGACCCCATTACAGCCAGCAACATCGTCGTCGCTGATCCATGGCGAGTGACGCTGGACGGCCAGGCCTGGTACCTGGGTGACGTCCGACTCAATGAAGATAGTGGTTACATATTCACAACAGAAAACAATCTCTCGAAACTACAGGTAAGAGCTCATAAATTAATTGTATTACTGTAATCAATGTATTTCATACTATGTTAATATGTTACTTATTGATACACAATTATTTCATTATATATGTGTACACTGATCCATATTTATGAGCGTCCTATATTTTTTGAACTAAATGAATAAACTCCGGCATTGCAAACTTTTCATTTTTAATCATCTACGAGGCTGGTGTTTGGCCTAAGTGCTTCTTTTGCATCATTTTATTGATGAGCATATTATTCATCTCTGTGCGGTGAACATTGATGGCTGTTTAATATAACAATAATGATAATGGACTTGGGTCTGTGGGGGTGTTGGGCCTATTGGGTGGTATGTACTCGGGGAGTTTGTATCGGAGAAAGGGAAACGGGCGACCGGGGCAATTGTTTTTTCGTCTCTTGTGTCGTTGCTACCATTATCTGGTTAAATAAAAGGTTGATATACGTAAAGATTCACACATTTCATGAACACTAGATACTTTTGTTGTTACAGGACTGTGACCTATGGTTGGCGGACGGGACTTTTTCCGCAGCCCCTCACCAATTCCTTCAGCTTTTCACAATCCACGGATTTTACCGAGGAAGAGTGTTTCCGTTCGTGGTCATGTTTACAACTAGAAGGACACAATCTATGTACAATGCATTGCTCAGTAAGCTCGTACAACTGTCATCTGAGCGATTTCTGATAAATCTCTCAGCTAAGTTCTTATCGACTGACTTTGAATTGGCATCAATTAATGCGTTTCAAGAGGTTTTCCCCGGCGTTGTTGTTAACGGATGTCACTTCCATTTGTGTCAGGCAGTGATTAGGAAGGTTGCCGATATGGGTCACAAAAGAACTTATCGAGATGATGAACAGTTTGCCATTCATGTCAGAATGTTGATGGCACTTGCATTCTTGCCTACAGACAGCGTCAAAGATGGATTTGCTTTAATACAATCAACCGCCCCAGTATCTGCGGCAGAAGTTGTTGAATATTTTAACAGCACGTACGTAAATGGACCGGTTATTCGCGGTTCGGGGGTTACTGCTGTAAGACGACCACCTATGTTCCCACCTACGTTGTGGAACGTCGCTGAAAGATTCCGAAATCTGATACCGACCACAAACAACCATGTTGAAGCATGGCATCGTCGACTCCAAAGCTTGATTGTAACAGATCATCCAGCCTTCTACAATTGCCTACATAAGCTGCGACAAGAGCAGCGGCACACCGAATTGGAGCTGCTCCGTATGGAACGAGGGTACAGACAGCCGAGACGCAGACGAAGCATTGATGAGAATGAGAAGCGTATAAGTACGCTAACTCAAGATCTGACTGACGGTCGTAAAGACATTTCCACTTTTTTGCGTTCCGTTGCATACACATTTTCGAAGTATAATGTGCCGACAGCTGTTACTGATTCTATTGATGCCAATGCTGCAGGAGATGTTGCAAATGTAGCAGTTGTAGCGACACCATACCGCCGTCGTTGTCTACGCGATTTACCTTCGCGCAGAGCAGCAGCATCGACAACTGCGGCGACGACGACAACAGCCAGATCAGTAAGACCAAGAACAGAAATAAGATCGAGAGCACCAGCAACAATAGCAAGACCAATACCAGTTCGACCAGATGCAATAAGACCAGATGCAGTACCAGAAGTACCTGCATTGCCAGCATCGGCAGCAGCAGTTAGTGCATCGCCAGCAACTGAGTCGGCACCAGAAACAACTATCTCTGCAGAGTGCCCTGTTTGCAAATGCGGAAGATCAGATACAGCTATTATTCCATGCGGGCACTGTGCATGCAGTTCTTGTATTAATGTTCTTTTTGGCGCACCATCAACAACGGGAATCAGCAAAACATGCCCAGTGTGCCGCAGTAATATAAGGGATATAATGCGCTTGCATTTTTGAAAAACTTGTCAGCCTTAGCAAGTAGAATATTTTGAAGTAGTTTGTGGACAATTCTCTTATAGCTGTCTTCTGAATTCAGCGTGCAGTAAGGAATTCAAATTACATAATGGTACACGTACACAAGTAAAAATATTATTTACATTAATCTAACTGGCTTTGCCTTTATTCAACTCTGTTTCCGTCTACCGATAAGGCCAAGACGATTGGTGTCACCCTCTTTAGCCTATACAGACTGACACTAAATAGTCTTACGTGTAGATTAAATCACCAATCGGGGACTTGGGCCTGTCGGGGACTTGGGATTAGTTGCATATTCGGGGACTTGGGTCTGTCGGGGTGTTGGGAGTTTGTAATCGGGGAGTTTGTATCGGGGAAAGGGTAATCGGGGACCTGGGCAATCGGGCGTTCGTCGCAAACCCCAAAATATGTATATACCTTCTTAGGAACGTTTCGAAAGGTGGTTGTTTTATTATTTGCTACAATCATTGTCTCGTGTTAATCGACATTTTGTGGCTGCCAGAAATACTTCAACCTTGCCCTCATCTTACACACAGTTATATTATTCATACAATTCTATGAATAATAACAGCCTTAGACGAGTGATCCGCATAGTGAAAAAACCGTTTAAAGAAACCCTTGCGCTGTCCAGCTAATAACATGAAAGCAAAGAGTAGTTTAGAAAAGGCGACGTATAGTTCAGGCTCTTAGTTGATGATGTTTTAGCTATAAATTATTTTAAGCTCATTAATAAATATCGGTTTACCAAGTTTATATTGTCTACTAGGGGTCAGCAGGAAATCGCCTCGGACATTTGCCTCGGCCGAATATCCAGTTTTTCAGTACTGTTCGCCTCGGCAAATACTGTATCACAAATAGTTGTTGTCTGCCTCGCATGCCGGAAATTGTAGACTCATATCAGCTTTGAGCCTCATCTAGCATATTCATTTTGAATAAAAAAAAGTACAAAAAAAACACCAACACCGGAAGTCCACAACTGAAGTCAAGTCCATTTCATTGATTATTTATGTCTAAAATTCAAAATGCATTAGTCAGTTATTACAAGTACAGAAATATATTTCGATGATTTTTTATGACATGAAAATGTGAAGTTTCGCATATGAACAAATGATACTCGGTTCGTACCCGGAACCGGCAAATAGTACATCCAAATACTCGGATTCGGTACTCGATGAAAAATGTCTACCCGGCTGACCCCGATTTTCTACTAATGTTAGTCACCAGAAATACTCACTTGCACGCATGCGGTGTTCGATGTGTATTCTAGAGTTGGTGGCCATATTTTTAAAGGTGTCTTAATATAATCATATTTTTCATAATCCACCGCGGTCTAGCGACATCTTGCGGCTGCCAGGGCCGTTGACGTCGAACTTAACCATAATTTATTACGACTGTATTATTGTAACCTGACTTATTGAGGACCAACTTCTTGAGTAAATTAATCAGTGGCACTGCCGATTCGAATCAGTGAAATCCCTATCAAATAATACAGACTTCAGGCGGTCGCTAAACTATGGAATACTGTGGATACTAATGATCTTACAGCAATTTTCTTCTGCTGATTAAACACCTGTTTTAAGATTTTATACCCTGTTATAAGAGTTCAATTTCAGCTATATCCTAGTATATTTTACCAAATGTGAACTTCTCCTATGTGCACTTTCATCAACATTCAAGGATTTTTCGGAAATGCTTATCTTGTGTTTTACCGCGCTACAGTCGACGCCGCTTAAGTGCATAGCCTCAAAAGTATAGCCTACCTTGAACCTATGCACTTAACCGACTTATGCACATAAGAGAAGTTCACATGTACTGTTAAAATTGGCTAAATATACTGGCATTTATTAACAGAGACCAGTTACCCTGTTATAAGAGTACCAAAAAAGAGTACCAATACATGCTGCATTGTCTTCTAGGAGTGTAAGCACCTCTGTTCGCTCCACTAACGTGAAATTCATAGAGACGCGCCCAGCTATTGGCATTACGACCGAACTCTTTTTATATTCCGTGAGTATTACTTTGCCAGGATAAGGATTTGGCAAAACGAGGGATACGGTTAGCTGTGTGCATTGTTTAGGTTTAACGATGCTGCGATCGAAAATCGGGGATATGGCAATTCTCTGTATTCGAAGTAAGTTTGTGTCTTTAGCCTATGTATGTATGTATGTATGCGTGCGTGCGTGCGTGCGTGCGTGCGTGCGTGCGTGTGTGTGTGTGTGCATGAGATTTTTTGTATGGATAGATGTTTGCAGAGTTTCATCCACATCTTTTATCGATTTCCCCCCATATTTAAGAGTGTTTTAAGTAGTGTAGGAACCCGTAGCGTTTCGTAGGAACGCTCGAAATATATAAAGATAGCCAAGATATTTTTGTCGGCCTTATTTTTTTATTTTTTCAAAATTTTATATTGCAATATTTTGAAGAATATGGTCAATGGTACTTTTATTCTTTTAGAAACCTCACTGATTGTTTGTAAGTAGTTTGTTTTTCTCCACAAACCACTGTAGTCTATTTGTGACGAGTCTCTCAGTGACTTTTTTATTTATTCCGGATATTTCTATAGCGCCTCTCGAAGTCAACTACTACTCAGAGGCGCTCCCGACTACAGCATTTGATACTGTGCCGGAATTTTCACGCCGAAGCGCCACGAGCAATTGCGAGTGAAGGACTTGCCCAAGGTCCGTACGCAGCGGCTACAGTGGGATTCGAACCGGCAACACAAGGTCACAAGGCGCCGAACTTACCACTGAGACACCACGCCCCACTTTACATGTGGCTGATGTCAATGATATGGTTTTATATGAATCAGGGCTAGCAGCACTTTTCAGAGGCAGGGTGACTCACCAGATCAAATCCACACAAGGAATAGGCATCGCGTCGATATTTTTGGTAAACGACAATACGGCATATTAATTTAAAACACTAGATGTTATCTAAATTGAATTTTTTCTAATGAGTCAATCTCAGCCATTTTCAGTGTATATGACAACGCGCGGCGGACATGGGACAGATAGAATGGGAGGGGTGTGCCTCCAATTTTTTGGGGTGTGCCTCCAATTTATTTTTTTAAGCCTACGGGCGCCCCTGGCACTTTTATTCGGTTTGAAAAGGGGCAAGATGATGGCATGATGCCAATCATCTAGTTGTTCACTTTCTGTCCGGATCTTATTGTAAAAAGCTCACCGTATCTTAAGGGCATGTCTGTGCAAATGTTGAAGCAATTCATTTGGGATGTTGTCATCGCCTGGCGATTTACTTCTTTTAGAATTACTAATGGAATCTTTCAATTTTTGTGAGAAATTTTCATTAAGATCCTCAATTTCCAGTTCTGGTAGATGTCTGAAGGAGTAGGGTGGGTTGTGTTCATCTTTTTCTCATTTTTAGACTAGTTAACAAATTTTGGATTATAATTTGTGTAACTTCTAGTTTTTGCACACATTTGTGCTAATCGATTAGATTTTTCCAAATTATTCTCAGCAAGTAGCCCATTAGTGTTTAAAGTAGGGATGGATTTTTGTATGATGATGAGCCATTCATACGTCTAGCCATAATTTTCCCACACTACTCCCAATTTTGTCTGATCAGTCAAGTGCGTCAACGTGATTGATTAGCGACGATGACAGCTATATAGCGCAGGAATCCGCGATTTTAAAGGTGTCTAGATGGATCCTAACAGTGTGACCAGTATGGCTTGTTCAACAACGTAATACGATTTCCCTAACATTGACCTCAACTATTCAGCCTTATCCTAATTTTGTTAATTACGTTACTTAATTGTATTAATTCATCAGTTAAGAACTAAACGACTTCCGCCGAAAGAGCGATCTTGAAACGTTCATCAAAGGTCAGTTTGGTCAGTTGACCCCGTATAGTCTCTAATTCTCTTTTGGCAAAGTTCGCTCTTCAAAGTCTCGTCTTCAGATTTCAAATAAAAACTTGGCCTTTCCTGGAATCAATTCTTTTATAGACTGGTTGGTTCTCTGTCTTCTCGAACTTCATTCTTGTCTTGCGACTCGATTCTCTTTGTTAGTTGGCTTGCACAAAGATTTTGCTGAGCAGCCCCTGAGCATTATCAATCAATCAATCAATCAATCAATATCTTTATGGGAATAACAATCATGCCAAGAAAGTTCTCAGATTATTTTATTTAGAAGATTCTCAAGAGGATATTAGCTTTTATTGTTAACGAAATCTTACGGCTGCCAGGGCCGTTGACATCGAACTCATCTAACCTTAGTCATGGAAATAAGAAACACTAACCAGTAATTATTATTATTATTCCAAAGTTTAACGTCGTCCTTTGGCAACAATGGCCGTTGACGACAATTCACAAATACAATTTCTAGAAAACGATAAACTTATAGTGTCCGTATAACACCATGTAAAGGTGTCAAACATAAGCTTACAATGTCAGTAATGTCACATCACCCAAAGCAACATATCTAATGTTATTTATAATACACATAGCTATAAAATGTTCCGACGCAAACCAAACAGTACTTCGCAACTATTGTCACACGCTAGAAATATTTAAACAACTTCAGACATAAATGCACACAGCACATATGATTATAATTATGACATTATATTCCCATTCTATTATTGAAATGTTTAATTGATCATTTCTTATTCCTCAGTTCAATGAGATCTTATAGCAATATGTACCACTACAATCATATCATGTATGAAATAGTACCAATCTCACATACATCATGCATATTAAATGAAACGTATGGTTATACCAAGTACCTTTTCTCAAAGAAACTGCTCAGGTACTAAACACACTCAAGTACAAATCTCATCAACCAACAAAGCATAAAATTATATGAGCATAATAATTACAATTGTTTCAAGTTTGATATTAATGCATTCAAGATTGCATTATAATAATGTAATAATTAATACAATAAAATAAAATGCACAAGGAAAAGACTAATTAAAATTACAGATAAAAAATAAAAAAAATAAAATAAATAAAAATAAAATAAAACTATTTACATTAGCAAACTTAGCATATTTCTTTACAGAATTTGACCTTTAGTAATTAGTTTAAGTACCCTATACACTTCATTTTGTAATATATTTACTGTTAAAAGGGTTGAAATAGAAATGTCCCTTTTATACAATTGACATTTATCTCCCAACAACTTCGATATATCTTCTTTTTTACACTCAAGTAGTAAGTGATGAATAGTCTCCTTGACCTGACAGGTATCACATAAACCACTTGAATGTCGTTTTATAATAAACAGCCTTTGATTAGTATTCGCGACTCCCAGACGTAACCTAGAAATTTGGACTTCCTTATGCCTATAGGGTTCTAAATATTTAATATCTGTACTTACAATTGGACAAATAGATTTATAAAAATGACCTCTATTATCGTTAGTATATTCTAATTGCCATTTATTTACTATATACAGTTTCATTAAAGTAAAAATTTCTGAAAGTTCAAGATAATTAGTAGAATTAATATGATCAATACTCAGGGCTTCTTTAGCCAAAGTATCTGCTCGATCATTACCTGTCAGGTCAATGTGACTTGGGATCCAAATAAATCTTATTTGATTGGAATTTAGTCTGTTAATCAGAGACAATAGTTCATTCAATAAATTAGGTCTAGACTGAGAATAAGACTCCTTAATTGACGTAAGAACACTCAATGAATCAGAAAACAATGCAAATTGACAATTCTTATAACATTCGGAGTTTAAAATCCATTTTACAGTTTCTATAATTACAGTCAACTCTGCTGCATAAATACTGGAGCTATTACATAATCTAAATTTTTTATCTATATTTAAACTTGGTACTGTAAAGGCAGCAGAAACAAATTCATCTACCTTTGACCCATCAGTATAGATATGTATGTAAGAGTTGTACTTAGAAACTAATTCCAAAGCAGATTGCTTTAAATATTCTGGATGATCAGTTTTCTTATTTATTAATTTATTCAAAGTTAAGTCAACCTCTACTTGTTTGTTACACCAAGGAGGTTCAGATGGGAAAGAAGGGCCAATAATAGATGTATTAAGTGAAGAAAAGAATTCAGAAGTACGAGTATAAATGGAATGCTCCCTACTCTCGGGTGTCCTAAAAACATTTGTCCAGTGGTTCTCCATTGTTGCTGTATTTATGTGAAATTTATTACCGAAAATTTTAGTCCCACATTTTATTGAATTTTGGAGTCGTCTTAAATGAAGAGGCAACTCTCCACATTCATTTTGAAGTGCTGCAGCTGCAGTACCCTTAGGGGCTCCACAACATAATCTAAGTGCCTCAGTTTGGATACAAGACTAACCAGTAAACGACCATGGCGAATGTATATAGCCCTGTTAGAATCGATCTGAAGGTGTCTAACTAAAGCTTAACATTAGTAGTATGGTTGTGTTTAACAGCATCTTTCGACTACCATACAGTTGAAATCGACCTTAAATAGTTTCTTTTTAACGACCCTATGTCATAATAAGTTGATTAGAGTCGCCCTCCTCATTTATCCAGGCTTCGGACTGGCGCCACACATAACCACCAGGCAGTAGCGGAATTTTCGATGTCGACGTTGGTTACTTTCTATACGAAGATTATGTCATAACAAAGACGGTTTGCGTTGCCCTCCTCCATTATCCTGGATTTGGACTGGCACTGCCAGAAATACCAGAGGACAGCGAAGTACTTCTTGACTACCTGAATATACATCTAACGTCAGTTGAACGCGCTTCAAGGGCATATATACGTACATGAGCGTCCGCAGGGATTTTTAAAGGGCAAAAAGTTTTATGGGGGGAAATATTTTGGGGGGCAAAATGATCGTTTTGCATAGAAAAAATTGCAGAGCAAAAAATATAATAAATAACGATCAAGGTCTTAACCTAAATAATTGTTTTCCACATTGAAGATCGTGTTGGGAATGTTGTAATATTAATTATAATCAACAGATTTTATTTTTGTAAAATATTTGCAAAATACAGAGGGCAAATGCCCCTTTCCCCCCTCCTCCGGACGCCAATGTATATGTATACATATAAGTGAAAAAAGGGCAAAACTTATTTAGGACCCAACAGGCGCAAAAAGACGTGGTCTAACAGATCGGAAACTATGTATAATCGCAGTATTTTCCATAAGTTTGCGCGATGATCTCATGGTCAGCATGCTGGACTGTCAACTGAGAAGGCGGTGGTTCAACTCCCCGCCAGGGTAGAAATTCACGTTGAGATTTCTGCTGCACCTGCGCCCCATAGCCGACTCAGCTATAATGAGCACACCGACCGTACATTGTCTGTGAGAAGATGACACGGCGAGGCAGAGGACTGGCCACCCACCCTCATATGCCGTGGCTAAGAAAATGAAGTGGCTAACAATTCATACTTATAGCTGCCTCACGACTAGCTTAAGATATTGATCTTTACGACCTAATTTGGTGTGCTGCAACTCATGCTCTTTATCACCAGACGAATTCAAGGAAGCGCATGCGCTGTCTGTTTATATATCTCTCAATGTGGTGACTTTTCAAAGGTGTCTAAATTAAGTGTATTTTATATTTTTGAATTTGTTGATTATTGTATTCATATGTCGTCATCTTCGCTTTCTCAAACTGTCTGTCAGTTGAAAATTCATTTTCCATGCATTTTGCTTTTTCACATGCCTTTCCGCAAATGGAATTCCAAACAAAACCAGCAGATTATTGTATACCGGCGTAAACTGAGAAGTACAGTAACTGCGATGCGCAGGCCACGTGTGCAGTATCTGAGGATTCATCCATTGCCGTCTCAAGGGCTTATGAAAAAGAAAAGATAGCCTCCTCCTGCTATCCAATTTTAAGTCCTATTGGTCCTATTAATCCCAACGAAATATAAAGATACAATGTTAACGTTAAATAGGAAGGATTGTGTCAACAAACGCCATAGCGAAAGCCCACCACAGTCGAGTTTAACTATTGGAATGACAGCTAACAATACCAATGTTTTTGTCTTTACCTACAGGTAAAGGGTGCCATACAAGTGCTCTCATACATACATACATACATACATACATACATACATACATACATACATACATACATACATACATACATACATACATACATACATACATACATACATACATACATACATACATACATACATACATACATACATACATACATACATACATACATACATACATGCATAATACATACATAAATACATACATACATAGATAGATACATGCATACCAACATACATGCACGTATGCATACATACATACATACGTACATATATACGTACAATCGTACAAATATACATTCATATCTACATACATACATACGTAGATATATACATACATATATAGATATATGCATACATACGTATATGCGTACAGACATAGATTATATACAGACATGCATACATGCATGTATGCATACGTACGTTCATTTACACATACATACACTCATGCATACATGTTCTTTACACGTGACGTGCCGCCTAGGAAGTTATCCCCAAATGCACAGGTAGATAAGAACATCTGTTACTTTCTGGTCTTCATAACTGAACTAAAAAGACAGATATTTTCCTGAACTCATTTCCTCGATCCATAAACTGTTTTAATCCGTGTAGTCTCGGATTCAGTTCTTGGCTTTCGACTGAGCTCACCCTGGCATTGCCCAACAATTCTACTTAGTTGACTCTGATGCCTTGTGACTTTACCTTTATTGCCGTGGCGCCGTGGAATTTATCACACGAATATTTTACTTAGAATATATGAAGGTACTAGTGTTGAAATCAAAGAAAATGGCGAATACATAGCCTTGGAAAACCGTATTTAAAGGTGTCTAACTGAAGCCTAAAATTATTAACAGTGTGGCCTTCTTAAAACCTATAAAGCTCGTTATCGATTCACTGGATAGACGTTAAACGTTGGCTCTTATTCCGACCGCCATACTTGACGTCGACCTTAATAGTATTTTAACGACCCTGTGTCATGACAAATAACGTCGCCCTCCTCATTTATCAAGGCTTCTGACTGGCACCATCCGCAAAACCAGCTGAGAGAATGCAACAGTGACAGAGTTTGGAAGTCGAACTTACCTGATTATAAATAGCGTCAGTCGAAAGCGCTTTCAGTTCCATGTGTTTAGCCTATGTATGTATCTCTAAAAAATTATATAGCGCGTGTTTCGGACCTCCAAAGGCGCTGGAGAACACCACATCTAACAGATTTGAAACTCTGTCTAAAGCAATCATTGCATTAGTTTGCTTTTAGTGACATCTGGTGAGTGCCACCATCGTTGACGTCGACTTAACTCTCTGAAATAAGCTCATGTTCGACTGTGGTATATATTCTGACGTTTAAACGCGGCTGATGGTTTATATAGACTTACTTGGAACCGTTTTAAAGGTGTCTAAGCAAAGTCCATTTGTATGTCAACGCATTTAACAGATTGCTTACGTTTAGCGACATCTGGTGACTTTTACACGCGTTGACGTCGACCTAACTCTGAACGATGTTCATAATTGTGATATCATCAGACGATTACTATTATTATTATTTACAAAGTTTACCGACATCTTATGACTAAAATAGCTGTTGACGTCTTTAAAGATAATAAAAGTATTTCAGTTCATTTTATTTTATTTTAAACATCGATTTTCGTTTATTCTCTCATCGTTTTTTTTATATCTGGCAGGTTTTTGAGGCGACGATATTTGGCAGATTGTTGACTCAGAGTAGGAATGGAACTATACGTTCAAACGTCTTGCCCAACTCCAGTAGTAGTAGTAGTTTCAGTTTAACGACACTGTGTGACAACAAAGATCATTAGCATCGCCCTCCTCATTTATCCAGGCTTGGGACCGGCACTGACAGAGTACGAGCAGTGGCGGATTTCCAAACTCCAATATCATGTTTGGACGAATATTTACACTCGTAGGAACGTTGTATAGAGTTGATTGTAATTTTTGTAAATAATTGGTAAAGCATTGTCTAGTGCTTGACGACATCTTGTGGCTGCCAGAGGTACTTCAACCTCCTCATCTTATCGACACTTTAAACGCCTGGTCCGGATGTATGTATGTGATAGTGGAAAAAATGTTTAAAGAAACCGTTGAGCTGTCCGGCTAATAACATGAAAACAAAGAGTAGTTTAGAAAAGGCGACATATAGTTCTGAGTCGATGATGTTTTAAGATGTAAACTATGAGACGACGAGGGAGCGAACTGGCCATCCGCCCTCATACCGTACGCCGGAGCTAAGAAAATGAAGTCGCTAGCAGTCCATACCGATGACTGCCCCTGGGCTAGTGTAAGGGACTGCTCTTCTAAGCTCATACTAGACTTGATATGCATTGTTTTAAATGGTTTGAAAAACTGTGGTACGGTGCCCAAGTCAAGAGAGGAGTAGGCCTACGGATATCTTTTTACAGGTAAGGGTTAAGGTAGGGTAAACATATGTCGTTTGAAGGTAGGCACGAAATGTATTGTATTGAACACAATCAAATGAAAAAGTTGTGAATACAGTGGAAGATTGTTCCATTCATTAACTCATTCGCTCATTCATTCTCTCATTCATTCATTCGTTCGTCCATTCATTCATTTATTTATATATCGCCACCGGAGATATGTACTTACATCCCTGCTTGGTAAATTACCTAGGTATGGTATTAGAGGCATTGCTCTTACTTGGATTTCTAATTACCTCAACAATCGATGTCAGCAGGTTGTTATCGACGGTACTTTTTCTGATATGGCTTTCTTGACATGTGGTGTTCCTCAGGGCTCAGTTTTGGGTCCGTTGCTTTTTCTTTTATATATTAATGATATATCCGAGTGTTCCCACATACTTCACTTAATTTTGTTTGCTGATGATACGTCAGCTTTCATTACAGGAAGTGACTATCAAGTCCTGACGACCTTAATCAACAATGAATTGATCGTTCTCTCAACTTGGTTTAGAGCAAACAGATTATCTTTAAATCTGAAAAAAACCAACTACATATTGTTTTCTGGTATAAGAAAAAGGGTTCCCTCAATACCTCTTAAGATTGTAATGGATGACATCGATATAGTTAGTGCCTCTTCAACTAAATTTTTAGGTATTATAATTGATAAAAATCTTAGCTGGTCTGAGCACATTCATATTGTTGAGAATAAAATAGCTAAAACTGTAGGCCTACTCTATAAATTAAGGAAATTCCTAAACAAATCTATGATGAAACTTGTATATTCAAGCTTGGTATTACCTTATTTGCAATACTGCACTGTGATCTGGGCAGGAGGCTACTCCTACAAACTTAAACGTCTACATATTCTTCAGAAGCGTGCAATACGGGTTGTGAATGGTGTTGGTAGTATGTGTCATACATCTGTACTGTTTAAACAGGACAGGTTGCTTAAACTTGTAGACATTTTCCATATGCAACTATCCGTCTTCATGTTTTGTCATCGTCGTGGTTTGCTTCCAGGCTGTTTTGATAGCTATTTTGTTACTAATGACCAGGTGCATCAACATATGACGCGTAGCAGAAACAATTATCACCTGTACACTTGCAAGTCAAACACTCGACTACATACTGTAACCGTTCAAGGGCCTAAATTATGGAATTCTCTTCCCAATTATATTAGATCTTGTACTTCTGTGGCATCATTTAAGTCAAGTTATAAACTGTTTCTTATAACCCAATACTGAATCTACCACTATAATTTTCTAATCCCATCCTATTCATTCATTTTATTTATTTTTCTTATTTTTCTCGTGGTATCCTCGTGTTATATTAATATTAATTTTATTATTGTGATTAATATTATTAGTGTTGCTATCATTATTATTATTATTATTATTATTATTATTACTATTATTAGTGTTGCCAATGATGTGATTAAACTGTTGACATATGGACGGTCTATTACCAGCCACTATTTTCTTATATAATAGGAGGACTCGATAAGCTCATCTGAGCTTTTTTCCCCTATTGAGTTGATAAATGGGCCGGGGTCGTCCAATGAACATAGGTTATAGGCCTATTACTCGTAATCAAATTTCAGAGTATAGGAGATTTAGGTATTAGTAGCTCCCTGTCCTTGACCAGGAGCTCGTTGGGTGATCCGGTGTCCCGATAAGGTAAACCTTGACGTGGTAAATTGGTTTAGTTCCTCGGTGAGGATGTTGTCAACTGTTTTGTTATCTAAATAGACTGTTGTTAATTATCGAACAGTTGTCAAATGTAAAACTTACTGTAAAGTCGTCAATTGTCAATAAAGTTTGTCATTGTCAAAAAAAAAAAAAAAAAAAAAAAAAAAATCCCTGCTAAATCGTTTAATCGAACGTATTGCAACGCGTAGGCCCATACACGTATGGAGTCATGTGCTCAGGTTTTAAAGGTGTCTCTGGCTTATTTTATGTTGTTATTGCTGTTGTTATTATTATTACTATTTATTATTATTATTATTATTATTATTATTATTATTATTATTATTATTCATTAGTAGGCATAACCTCTATAACGCCCTGGTCCAATGTACAAGGCATCAAGCGAGGGATCACCAAACACAAACCATTATCAGGTCAACATCCAGAAGAGCAAGGGGCTAAGACAGATAGATGAGGCCTGTGAAGCAAGTGTTATCTGAAAAGGGTAAGTCTTAAATTGAGAACGAAATACAGTGAGCGACTGAGCAGATAGAACGTTCAAAATCTAGGCCCAGCAAAAGCAAACCCTTGCTCACACAAAGCTCAGTAATCGCGGTTCTGCTCCTGTACATTCCCAATTATCGTCAGTATAGAATAGTAGTTTTCAACCTTTTGCAGTTACGGAACCTTACACAAAGCACTCATTCGCTAACGGAACCCAGCACGTTTCACCAGTCCAATTTGTCAAGAAATGTGTCTGGCAATATATATATATCTATATATATATATATATATATATATATATATATATAAACTGAATTCACAAGAAGGTGAGCAATGAGCAGATATCTTAACAATATATAGTACAATATATAGTACAATATATATATATATATATATATATATATATATATATATATATATATATATATATATATATATATATATATACTGTATATTGAGTATATATTGTACTGCGGCGGAACCCTTGGCCGACGCCCCCGGAGTTTAAGGGTTCTGCTAAACCACGGTTGACAACCACTGGTCTACACTCTACAGAGATCGTTTGGTTGAGGTCGACATGATTTGCATTTACCACAGGAAAAATGTACTGGAGAACTTCCTCTACAATGCCTTGCGATGCCTGTTATAGCGTTGGTGATATTAGTTCTAAAGGTATCTTAATATAATCAGAACGTTTCAAATAATTATCCGCCGCGACCTAGCGACACCTTGAGGCTGCCAAGGCCGTTGACGTCAGTCCTCGGCGTATAGTAATTGTAGTTGTAATATGACACTTTTAACGCACTACTTCAAGAAGCAGTGAAATCACTCTCAAATAATACAGAAACCGCGAAAATGTGAAAGACTGTGGATGCTACTGACGCCTACAAAACTGCCATTTTCGTCTCCTAATTCAACACCTGTTTTAAGTTATTTCACCCTGCTATAAGAATTCCCGTTCAGGACTATGCCCTTATCTTAACAGCTCTTCAGGTTAGCAATGCTATGCAAATAAGGGATGTACACATGTACTGTGTAAATTGGCTGAATTTATTTCTTAATCTTGAAATTACGACAATTATAGAATCGTTAGTAGCAGGCTACATTTATATAGGATGCTTAATAATGTCAACTGTCACCGCAAATGCTACGAGTGCACTAGCTCTTCAATTGTATTATTAAAACATGGAAACTTTTGTCCTCCTGAGTAGATGCAGGCAGGCTGTTCCAGGCATGCGGGCCAACGACCCGAAAGGCCCTTAGTGGCACAAATACATCGGCGGACTTGGAATTTTATTTATTATTTATTCCGGATATTTCTATAGCGCCTCTCGAAGTCAACTACTACTCAGAGGCGCTCCCGACTACAGCATTTGATACTGTGCCGGAATTTTCACGCCGAAGCACCACGAGCAATTGCGAGTGAAGGACTTGCCCAAGGTCCGTACGCAGCGGCTAGAGTGGGATTCGAACCTGCAGCCCTCCGGTCACAAGGCGCCGAACTTACCATTGAGCCACCACGCCCCACAGCCGCAGTCGATATCACAGCCGCAGTCGATTCGTCCGATAGGGTCAGCCTGACACTGTCTTTGAGGTAACATCGTGGACATGATTGACATCAGTTGATTCCACGCCTTGAATGTTCTGTGGAATGATAGAATATTAAACTCATTTGGAGCTCAACTCGCTACACTGCTCAAATTCAAAGTGTAATCAAAAAAAAGCGAAGGAAACCGTTTCTAAGACTTTCATCGTTGTGGAATCAGTGTGACGTATAAGCGTGGTTAGTCGGAGGACATAAAATACAAATTTATTAGAAGAAGAGCAGTCTCTTAAGCTAGCTATGTGGCAGCCATTGGTATGAAGTGTTAGCGACTTCAGTTTCTTAGATTCAGCATATGAGGGCAGGTGGCCTATCCTCTCCTTCACCATCTCATCTTACCACCGACAGTGTACGGTCAGTGTACTCATTAAACCTGAGTTGGCTATGGGGCGTAGGTGGGGCAGAAATGTCGAACTAAATATCTGCCCTGGCGGGGATTTGAACTCCCGACTTCTTGATTGACAGTGCAGCACGCTAGCGACTCTACACCATCATTTCCATTGTCTTACACGACAAGTAACTGTGAAGTGGAGACATGTTTGGAGATAGTTTCTAAGAAATGTTTTTTCTAATCTATTCCAATCCGATCTAAAGGCTTCTATAGCGCCTTTATTCAGACTGGAGCCCGATATGTCAATGAAATATTTAATTGTAGCAAGAATGACTAGCATGATTACGCATTGATACAAACCACAGAATGTAGTATTAACCCTTTGAACCCTAATGACCTCTACAGCGGCCAGACGATATCCGATAATGACCCGAATGGCCTCTATAACGGCCTCACGCTACTTTAATGTATGTATGTATGTACATGTATGTATGTATGTATGTATGTATGTATGTATGTATGTATGTATGTATGTATGTATGTATGTACGTACGTACGTACGTACGTACGTACGTATGTATTTACGTATGTATGTACGTATGTATGTATGTATGTATGTATGTATGTATGGTCGTATGTATGTATGTATATATATATGTATTCATTGTATTGTATATATGTATGTATGTATGCACATAAGTATGTATGTATGTATGGATGTATTTATGTATGGATGTATGGATGTATGTATGTATGTATGTATGTATGTATGTATGTATGTATGTATGTATGTATGTATGTAAGTATGTATGTATGTATGTATGTATGTATGTATGTATGTATGTATGTATGTATGTATGTATGTATGTATGTTACTCAGAAACCCAGGATCAGGGTTTTTTTACATAAGGAACCCAGGGTTCAAAGGGTTAAGGATGTAGGAACAGTCAGAAGTGTTCTTAAACGTAGAAGTGTCATAGTGGATGATGCTAAAATGCTTTAAACTTTCTTAGTCATAGATTTTTTCATCTTGCTTTGACACTGAATGCTGAATTTTAGAAATCAGACAGTTTCACACCGTGCAATACTTCAAACACCGAGTCGTAACTGACTTCACTTTCCTTTTCTCTGCGTCGAGTCTGCGGACGTATTTTTCACCGGTTGATTTGTTAGAGCAATTAAACTGCAGGTTTAATTCAGGTCTGAGATTGGGCCTACTGTTGAATAACAGTAATTTAATTTTATAGCCAGTAATACTGTTGCTCATGCCGTTAGAAACTCCACCCATGTTACCAGCGGAGTATATTGATGTTATTTTTAATAACGAGCCACAAAACAAAAGGTTCATCGTTCCAGAATAACTCTGCTCCGAATAACCCAGTTCCAATTTAGTTTCGTTCCAGAATAACTCTGTTCCGAATCACTGAGTCCCCATTAAGTTGAGTTTAATCTAAGTATCCATACCTAGCTATTTATTTTTCGAGTGAGAAAGAAAAACGAGCCATTAACTATTGAATTCACATTTTCCATTTTATATTTTTTATTAGACAATGACTGCAAAGAAATATTTAAAAAATAAATAAAAATTAATGTTTATTGCAGGATTATTTCGTCATAACACAGGAAATAGTTATTTGAAACATGCAAGCGCAATTATATATTTCTTTTCAGAACGAAAGACTGCTATGCTGTAATTGCAATAGGAAACTTTATAAAGCGCCATTTCAATAGAAGTTAAGCCTACGATAGATTTTCGCATTTTTAAACAACCTTCTTAAGTGAATCTTTTTCACAGATAGGCCTCCTGTTGAAGAAAATAGCAATTAGCAATTTTTTTGCAATAATTTCAACAATTATAGAACTGTCGAATTTAAGTTTTATCAGCAAGTATAGCAATACGAATATAATTTTCTTTAGATTTTATGGAAACGTTATCTTAAAATTTTATTTAAACATTGCTGAGTTTATTTCTACATTTTATAGTTCGGAAGTGCGAGATTTCGATTTGGTGATGTTTTCTAGAGGTCTTTCGGTTGACGTTTTCATCAATTTGTAAAAGCAACGCACAAGTCATTCACAACTTTCGAAGCAACTTCTTCTGCCACAGCCACGAGCTGTTCGTAACTGTCGACATTCGTTGCACAGACGTAGCAGCTGGCCAGGGAGGTTAGATCATCCGTTCTTTTGCCAGTTGACGTTTCTCCAACAGCGATCGGATAGATACGAACTCCCTTCTCCTTAAGAAGATGCGCCTCTGTGATCGCCGCTTTCGTCACTCTAACCGACCATCGCCTGTCAAGGACAACCAGTGCTATCTTCGTTATTCCTTCATCGTTGTGCAGACAAAAACCTCCTTTTCGTATCGACCTCAGCGCTTGTTCCACTACATCGGGTTCCTCCAATTTGATGAAGTTGTCGACGAAGCGCGAGATCTCCTTGTGGCCCCATTCATCAGACAGACTGAACCCTTCGAAGGAGTCACAGTCGCACTGATAGGGAGCCAGTCCAAAGTGTATTGGACCCAAATTAACGTCGAGACGACTGACGACAGCTTCGAGAAATCTGAGGCTGTATTTTCGGTCCTGGTGGTCGATGATGCTGGGCAGGGAAAAGACGACATCCGCCGGGTTCACCTTTCTACAGACTCTTCCCTGGGCAATCGTCGACACATTGGTCTGTTTCGCCGTAGACTCAAGAGATGTACCTGTAAAAATGCCAGAGTGTCGAGGTATAGCGGACATATCGACTGTATAGAGGACAAACGAATGTACCCAACTCTTAAGACCATGGACTTATTACGTTTGTCCTCTATTCAGTCGATATATCTGACCCTTTGGTTCTTAACCTGCAACGGAGTTTCGCCCTATCTCCCTATTGATTTTGCCTTGACTGAACGCCTGTGTATACGGTGGTTCTGCGACTTCGCTTTTTACGATTACGATATGTGATTAAGGTCTAAGGTTTAACTATTTCGTCTGTGTCCAGTTTCAAATTGTCATCCACCATAGACTATCTCTCTGTCTCAATGAACCGATCTTCTGGATGTTGACCTGGCTACGTCTTGATGCGCCATCGGTAGCTTGCTTTTGCATTATACACCCGCGCTATATAAATTACTAAATAATTATACTAGTGTGCGACCATCCCTTGTCTCTTTTTCGTACCGTTGGACACGGTATCTGATTGGTCAGAGCGTTCGCCATGTGCACGCGGAGTACGGATTCGAACTTCGTTGTACTTCTTCTTCTACTCGTGTGAAATTTCGCTTACCTTCGACGATATCCAAGATGAGTTGATGACGTGTAAGTAGGTGCTATATTAAGGATTTTGACTTATACATTATATATATATATATATATATATTTACTCACATAGGTACGTACATGCATACAGGCATACAACATATATATAAATTATATATAGCAGGGAGATAGGTATAAGAACTGCAAGAGGACTGGGAATAGGATCAGATCTGAATAAATTATGGAAAAACCATAACATAAAAATTACCACAAAGTTAAAGTTAATGAAGACACTTATATGGCCAGTGATGATGTATGGCTGTGAGAGTTAGACAATCAAAAAGAGGGAGGAGGATAGAATAAAGGCATTTGAAATGAAATGCATACGAAAAATCCTTGGAATATCATGGACGGAGAAGAACACAAATGAATGGGTACTGGAGACGGCGGGGGTGGAAAGGAACCTATTGGAATCAATCAAAAGAAGAAAGATGTCATACTTTGGGCACATAATGCGGAAACAGAGGGATTGCCTAGAGAAAGAAATTATGCAGGGAACGGTACCGGGAACAAGAGCAAGAGGAAGACCAAGGAAGAAGTGGATGGACAACATTGGCGAATGGTTGGGATTATCAACAGAGAGGCTGCTGCGAGTAGCCGAAGACAGGAAAGGATGGAGAAGAATCGTCTACAATGCGACCAACCCTCGTATCGAGGACGGTTAAAGAGAGAGAGAGATATAAATACATAAATGCATATCGACATACATTGAGACATACATGCATGCATACATACATGTATTTGCCACTGCACGTATCTTTGCTGTTAAACGCATCGTAAGGCGCACAAGGTCGTCGTAGCTAGGAACTCTGAAAAGTAACTCGTCTCTACCAGCGATTGCCCTGAGCTCCACATCGTCGACCTCGCTTCCAATTCCCACCACAAGCAGAATGATCCCTTTCTCGTGGGCAGCTCTCGCCATTTCGACCGTGGCCTTTATGTCGTTTGATTTCCGGTTGGTGAAGATGATTCCAATTCGACACACTCCAACTCGTTCATGTTTCTCAAACATCGTCATTAACCGCCAAATTGATAAATCCGTGTTGCTGGTACCGTTCATTCTAACCAACATCTTCATGATACCCATGATCGTGTCTTGGTCACTGGGTTCTCCAAGCTCTAAGAGCGTGTGAGTCTGGCTTGCAAATGTCACGATACCACATCTGAGCGCTGATGGATCAATGCCGATGAAGCGAACGACTTGTGTCAGAATGGATCGTTGGTTTAAAAGATTCCTCTCTGAGATGATGTATGAAACGTCCACAGCGAAGATGATGTCAATTTTGATCCGAATGCCTGTACAACAAAATAATTCACTATATCGTTCATCCAAGACGCTGTACAAAATTCTGAAACTTACCAAAAGAAATGATTTTCGGATAGCGAGTTACTACATGCCATAATAGATGTCTAATAATAATTATGGTTCAGACTTCGGAATACATGTAATCTGTGAAAACTGAAATTTAACCACAGATGCACCATTGCCAAACCTTCTTAACTTCTTATAATAACATAACACAATGTAAGAGCATAACAAGGGTTTCAAATGGATCTAAAGACATACAATAAATGTTAGAACACCTGCAAACTAACCCAAAATCCTGTAAGCCTATAGCCAATCCTGCCTAACTTCGTATGAGATACTCGCTTACTATTAACACCCAAACCAGTCCACAGATCAAAAACTCTTCCACGGAATAACATCTTCCCTAACGTCCAATTCGATTTCACATATAAATTATACCTATGTCAACTTGCAACACTAAAAGTCTTTAGTTTATACAGCCAATCCTATTTGTAATTTTGCAACTCTCGATTGACCTCTTCCAAAGAAACCACACCATCATCACCATAAAAAACCAGCAAAACTTTCGGTTTAACATCGATTCAGCCAGAAATGAATGAACTTACGAATTTCATTTCTGCCGCTAACTTTGGTTGTCGATGATCGTTTAGGCTTTTCGGTCACAGTGCTTGTAGACAAAGTGCCAAATTTTCCGGTAGTTGTAACTGTTGATGAAAGGGTGGACTTATTGTTAGCCTTCGGCGTCGATAAAGTGGAGTTCTTTTCGGTAGTTGTAACTGTTGACGAAGGGGTGGATATATTGTTAGACTTCGGCGTCGATAAAGTGGAGGTGCTTTTGGTAGTTGTAACTGTTGATGAAGGGGTGGACTTATTGTTAGCCATCGGCGTCGAAAAAGTGAAGGTCTTTCCGGTAGTTGTAGCTGTTGATGAAGGGGTGGAATTATTGTCAGCCTTCGGTGTCGATAAAGGGGTGGTCTTTCCGGTAGTTGTAGCTGTTGACAAAAGGGAGGACTTATTGTTAGCCTTCGGTGTCGATAAAGTGGAGGTCTTTTCGGTAGTTGTAGCTGCTGATGAAGTGGTGGACTTATTGTTAGCCTTCGGTGTCGATAGAGTGGAGGGCATTTTAATAGTTGCAACTGTTGATGAAGGGGTGGACTTATTGTTAGCCTTCGGTGTCGATAAAGTTCGAGTCTTTTCGGTAGTTGTAACTGCTGTTGAAGGAGTGGACTTATTGTTAGCCTTCGGCGTCGATAAAGTGGAGGTCTTTCCGGTAGTTGTAGCTGTTGATGAAGTGGTGGAATTATTGTCAGCCTTCGGTGTCGATAAAGGGGTGGTCTTTTCGGTTGTTGTAGCTGTTGATGAAGTGGAATTATTGTTAGACTTCGGCGTCGATAAAGTGGAGGTCTTTTCGGTAGTTGTAGCTGTTGACAAAAGGGTGGACTTATTGTTAGACTTCGATGTCGATAAAGTTGAGGTCTTTTCGGTAGTTGTAACAGCTGATGAAGGAGTGGACTTATTGTTAGCCTTCGGTGTCGATAGAGTGGAGGGCATTTTAATAGTTGCAACTGTTGATGAAGGGGTGGACTTATTGTTAGCCTTCGTTGTCGATAAAGTTGGAGTCTTTTCGGTAGTTGTAACTGTTGTTGAAGGAGTGGACTTATTGTTAGCCTTCGGTGTCGATAAAGTGGAAGGCATTTTGATAGTTGCAACTGTTGATGAAGGGGTGGACTTATTGTTAGCCTTCGGTGTCGATAAAGTGGAGGTCTTTCCGGTAGCTGTAACTGTTGATGAAGGGGTGGAATTGTTGTCAGCCTTCGGTGTCGATAAAGTGGAGGTCTTTCTTGTAGTTGTAGCTGTTGACAAAAGGGTGGACTTATTGTTAGCCTTCGGTGTCGATAAAGTGGAGGTCTTTTCGGTAGTTGTAGCTGTTGACAAAAGGGTGGACTTATTGTTAGACTTCGATGTCGATAAAGTTGAGGTCTTTTCGGTAGTTGTAACAGCTGATGAAGGAGTGGACTTATTGTTAGCCTTCGGTGTCGATAGAGTGGAGGGCATTTTAATAGTTGCAACTGTTGATGAAGGGGTGGACTTATTGTTAGCCTTCGTTGTCGATAAAGTTGGAGTCTTTTCGGTAGTTGTAACTGTTGTTGAAGGAGTGGACTTATTGTTAGCCTTCGGTGTCGATAAAGTGGAAGGCATTTTGATAGTTGCAACTGTTGATGAAGGGGTGGACTTATTGTTAGCCTTCGCTGTCGATAGAGGGGAGGGCATTTTAATAGTTGCAACTGTTGTTGAAGGAGTGGACTTATTGTTAGCCTTCGGCGTCGACAAAGTGGAGGTCTTTCCGGTAGTTGTAGCTGTTGATGAAGGGGTGGAATTATTGTCAGCCTTCGGTGTCGATAAAGGGGTGGTCTTTTCGGTAGTTGTAGCTGTTGATGAAGTGGAATTTTTGTTAGACTTCGGCGTCGATAAAGTGGAGGTGCTTTTGGTAGTTGTAACAGTTGATGAAGGGGTGGACCTATTGTTAGACTTCGGTGTCGATAAAGTGGAGGGCATTTTGGTAGTTGTAACTTTTGAAGAAGGGGTGGAATTATTGCTAGCCTTCGGTGTCGATAAAGTGGAGGTATTATCGGTAGTTGTAACTGTTGTTGAAGGGGTGGACTTGTTGTTAGCCTTCGGTGTCGATAAAGTCGAGGTCTTTCCGGTAGCTGTAACTGTTGATGAAAGGGTGGACTTATTGTTAGCCTTCGGTGTCGATAAAGTTGGAGTCTTTTCGGTAGTTGTAACTGTTGTTGAAGGAGTGGACTTATTGTTAGCCTTCGGCGTCGATAAAGTGGAGGTCTTTCCGGTAGTTGTAGCTGTTGATGAAGGGGTGGAATTATTGTCAGCCTTCGGTGTCGATAAAGTGGAGGTCTTTTCGGTAGTTGTAGCTGCTGACAAAAGGGTGGACTTATTGTTAGACTTCGATGTCGATAAAGTTGAGGTCTTTTCGGTAGTTGTAACAGCTGATGAAGGAGTGGACTTATTTTTAGCCTTCGGTGTCGATAGAGTGGAGGGCATTTTGGTAGTTGTAACTTTTGATGAAGGGGTGGAATTATTGTTAGCCTTCGGTGTCGATAAAGTTGGAGTCTTTTCGGTAGTTGTAACTGTTGTTGAAGGAGTGGACTTATTGTTAGCCTTCGGCGTCGATAAAGTGGAGGTCTTTCCGGTAGTTGTAGCTGTTGATGAAGGGGTGGAATTATTGTCAGCCTTCGGTGTCGATAAAGGGGTGGTCTTTTCGGTAGTTGTAGCTGTTGATGAAGTGGAATTATTGTTAGACTTCGGCGTCGATAAAGTGGAGGTGCTTTTGGTAGTTGTAACTGTTGATGAAGGGGTGGACCTATTGTTAGACTTCGGTGTCGATAAAGTGGAGGGCATTTTGGTAGTTGTAACTTTTGATGAAGGGGTGGAATTATTGCTAGCCTTCGGTGTCCATAAAGTGGAGGTCTTTTCGGTAGTTGTAACTGTTGTTGAGGGGGTGGACTTGTTGTTAGCCTTCGGTGTCGATAAAGTCGAGGTCTTTCCGGTAGCTGTAACTGTTGATGAAAGGGTGGACTTATTGTTAGTATACGGTGTCGATAAAGTGGAGGGCATTTTGATAGTTGTATCTGTTGCTGAAGGGGTGGACTTACTGCTAGCCTTCGGTGTCGATAAAGTGGAGGGCGTTTTGATAGTTGCAACTGTTGATGAATGGGTGGACTTATTGTTAGCCTTCGATGTCGATGAAGTTGAGGTCTTATCGGTAGTTGTAACAGTTGATGAAGGGGTGGACGTATTGTTAGCCTTCGGTGTCGATAGAGTGGTGGTCTTTTCGGTAGTTGTAACTGTTGTTGAAGGGGTGGAATTATTGTTAGCCTTCGGTGTCGATAAACTGGTGGTCTTTTCGGTAGTTGTAACTGTTGATGAAGGAGTTGAATTATTGTTAGCCTTCGGCGTCGATAAAGTGGAGGTGCTTTTGGTAGTTGTGACTGTTGACGAAGGGGTGGACTTATTGTTAGACTTCGGTGTCGATAAACTGGAGGGCATTTTGGTAGTTGCAACTGTTGATGACGGGGAGGACTTATTTTTAGCCTTAGGTGTCGATAGAGTGGAGGGCATGTTGGTAGTTGTAACTTTTGAAGAAGGGGTGGAATTATTGTTAGTCTTCAGTGTCGATAAAGTGGAGGTCTTTACGGCAGTTGTAGCTGTGGATGAAGGGGTGGACTTGTTGTTAGCCTTCGGTGTCGATAAAGTGGAGGTCTTTTCGGTGGTTGTAGCTGTTGACAAAGGGGTGGACTTATTGTTAGTATTCGGTGTCGATAAAGTGGAGGGCATTTTGATAGTTGCAACTGTTGCTGAAGGGGTGGACTTACTGCTAGCCTTCGATGTCGGTAAAGTTGAGGTCTTTTCGGTAGTTCTAACTCTTGAAGAGGGGGTGGACTTATTGTTAGCCTTCGTTGTCGATAAAGTAAAGGTCTTTTCGGTAGTTGTAGCTGTTGACAAAGGGGCGGACTTATAGTTAGCCTTCGGTGTCGATATAGTGGTGGTCTTTTCGGTTGTTGTAACTCTTGTTGAAGGGGTGGACTTATTGTTAGCCTTGGGTGTCGATAAAGTGGAGGGCATTTTGAGAGTTGCAACTGTTGATGAAGGAGTGGACTTATTGTTAGTCTTCGGTGTCGATAGAGTGGAGGTCTTTCCGGTGGTTGTAGCTGTTGATGAAGGGGTGGACTTATTGTCGGCCTTCGGTGTCGATAAAGTGGAGGTATTTTCTGTAGTTGTAGCTGTTGATGAAGAGGTGGAATTATTGTTAGCCTTCGGCGTCGATAAATTGGAGGGCATTTTGGTAGTTGCAACTGTTGGTGACGGGGAGGACTTATTGTTAACCTTAGGTGTCGATAAAGTGGAGGGCATTTTGCTGGCTGTAATTGTTGATGAAGAGGTGGAATTATTGTTAGCCTTCGGTGTGGTTAAAGTGGAGGCCTTTTCGGTAGTTGTAACTGTTGTTGAAGGAGTGGACTTATTGTCAGCCTTGGTTGTCGATAAAGTGGTGGTCTTTTCGGTAGTTGCAGCTGTTGATGAAGAGGTGGAATTATTCTTAGCCGTCGGCGTCGATAAACTGGAGGTGCTTTTGGTAGTTCTAACTGTTGATGACGGGGAGGACTTATTGTTAGACTTTGGTGTCGATAAAGTGGAGGGCATGTTGGTAGTTGCAACTGTTGATGACGGGGAGGACTTATTGTTAGCCTTAGGTGTCGATAACGTGGAGGGCATTTTGGTAGTTGTAACTTTTGAAGAAGGGGTGGAATTATTGTTATCCTTTGGTGTCGATAAAGTGGAGGGCATTTTGCTAGCTGTAACTGTTGACGTAGAGGTTGAATTATTGTTAGCCTTCGGTGTCGATAAAATGGAGGTCTCTTCGGTAGCTGTAGCTGTTGATGAAGGGGTGGACTTATTGTCAGCCTTCGGTGTCGATAAAGGGGTGGTCTTTTCGGTAGCTGTAGCTGTTGATGAAGAGGTGGAATTATTGTTAGCCTTCGGCGTTGATAAAGTGGAGGTGCTTTTGGTAGTTCTAACTGTTGATGACGGGGAGGACTTATTGTTAGCATTCGGTGTCGATAAAGTGGAGGCCATTTTGATAGTTTCAACTGTTGCTGAAGGGGTGGACTTACTGCTAGCCTTCGATGTCGATAAAGTTGAGGTCTTTTCGGTAGTTGTAACTGTTGAAAAAGGCGTGGAATTATTGTTAGCCTTCGGTGTCGATAAAGTGGAGGGCATTTTGAAAGTTGCAACTGTTGACGAAGGGGTGGACTTACTGTTAGCCTTCGATGTCGATAAAGTTGAGGTCTTTTCGGTAGTTGTAGGAGTTGATGAAGGGGTGGACTTATTGTTAGCCTTCGGTGTTGATGAAGTGGAGGACATTTTGATAGTTGCAACTGTTGATGAAGCGGTGGTCTTATTGTTAGCCTTCGGTGTCGATAATGTTGGAGGCTTTTCAGTAGTTGTAACTGTTGTTGAAGGAGTTGACTTATTGTTAGCCTTCGCTGTCGATAAAGTGGAGGTCTTTCCGGTAGTTGTATCTCTTGATGCAGGGGTGGACTTATTGTCAGCCTTCGGTGTCGATAAACTGGTGGTCTTTTCCTTAGTTGTAGCTGTTGATGAAGACGTGGAATTATTGTTAGCCTTCGGCGTCGATAAAGTGGATATGCTTTTGGTAGTTGTAACTGTTGATGAAGGGGTGGACTTATTGTTAGACTTCTGTGTCGATAAAGTGGAGGGCATTTTGGTAGTTGCAACTGTTGATGACGGGGAGGACTTATTGTTAGCCTTAGGTGTCGATAAACTGGAGGGCATTTTGGTAGTTGTAACTTTTGAAGAAGGGGTGGAATTATTGTTAGCCTTCGGTGTCGATAAAGTGATGGTCTTTTCGGTAGTTGTAACTGTTGATGAAGGGGTGGACTTATTGTTAGCCTTCGGTGTCGATAAAGTTGATGGCATTTTGGTAGTTCTAACTGTTGATGAAGGGGTGGACTTACTGTTAGCCTTCGGTGTCGATAAAGTGGTGGGAAGTTTGGTAGTGGCAACTCTTGATGAAGGGGTGGACTTATCATCAGCCTTCAATGTCGATAAAGTGGAGGTCTTTTCAGTAGGTGTACCTGTTGATGAAGGGGTGGACTTATTGTTAGCCTTCGGTGTCGATAGAGTGGAGGTCTTTCCGGTGGTTGTAGCTGTTGATGAAGGGGTGGACTTATTGTCGGCCTTCGGTGTCGATAAAGTGGAGGTATTTTCTGTAGTTGTAGCTGTTGATGAAGAGGTGGAATTATTGTTAGCCTTCGGCGTCGATAAATTGGAGGGCATTTTGGTAGTTGCAACTGTTGGTGACGGGGAGGACTTATTGTTAACCTTAGGTGTCGATAAAGTGGAGGGCATTTTGCTGGCTGTAATTGTTGATGAAGAGGTGGAATTATTGTTAGCCTTCGGTGTGGTTAAAGTGGAGGCCTTTTCGGTAGTTGTAACTGTTGTTGAAGGAGTGGACTTATTGTCAGCCTTGGTTGTCGATAAAGTGGTGGTCTTTTCGGTAGTTGCAGCTGTTGATGAAGAGGTGGAATTATTCTTAGCCGTCGGCGTCGATAAACTGGAGGTGCTTTTGGTAGTTCTAACTGTTGATGACGGGGAGGACTTATTGTTAGACTTTGGTGTCGATAAAGTGGAGGGCATGTTGGTAGTTGCAACTGTTGATGACGGGGAGGACTTATTGTTAGCCTTAGGTGTCGATAACGTGGAGGGCATTTTGCTGGCTGTAATTGTTGATGAAGAGGTGGAATTATTGTTAGCCTTCGGTGTGGTTAAAGTGGAGGCCTTTTCGGTAGTTGTAACTGTTGTTGAAGGAGTGGACTTATTGTCAGCCTTGGTTGTCGATAAAGTGGTGGTCTTTTCGGTAGTTGCAGCTGTTGATGAAGAGGTGGAATTATTCTTAGCCGTCGGCGTCGATAAACTGGAGGTGCTTTTGGTAGTTCTAACTGTTGATGACGGGGAGGACTTATTGTTAGACTTTGGTGTCGATAAAGTGGAGGGCATGTTGGTAGTTGCAACTGTTGATGACGGGGAGGACTTATTGTTAGCCTTAGGTGTCGATAACGTGGAGGGCATTTTGGTAGTTGTAACTTTTGAAGAAGGGGTGGAATTATTGTTATCCTTTGGTGTCGATAAAGTGGAGGGCATTTTGCTAGCTGTAACTGTTGACGTAGAGGTTGAATTATTGTTAGCCTTCGGTGTCGATAAAATGGAGGTCTCTTCGGTAGCTGTAGCTGTTGATGAAGGGGTGGACTTATTGTCAGCCTTCGGTGTCGATAAAGGGGTGGTCTTTTCGGTAGCTGTAGCTGTTGATGAAGAGGTGGAATTATTGTTAGCCTTCGGCGTCGATAAAGTGGAGGTGCTTTTGGTAGTTCTAACTGTTGATGACGGGGAGGACTTATTGTTAGCATTCGGTGTCGATAAAGTGGAGGCCATTTTGATAGTTTCAACTGTTGCTGAAGGGGTGGACTTACTGCTAGCCTTCGATGTCGATAAAGTTGAGGTCTTTTCGGTAGTTGTAACTGTTGAAAAAGGCGTGGAATTATTGTTAGCCTTCGGTGTCGATAAAGTGGAGGGCATTTTGAAAGTTGCAACTGTTGACGAAGGGGTGGACTTACTGTTAGCCTTCGATGTCGATAAAGTTGAGGTCTTTTCGGTAGTTGTAGGAGTTGATGAAGGGGTGGACTTATTGTTAGCCTTCGGTGTTGATGAAGTGGAGGACATTTTGATAGTTGCAACTGTTGATGAAGCGGTGGTCTTATTGTTAGCCTTCGGTGTCGATAATGTTGGAGGCTTTTCAGTAGTTGTAACTGTTGTTGAAGGAGTTGACTTATTGTTAGCCTTCGCTGTCGATAAAGTGGAGGTCTTTCCGGTAGTTGTATCTCTTGATGCAGGGGTGGACTTATTGTCAGCCTTCGGTGTCGATAAACTGGTGGTCTTTTCCTTAGTTGTAGCTGTTGATGAAGACGTGGAATTATTGTTAGCCTTCGGCGTCGATAAAGTGGATATGCTTTTGGTAGTTGTAACTGTTGATGAAGGGGTGGACTTATTGTTAGACTTCTGTGTCGATAAAGTGGTGGGAAGTTTGGTAGTGGCAACTCTTGATGAAGGGGTGGACTTATCATCAGCCTTCAATGTCGATAAAGTGGAGGTCTTTTCAGTAGGTGTACCAGTTGATGAAGGGGTGGACTTATTGTTAGCCTTCGGTGTCGATAAAGTGGAGGTCTTTTCTGTAGGTGTACCTGTTGATGAAGGGGTGGACTTATTGTTAGCCTCCGGTGTCGATAAAGTGGAGGGAATTTTGGTAGTTGCAACTGTTGAAGAAGGGGTGGACTTATTGTTAGCCTTCGGTGTCGATACAGTGGAGGTCTTTTCGGTAGTTGTAACTGTTGAAGAAGGGGTGGACTTATCTTTAGCCTTCGTTGTCGATAGAGTAGAGTTTTTTTTTTGAACTTTCACTTTCGGTGAAGTGGTGGGCACTTTGTTTATTGTGACTGTCGGTAGAGTGGTGGTCCTGATGGTGGCTTTCACTGAAGTTGTGTGCTTATCGGTTAGTATACACGTGTGTGCAGTTGTGCACTTTGGAAGCTCCTTGGTCCGTGATTTTACTGTTACGACTACTCTTTGTATTAATTCGTATTGAATTAATTCAAGACTTTCATAAGTTTCAACTTTGAAGACACATTTTTTCTCGCTGGCGATAGATAACAGTTCGTTTTCATCCACGTCACTTCCAATTCCCACAGCAAATATGATGACACCTTTTCGATGAGCCACCTGAGCCTGCTCGATCAGGGTCTGCACGTCAGCGGATTTCTCGCGAACAAAAACGATTGCAGTTACCGGAATCTTTGGTTTATCGTGTTTCTCGAGTAAGGTCAACATCTCGTGAAGGGCAGCGGCTGCCCCACCGCCGCCTTCGCGTTGTGTGGCCTGGGATATTGCGTCGGCAATCGCATCCTGGCTTTCGAATGAAAGAAATCCAAATTCTCTGTAAGCCTTGATTCCGAACGTTAGCATGGCGCATTTTGATACTTTCTGATCGATCGATAGGTCTCGGATGACATCGTTCACAAAACTAAGTTGTTTTCTAAACTGAACAGCCGAGATTCTGACCGAGGCGTCCACGATGAATACAAAGTCGGCTTCAGCGTGATTCCCTGTATGAAAATAATTTCAGAGTGTTTTAGAGAGGAGTAGTAAGAAAAGGCACACCTGTGAAAGGTTATCTTGTCAGAGCCTGACGAAAAGAGAATTCATTTCCAAATCGAACTCTTGTTTTTTTAAATAGACGTTTTTGTTGTTTATGTTCTCTGCCCTTGGGAAGGTTCAGAAGTCCCCTCATTCTCTTTTCCTCCATTCTTCCCTACGTGATATTTCTCAGTAGAGAATCCCTTCTCAATTTGTGGCCATTCAACATCTTCTGTCTCTCTGATAGTGGCCATAAGAGATATTTCCTCTTCCACCTTATACAACACCTCTTCGTTTGTTTTATGCTCGCTCCAAATAACCTTTTCCAGCCATACATTATAAGTGGGGGGACGATAGAAAAAATTAAATCTAATGTCATTTAGTCAATTTCGCTATCATTGACTATCTAATAATCTCAAAACTATAGCGCCATTGTTACGATGTTCAAAGCATCAATCGATGGCCGCTACTGTGGAAAATGGAGGTGACTGAAAAATTCTATATTGCGTTCGGTCGAAAGCCAAGATAGAATGAAAGTGAAACAGCCAAGAGAGGAAATGAGTCAAGGAAGAGATGCATTTTCTCATTATCTACCTCTGCCATTGTCAACATGTTCTTGACCTCCTCATACCTTCCTCTTAGGCTACCTTTTCCAAATTGTTTTTACCTTTTCCAAATTGCTCATCAACCATAGGCTTCCCCTTTGTCTTAGCAGACTGATCTTCTGGATAGCAACTTCATTACGACTAGGATTTTGTGCGCCATCGGTTGATGCCTTGTGCATTAGATACCGGAGCGATATGGGTAACTAATTAATAATATCATTACGAATAAAGATCACATCCATGATAATCATTTATGATAACTATATTATTGTTGTATATGACGTTGTTGTTTCACCGGCCTGGACAACCATGGTCCAGTTTAATAGTTTGTTGTGGTCGGCCCATGCTTCTGGGATAAGTTGTCCAACAACTTTCGACATGGACTCCTCAGCGTCTCTTCTGTTCAATCGTGGTTTCATTGTGTTTGGGCAGGAGCTCCATCGATGAGTCTTTCTTGAAATGGCGCTATTTAAATTGCAATTGCAACTTCAGATACAATTATAACGCACCTATTTAGTCAATAAGTTTTGCACTTACATTGGTCATGTATCTGATTATCAGCGGCCTTTGTTATTAAGGTAGGAATACGGGGTGTCCACGATTCCACCTGTTCGCGTATCTTTTTCTCAAGAGTGTTGCGAATGCGTTCAATGTTTTCGAATCTGTCAACTCTTAGAATATGCTCAGGTCTTTCAACGATAGATGTCAGCACCTTCTCATCTACGTCATTTCCGATGGCCACTCCGAAGATAACGATCCCCTTACTACGAGCCATACGCGCTTGCTCTATCGTCGCCTGGATGCTGGTCGATTTTCCGTGGATGAAAACGAATCCAACGACTGGAATCCCAGGTTTTCCATGTTTATCGAACAACCCCAACATCCGGCGAAGTGCAAATTCCGTTCCACCGCTGCCTTCCAGTTGTCTTGCCCTCGACACTGCGTTGATGACATCCCTTTGGCTGGTAAATGACTCTAATCCAAATTCCGTGGAAGCCTTGTTGCCATACGTCAAGAGACCACATCTAGACGCTTTCTGATCAATGTTTAGGTCACGAATGATGGTGTTCACAAAATTGAGTTGTTTCCTGAAATCCGTAGACGACATTTTATCTGAGGCGTCAGCGATGAAGAAGTAATCGGCTTTGACGTTACCTCCTGTACAAGTAGAAATTCGTAAGACAAAAATACAACGCAATACAATACGCAGTCTGGGCCCATATGACACCGCTTAGTGGCAGATAATCTAATCCAATTCAGTGACTACTTCTATAGCGCCACTTTCATAATTGCACAAGACATCAGTGGATGGTCCCTTGCGGTGTAAGTGCTTTCAAAATTATTATCATTTGGAGAAGACAGATTGACAACCGACAGATTATCCACCTGAAAATTTTCCAGAACATTCAATACTTTGAAAGAATGATATCGTTCCAGTAACTCAGACTGCAGCGAGAAAAGGGAAGGCCTGTTAAGGTATTAATTTTTAACCTATTAATTCTTTAGACCAGCTTTGGGTCGGTTTTGGTTCGCCATTGCGGAAACCTTGTTCATTAGACAGTGGCGTCTTGATGTCTCGACATTACGATAGGACTTATTTTAATGAATAATTATCATGACGACAATTAGCATAGCCGTAATTATCATATACTAAATAGCACCTACTTCGTCGATGAGCTTTGAACTTACCTTGGTTACGTAAGTCAGTAGAAATACGGGGCGTCCACGTCTCAAGCTGTTCGCGTATCTTTTTTTCTAGAGTGTTGCGAATGCGTTCAATGTTTTCGAATCTGTCAACTCTTAGAATATGCTCAGGTCTTTCAACGATAGATGTCAGCACCTTCTCATCTACGTCATTTCCGATGGCCACTCCGAAGATAACGATCCCCTTACTACGAGCCACACGCGCTTGCTCTATCGTCGCCTCGATGCTGGTCGATTTTTCGTGTATGAAAACGAATCCAACGACAGGAATCCCAGGTTTTCCATGTTTATCAAACAACCTCAACATCCGGCGAAGTGCAAATTCCGTTCCACCGCTGCCTTCCAGTTGTCTTGCCCTCGAAACTGCTTTGATAACATCCGCTTGGATGGTAAATGACTCTAATCCAAACTCCGTGGAAGCCTTGTTGCCATACGTCAAGAGACCACATCTGGACACTTTCTGATCAATGTTTAGGTCACGAATGATGGTGTTCACAAAGTTCAGTTGTTTCCTAAAATCCGTAGACGAGATTTGATCCGAGGCGTCAGCGATGAAGAAGTAATCGGCTTTGACGCTACCTCCTGTAACAGAAACACTAATTGAAATAATTAATTATGAATTAATAATCTAACAGACTGGATCAGGACTAATCGCCTCTCACTTAATATTAAAAAATTTCCCTTCCACAAGTCCATTCGACCAAATTTCGTGGGGTATGCATTGCTGAGCATAGACTGAGCATACCATTGTTATTGCTGGTAAAATTGCCAAAAATATTGGTATCCTAACGACAATATCTTGTCTTATCCCAGTTCATGTCCGTAAGAACATATATTATACCTTAGTTAACCCTTATTTGTCTATGGTAACATTGGGCTTCTAACTATTCCACCAGGCTAAGATGTCTGGTGCTTCTACGAAAAAGGGTCATAAGAATTGTTGTAAGTGATAGATATTAGTTTCAGACAGCACAAAAGTTCCGAGACTATAATATTGTGAAATTTGAGGACATCAGCCGCAACTAAATGGGTAACTTCAGTATAAATTTGTAAACAATATTCTACGGGAAGTATTCTTAAGGTTTTTTTACTAAGGTAGTAGATGTGCATGGTCATTATACAAGGGCCTCTTTTGGTTTATGTGTCTCATATGCACGTACTAATTACCGTCGATTTTCAATTGGCTGTGTTGATCCTAAAATCTGGAATGCAGTACCAATGAATATTCGAAATGCACCCACTTAATCCAATTTAAGACACTGTGGAGTAGCTACCTGAAGAACTGTTGAAAGATTGGATATTTGGACTATCCTGTGGTGTTCTAATACATGTAGGTAGCTTACACATTACTTTTTTCATGCTTTCAATGTTCTCAGTCTGAACAGGCTTTATCGTGTTGGTTAACCTCACTTATCCTTACAGCTGACTATCCAACCATTATCGAATTTCAGTAAACAAAGAGGTTGACCCTAATTTGACGCAGACACCACTCGTGCAGGTAATAAGTAAAGAACTGGTGATCTGATATCGACTGATTGTTAAACTGTTAGTCTCTTGCACTGTGACTCGTACCTTATAAGCAAGTGTTTCTCCTGTCCTGCTGCTGATGTCTTCGTCAAATCGAAACTCGGAGACCACGATTAAAACAATATGCAAAATATTAACGTGAACGACATCTCTAGCAGACGATGGCTGAGCGACTGGTTTCGAATTGAGGGCCTAGCTTCAGCGGGGCATGGCGGTTGTTCAGGGTACTAGGCTGGACTTGATGAACAACGGGGACAATAGAGATAATTTGTTCGTTACCATCGCCACTAAATGGCTGGCATTATAAACTGATTCTGGTGGTAATTAAATAAATATCATCATCGGGGTAATCTGAAATCGATCTCGTGACTTGAAATCATTTTTCGTCTATCTCTTGTAATACCGGTACCTATAATAATTTCCACTGGGATAACTTGAAAGTGGGGTAGCTTGAAGTCTTTACACCGGTTCTAAATGTTTCTGCCAGGCGAAAGAGGAAAGTGTGCGACATCTTTCTCAGGATGGCTACAAGGAACCCAACCCATAACCGTGTGGTTACCGACCAAACGTCACTGTCCGATCACAAACTGCAGCATCCAGGAACCAACATCCCAAACAAGACCTTCCTAGTCTTGTCTGTTAGTAATTTTAACTAATTTTAATTTTTCTTTTACTACTATTTTACTACTTTTCAACACAGCGCACTCACCTTTTTGTTCTTTAGCATCGCTGCAGCGCTGAAGAAAACAACATAAATACCTTTTACCCAACTGTTAGAAATATTTAAATTCACTAACAACGGCTTTATGGGATTCTCGCAGTTGTTCCCATTTTAAAAGCAACAGCTCGCATACTGATGGTCGTCTCCACATTCTGGAACTGGCTTCCATACAATCTGCCACACGAGCTTCTTCTTTCCAAGAACATTTTATTGAACTGTGATCTTGAACAATCAGGTCGGTAGCACCTCTGATGAGTTTCCTGAACAGGAATTATATAAATTAACACTTACAATTACAATTACCAACTCCAAAATGGCGTTAAAACGTTAAACGGATTCTATATATACTAAACTTACTTACTTACTTACTTACTTACTTACTTACTTACTTACTTACTTACTTACTTACTTTATGCATGTATGCTAATACTTACAATGAAGTGAAGGATAATAAAAGCTAGTAATGCTGTCAAACGTAGTAACTCCATAACAAGTGATGATGTTCAGATGTTTGCAAGCTCTATAAGGTATCAATCCCTCTTTCCAGCTGGGTCCGATATGAAGGTATCCGTGCGCCACACCGCGCAATATTGCAAAGACTGGATAATAAATCCTTCATCCGCCTTTGATACGAGCTCAGTTCTCCTGTACACATGTTTGGCGCGGATTGGCTGGCACAGGTAATGCGTAGGTGAGTGCAGCTTACCTTTTGAAGCTTCACCTGTGATGGAAATAATTTGCATTCAATGCACGCGTGCTCGTTTGACGCAGAAAAGGACTCGACTTCAAATTTACTTCCTTGTCGAAAACAAAAACATCTCATTCTTTTATTTTGGTTAGGCGCAAGAAAAAGATAACGCAGCATTGTGACTAATGTTTGGCAATTATTTATAACAGAATTATCGGCTTTAAATTAACTTCCTTCTTAAAGAGATGTAGGCCTACACCTGTGATAAATTAAGGAAATTCTTTAGTGCAAGAGTTGTAGACCTGTGGAATGGTTTGGACGATAGTACTGTCTCAGTGGACACTATAACAGCTTTTAAGAAGAAGCTAGGAAAATTGGGCTATTAAGCGTTCGAGGTAAATTTGCAGTGGTTCTAATACAGACTACACGTCTTCTGAACCACTTAAAACCCTTGTTATGTTATGTTATATCAGGCCGCAAAAATCAGTTTTACGTAGCCAGTGATATCAGAAACTTAAGCTTGTATTGTATGTCAGAACTTGTGCAGCGCCTATACCAAGTGCCCAACAATCAGAGGCGCTCCCAGTCCGAAAGTCGATATCGATATCAAACTGATATCGTAGATTATGGTGACGACTACGCTATGATGATAACGACGACAATAACGATGATGAAAATGACGACGATGATGATGATGAATATGATGACTATGGTGAAGATCATGATGATAAATATGATGATGATTATGATAAAATTTATGGAAATGATCATGATAATGTAAACGACGACGACGATGCTGATGCTGATCCTTATGATGGTGATGATGATGATGATGATGATGATGATGATGATGATGATGATGATGATGATGATTATGCCTATGATGATGCTGATGCTTATGATGATGATGGTGATGATGATGATGATGATGGTGGTGATGATGATGATGATGATGATGATGATGATGATGATGATGATGATGATGATGATGATGATGATGATGATGATGATGATGATGATGATGATGATGATGATGATGATGATGATACTTATGATGATAATAATAACGATGGTGATGATGATAATGATGATGAAGATGATGATGATGATGATGATGAATGACGACGACGATGATGACAATGCTACTGAAGCAACGACAATATAATCCAGGGACTGATAAAGTGTTCTTCTCCAATTACACAAGACATGTTAAGTGAAAATCTGAGCTGGAATCTGAATTGAATCCACCGGAGAAGCCAGATTGAATTCCGATTGGTCAGAGAAACCGGAAGCCAGGCTACGGTGAGTAGGTAAGTTGAAAGAGAAGAGTCTAAAGTTTAGACCTAACAGACATCCAAGAACTTAGTGAACGAATTGAACTGGACTGCGAACTTCAAAACCTATAGCCGTATTGAAGGATATCACCCAATAAATTCATAGCGACAGGACCAAGGTCGAGGCCATTGGATCGCCGTAGAAAGACATCGAAATTTAGTTAAAGCTACATTGAAAGGTGGTACAACTACGATATCAGTTACAGCTTTGAGCGCACAAGCGGTCTGACCTGCTCTTCCGACAGCTAGCTATTTTAAAAATCATTGTGTAGGCCTACAAGATCTAGTAACTAATTAAGTAAGTATGTCCTTTATTAATCCAACTGCTAACCGCATTTTGGTTTACACATGTATATCACGTCCAGATTAAAGTACTAAGGCCTATATTCCGGTGAAAATCATCCTAATTATGAAAGATTTACGAGCTAGACTGTCAGCAGTCGGGAGAACCCGATTATGAACACGGGGTCGCAAAGTATAACCCGTATGCTTAACAGGAGGTAATAGCACATGAAGCACATGTGTAGGACATGTAAGGACGGTCGTGAAAAGTTTAGAATCAGCAGTACGGATCAATTGTTCGAATCTAGGGTAGTCTACAGGAAGAAAACCAGCTTTAATCAGTCTCCTAAAAATTGCCTGTAGTCTCTCACGTCCCCTCTGCCCCACATAACCCCACCAAGCGGACGCAGCGTACGTCATCCTCGTCACTGTGGTAGCTGTCACCACATCGTACATTGAGGGGCCAAGTCGTCCATGAGTAGTCAGGATCCGTAATGCATACATTGATTGTCTTGCACCAGTGCAACCTGATAGTTATTGGACTTTGATCTGCTTTTAGATGCAGGGTCTTGTAATATTAGTATGTGGCAAAAACACTGCTTGTAGACTTATCCTGAAGGTCAGGTGAAACAAACAACGTCAACCATCTACCTATAATAGGTAACCAGTAAAACCAAAATGCTGTCATAAAATTGTAATAAGTAACTTATACCGCGCACATGTCTAATGTAGAAGGCACTAAATGCTGGCACACCAAAAAAAACTATAATTAGGTCAACTAGAGAAATTGCTCATCTCTTTTGAGAAATTAGATCAAACTAGAGATATTGTCCATCTGTTTTGAGCAATTAGGTCAACTAGAGAAATTGCCCATCTCCTTTGAGTAATTAGGTTAACTATGGAAATTGTCCATTTCTTTTGGTCAATTAGGTCAACTCGAGAAATTGTTTGAAATTTTATTAAAAACAAGGTAGGAACAGGGATCATCAAGATTGTTCGACAATTATCACATCCTAAAACAATAACTCTGAAAGTTCGTTCATTCACCACATGATGATGATGATGATGATGATGATGATGATGATGATGATGATGATGATGATGATGATGATGATGATGATGATGATGATGATGATGATGATGATGATGATGATGATGATGATGATGATGATGATGATGATGATGATGATGATGATGATGATGATGATGATGATGATGATGATGATGATGATGATGATGATGATGATGATGTCTCTTTCGAGTAATTAGGTCAACTAGAGAAATTGTCCATCTGTTTTAAGTAATTAGGTCAGCTAGAAAAATTGTCCATCTCTTCTGGGTAATTAGGTCAACTTTCGAAATTGTCAATCACTTTTGAGTACTGGGGACTTGGTAAGATAAAATTTTGGTAACTTGATCATGAAACCATCCCTCCCCATCACCGTTATACCATTAAGAGCCACAAGGTAGAACAGCTCTTATTCAAATTGACAAACACAGTAAGATTACATTGAAACATGTATGTATATATTTATGTATTTGCATGTATGTTAGCTTGCATGTGTGTATGTATGTGTGTATGTATGTGTGCACTGCATGTATGTATTCACGTTGTGACCTAGTCCCTAAGTCTAAGTTTTATAAAGAAATCACAAAACCATGTTTCAAACTGTAATATTTTCTTTGTGTTACTTGACTTCCAAATATCGCAACTGAAAGCTTTTTAATAGACTGTTGCAACACCCATAAGGAAGATGATATTGATAGAGGACAACAGATGCAGACTACTAATGCAGATATATTTAACAAAGTAATAATTATTTACAGTCTGTATTCAACAAATCATCATTGATAACATTGCTAATAATAGTGTCCTAAATAATGCAATATGAAAACTGTACCCTTATTAACAGCAACTACGTTCAAAATCTTTCATGATAGACAAAGCAAATTGTCTCCTAGATAATACAATATGAAAATTGTACCCTTGTTAACAGCAACCACTTTCAAAAGCTTTAATGATAAACAAACAGTTCAGAATCTTTTCTCTCAAAAATGAATCAGATTTTTTTTAAACGCAATAATGATCATGCTCCCCTTCGAAACGATTTCAAAAAACCCTCACGTTCAAACCATTCATCCACCTCGTCATCTTTCATCATAGACAATATTGCCAATAAATAATGCAGTGTGAAGACTGTTGTCGCATTAACAGCAACTACTCTCAAAAGCTTTAATGATAAACAAACAGCTTAAGTGAATTCCAAGTTCCCCATTTGTTCTGACCCTTTCTGAGTTCTGGATCATTTTTCCAAACCACAAATCGGATTTTATAAAAACTAAACAAGGATCAAGCTCCACTTCCAAAGGATTACAACAGTTCTGAATTCCGCACTCAGAGCGTCTTTCTCGGAATCAGTCTCACTTTGAAGTCCGATGGATGCATCGTTACAGACGTGATCTCTTTCACTCTGATCGAATCCTGGTCTTCAGGAGGTCGAACATCGAAACGCTGAACGAGGCTCGCGAGAAATAGAAAGATCTCTTGTCGAGCAAGAACCTCCCCTGGACAAGAACGCTTTCCTACACAGACCAATCGACAATGTTGAGAAGTGATTGAGCTACATACATACGTATATAGCTGCATATATACTTACATAAATAGTATTAAATACATTTTGCCCGTTCAAAGATGAAGTTGTCGAGCCAGATTGTTAATTAATTTCTAATGTTATCAACAACCTCAATTATTCTGCAACTTCAAAAGTTCACAGGACACTGCAGGACAACTAGGTGCAAATGTTTCAAAGAGAAAGTGAACTGCACCAATCGATGTCAAACCTCGATTATGTTCGTCATTTCGTTTCAGGCAATTTGTCAAATATTCACCATCAGATTTCTGGGATTTTACAAAATCCCTGGCTTTTTCATGGATTTTGTAAAGAGCCTCTGTGATTTAGGGATTTTTAATAAATTGCCTAAAAATTTCAGGCATTTTACAAAATCCCTGATTTTACAAATTGTCTGTAGCATAGGCTATGTACATACATACATACAAACAACCATGCATACATACAAGCGTACATACATACATGCATACATGCGTACATATATGCACATATACGTGAGGGCGTAGTGGCTCAGTGGTAAGTTCGGCGCCTTGTGACCGGAGGGTTGCAGGTTCGAATCCCACTCTAGCCGCTGCGTACGGACCTAGGGCAAGTCCTTCACTCGCGATTGCTCGTGGCGCTTCGGCGTGAAAATTCCGACGCAGTATCAAATGCTGTACTCGGGAGCGCCTCTGAGTAGTAGTAGACTTGCGGAGGCGCTATAGAAATATCCTGAATAAATAAATATACACACAAGCAAGACATACATACATACGTACAGATATTCATACATACAGACATATCAAAGTCTTACCGAATCCAAATGATAGAATTCTTTCGTCTCCAATGCAGTTGTTGTCTTTATCGAGGAATCTTTCCGGATCAAAGTTCTCCGGATCTTTCCAGTTCATCGGACTCATGTGTGCGCTGAAGACGTTTACAAGAATCTAACAAGGAATGCATTTACGAAAGAATAAATTTGACAGCACCTGGTAACATAATCTGTACTAAATCATTAGCGGATGAACTCCTGCACAATGGTAAATTGCAGTTGAGGCTTGCATCACTAACACTGATACTGATATTATTGTGCAATCGATTGGTTTACTGGAAGCTTGCCGGAACCACGCATGTACGTGCATGTGCGCGTGCGTGCACATCTATATGTATGTGTGTTTGTATGCATGCATATATATATATATATATATATATATATATATATATATATATATATATATTATCAATCAATCAAGCAAGCATTTATATAGAGCCCTTCAAGGAAACAGAGGGGCTACCGCAGGCCAACCCCAACGAAAGAGAACAGTCTTTGGAGTAGAGAAGAAAGCGGTGGACGAGTCTCAACGCAGAGACCGCAACTCAGGAGGAATGTATGTATGTATGTATGAATGTATGTAGCTATGTATGTTAGTATTGTGTATGTACGTATGTATGTATTTACATATGTATGTATGTATGTATGTATGAATGTATGTATGTCCCCACGGTAACACTGTAGAATAAGTTGTAAGGTTCACTTCAACGTCCACTTTGCATCACCTTTCATACCCAAACTGAACGTTGGTTAAGTGGCCCAAAAGAACATCAACTTATGATGACACTAAGTATTCTCAAAATTTTCTTAGTGCTTTAATTCATTGGAAAAATATAGATTTTTTTTAAATAATTCAGCGCTGCGACTTCTACCATCACAATGAGAGAACCAGTCGGTGAAAATGACTGTGTGCTTTCGACATCGATCTGCTGTCGTCGATCTCCACCGTCTATCAACATGAACAACAAACTCTGCAACTGGGGGCCCGGTAGCGCATTGGATAACATCTGGCGTAGAGTGCGAGAGGTACAGAGATCGAGTCCCATAGGCGGACATGCTTTGTAGGCTGCAATTTGCGCCGTGTATTGCAGGCTGTCTGTTCTGTTAGTAGTTAAGATTTATCGCATAACATGTACTGATTTGTAATCATACTGCGTTGTTGTCAGTTTGAAGATATTAAACGAAGATTATTATTATTATTACTAATAATACTCTTAACTGTGAATTGGATCCGTTATTTGGACTTCACGTGTGTTCGAAACCTGCTGCAGATACGGATGAAACTCGAATGCATATAGATGAACAGTAAGTTTAGTATTTTGACGACGAGCTGTCGATTTTAAAACATCTTGTTTTTAAAATGCTAAATGAAAAGGAAATATGAAGAACATAATTATGATAAGTTACCTGTGTAGATGCATGAATGTAATATATAATATATGATATATGATATAAAATATATAAATATGCCTACCAATGATCCTTTTGGAATAAAGCATCCCAGCACTTCAGCATCTTTGAGCGAAACACGTGGTATTGGAAACGGGACAACGGTGCGGCGTCTCAACACTTCCAAGATCAGAGCTTCCGTGTAGGGCAAGTGTGGCTTATCATTGAGAGACGGAAGCCTGTTTTCAGGTATCACATCATCTATCTCCTTCTGGAGGCGGTTTTGAACCTCTGGGTGGTTGGCTAATTCCACCAACGCCCATTGCATTGTCGTAGTCACAGTATCCGCGCTGCCGAGACACAGATCTCGTAGGATGTAGAGCAGCTCCTGGTGATCGTAATCAGGGCCTTCGATTTCGATATATCTCCTCACAAATGTAGATTCGGCTTTCTCTGCTTTGCTATACTCGATTCCTTCATCGATGACTTTTATCATATTCCGATTGGCCTGACACAAAACGTTGATCCGCTTTCGAAAACTGGGTATGAACCTCAGAAGAGGAACCATGTTCAAGGCGGTTTCTAGGTTATGAGTATACTCGTGGACATTCTCTATCAATGCTCTGTGGTTTTTCTCCACGGACATGAATTCTCTACCGAACAGAATACTCAAGACTACGTTGGATGTCGCATAGTCGGTCATATATTTTGGATCCACTGGACGTCCATTGGTCTTCATGAATTCCTCAATCAGTGATTCCACTTCGTAAAGGATTCGGGTCTCTGCGATGCTGCTGACTCCGAAACCGTATTCCTTAAGGATGGACAGAGAAATCTTGCGGCCTTTCTTAAATTTCTCATTGTAATGTGCGAAAACTATGCCTAAGAAAAACACGAACTTTTATTTTGGTGTTATTTGTGAAAGGAGTGTTGCAATCATATCGCGGGGAAGAAGGACACTTAAGAAGTAAAACTGAAATTGAACGATTAAGTTGAAAAATTAAATAGTTTGTGATGCAAAAAAACAGTGATACACTGCATTGCTGGCTGGCAGACTGAACGGAAGGACGGACGGACGGATGGACAGATGGACAGACATACAGACAGACAGACAGACAGACAGAGAGTCAGATAGATACATAGACAGATAGATAGATAGATAGATAGATAGATAGATAGATAGATAGATAGATAGATAGATAGATAGATAGATAGATAGATAGATAGATAGATAGATAGATAGATAGATAGATAGATAGATAGATAGATGATAGACACACAGACAAACACACAGACAGACAGACAGGTAGATAGACACACAGACAGACATATAGCAGGCAGGCAGGCAGGCTGGTCGGTACACGTAGGTAGGCAGGTTGATTGTTTGCCTGACTGATTGACTAAACGAAGCAAACTCTCTGCAGTCTATCATTATCTTACACTGTTTTTCCTACATAGATTCATTGCAACTAAACCAACCTCTGAGGTCGATGTTGGCGACATTCTTTTCCGTCCAAAACTCAACTCTGTCGGCGAAAGTTTCAGATTGTTTAACTAAAGCCTCCGTTAACGCCTCCCTGCCATTTAGGATAACTGTAAGTCTGAAAAATCAATACAAAAGTAGGGCATTAAATCTATTTAAAAAAACAGCATCCGCAATAACACAAATGTAGTCACTCTAATTTACAATTATTGATTTTATTAAAACTAAGGTACGAACATGGATCGAAATAATAGATGATTCCTGGTGCAGATCACACCTGCGCTTTAGAAGTTATTAATAATAAGAGCATCCATCTTTCTCTCAATGATAGGCCTAAGCCCCACTTGCCTTACACGGAAGCTGTGATCTTGGAAATGCTGAGACTCCGTAGTCCCGTTTCCAATACCACGCGCTTCGTGCAAAGATATCGAAGTGACTGGATGCTTTATTCCAAAAGGAGCATTGGCATATATTATGTGTTATATATTTATTAATTACATGTTATATAATTATATTATATAATATATTTTATTTTATTATACAATATATATTGTATTATATTCAGGCATCTACATATACTATGCTGTGAACTGACTCTGATTAGATTAGACTAGATACGATTAATGAACACTGACACTAATCCAGTCTTAAGTTTAAACTTTCGAACCTTCCTCCTAGTTTGATGGACAGCACAGGACCAAGTTTCTCAGCGGATCTCCGAAAGTAGTCTGGCATCACACCCACTCCTTCTCGAAGAATGGCGACGAGAAGTGAGAGAGCTGATACTGAAGGTGGATATCGCTTTCCGTCCTCATCAGCTCCGTTTCGCTTGACCAAATGCACGATGAGGAGAACAATGGTACTCGCAGCAACCGTTGTAACGACAACAGACAGCACGCCACCGTCAAACATCTGAAACCAACACAGGTCCAACTTGAGAACTTCCTGTCATATTTAAATCATGAGTTAAGTATGTAAGTAAGTAGGTAATCATGAGTCAAGCAAGCAAGTAAGTAGGTATGAATATATGTATGTAAGTAAGTAAGTAAGTAGGATTCACTACTTAACTCTGGTCTTTCTATGACTCCGTCTGGGCCTCAAACCTGACGCACATCGGCGCCGCGGTAATCTTCGTTCTGCATCTGGAGGTGAACTTATTGTTCCCTTTGCGCTCAGTTCAGAGATGCAACGTCGGGCCTTTTCAGGGGTTGGTAATTACAGGTAAAATAATAGATAATGTAGCTGTCTTCGAATCTTCTCTCATTGAACTCAAATAAGTCTCAGCTTATATGGTTTGGCACTCGCCAGCAGCTTCTCTAACTTAATTTTCCTCTTCTTGCTGAGAAATTCTCGTCAATCACTTTCCGTTCTTGTGTCCTTGATCTTGGTGTAGTCCTTGTCCGCACGCTAACTTTTCTGAACACATTGCAAACCTACGCGTTCTTCACTGAAAGCACAAACCCTCGTCTTCCGCAAATCCCATCCTGATTTTTCCTCTTCGGGCCTATCTCTGTCACCGCTGCAATTCTGAACACCATCTAACTGTCTGCGTGCCTGATTCTTTGGATCTTGACCTGGAAACAATTCTTACATTACCGATGCTGTTTTGACGGAACGTCTGTCTATAAGCTGGTGTCCGCGACTCAGCCTTCTTTTGGCGCTGTAGAATCTCTAGAGCAGTGGTTCTCAACCGGTGTGTCGCGACACACTAGTGTGTCGCGCATCGACCGGCAGTGTGTCGCGTAAACCTGGTGTGTCGCTGGTGTGTCGCTGGTGTGTCGCGATAAAATTGGTGTGTCGCGAATTCTCACAGCCTACGCCCGTCATTTCTACATTACACTTACTTACTTGAAGCTTAGCGGACGTAGGCTGTGAGAATTCCTAACAATCCATTTATAATATCTATTCTATTATATCGTAATCTAAGGTGGCCATGATGTTTATCTTATACACCATAGACCCCTACACGTTTGCGATGGCGCCGATGTTAACTTTTACCCATTATTGCAACATTTGGAAAGGATAAACTGATCAGTATAAAGCGAACATGTTGCGAATCTTCTACTGGTCATGCGAAATCAAATTTTGGTAGCAATGAGACGGGTTCTAGCACCAACAATAGTGAATGCGCAAACAATGACGCTGCCACTGCAAGTTTTAGTAAACCAATCAAGAAAAACATGAGAAAGAAGAAATCTAGAAAGTTATGTACAAGCAATCCTCAAGAACTCAGTTCTGGGCTAAGACATACAAAGGGGAATATTACAAAACACTGGAGAGGTGGGCGTCCGGAGGAGGGCAAGGGGGCATTTGCCACCGAATTTTGCAAATGTGTTACAAAAATAAAATCTTTTTATTACTATGATTATTATAACAGCCCAACACGATTTTAAATGCAAAAACCTCTTAATTATTTAGGTAAGTCCTTGACAGTTATTTATTTTTAAAGTTGTCACGTGTTCTATGTTCATGAATATGGAAACACGTCACTTTACTCCTCCTACAAAATTTTGTGCCATGTACAAAATTTTGGCCCCTGTAAAAATTCCTGCGGACGCCCATGCTGGCGAGCAAAGCAATCAAAGAGTTGGTTTCATTTCATAGTTCCTACTTATCTGAGCAAGGTTTTTCTCGGATGATCAACATAAAGAAAAAAAGGAATAAAGTGGTCAGAAGATCTCTCTCAGCCTGCTTACGTGATGCACTTACAAAAACTGTGGATCCTCCATTTGCAAATAATCCACAGAAAATCCAGGACCAAAATCTCAGTAACTGCATGCTACTAAGTTAACGTAGAAACTGGAAAGGATTCAACATGAACATTTTCATTCTTTAAAATGTTAAAAATTTAAAATGTTAAACTAGTTTAACTTTAACATTTTTAACAATGTTCACATACGATTGCGTGGTGTGTCGCCAAATTTGGTGGCAAGTTTAGGTGTGTCGCGTGCCAAAAAAGGTTGAGAACCACTGCTCTAGAGATTACGATTGCGAAGTAATACCGTATATTACTCTACTTTACCCTGTATTATTACCCTGTAGTAACTCGAAAACGACAAGAGTTCGCTTTGAACTAGTTACTTCGTAAAAAGTCTCACCTCAGAGCTCAAAACAAGATTAGTATCCTGAAGGACAACTGCATTCACGTCTACCTATATATCCGATGAAAATATCGGAATGGTATAATGACAGACAGAAAGCCAGACGGACATCCAAACAGACGCACACACACAGACACACAGATGGGCGTGAATATTAGCAATTGTCTTTCAGTATAAATTATGTTAATGATCCGTGTTCGTGCGGCATTATTCATGCAGTGCACAGGGCATAAGGCAGATCAAAATAAAAAAGACAACTACTGCTAGTGCACAAAGGACAACCACATAGACTAGAATCTAGACAATCTAGTAGACATACATGCAACTGTGGACCTGTCAGAAACCGGTTCAGGTCGCTTGCTTAGACATCGCTGTGACTGATATCGCAGCTCAACCAATTTAACATGGGTGTACATGTAATCTTCAATGTAATTTGTGATTTATAGCTTCTATCGCGCCGCTGTCTAATGCACAAGATATCAACACCATGCGCTGGTCAGATGCAAATAAAGGATGCTTCCTTACTCACTTAAACGATGGCGCACGAAACCAATCCGTGAGCAGGTTATTATTATCATTATTATTATTATTTTATTATTATTTTTTAAATTAGAATTTTTTATTATTATTATATGATATTACATTATAAAGCTATTAGTGTCTAAAGGATCAGTCCGTAAGAAAAAGAGGCAGACTGTGGAGGATAGGGCAAAGGTTGGTGTTGAAGTTGTATAGAGAACGAGATGACATAAACAACTGAGCAGAACGGACACATACAGGGAAAGGGAACTCAAAATCTAGGTCTATCTATAAAAAGGCTCGTTCACCAAGAGCAGATTTTACTGCAAGTATGACAAGAGAAAGATAATCAGGTGACCTCGTTGTATAATGGTAGGCTAAGTCTGGGAATATATATATATATATATATATATATATATATATATATATATATATATATATACTGCAGTATGGGTATAGACAAATACAAACGGGTAGCGCATGGATATATAATTATGGGTATAGACCAATGCAAACGGGTAGCGTAACGGTACTGAAGGATATTATCCAGTAAATTCATTGCAAAGTAACCAAGGTCGTGGCCATGGAATCGCCTTAGAAAGACATCAAAATTTACATTTAAATATATATTGAAAGTTGGCACAACTACGATATCAGTTACAGCTTTGAGCGCACAAGCGGCCTTGCCCGATTTAAACTCTGCGTACGACAGTAACTCTGCCTTCACATATTATTTAACCTATGTTAAAAACCATTGTGTACAAGCGCTAGTTTTTTGGACTTTGATCTGCTTTTAGACCCTGCGTCTTATATTAGTAGGTGGCACGAACATTGCTTACAAACATATCCTGAAGGGCCGGTAAAACAAACAACGTCAACCATCTTCCGTTAGATCGTCATAAAATTGTAATGAGTAGGCCCAGTGCTTTTTTTCTAGAAAAAAAGGTTCCGGAACGGAACAATAGGTTCCGGAACGCAACAATTATGGGCGGGCTAAAATCACAAGAAAAACGGGATTAGGGGTTGGTAGGGGTCTCAATAAACACTGAAAACAGTTCAAAAACACTTAAATTAATTTAAAATAACTTCATTATTGTTTTAATTATTAAAATAAATAAATCATTCTTTAGTAGCTGAAAAAGGTGCCGTAACGCCGTACCGGAGCGTTCCGGCTGAAAAAAAGCCCTGAGTAGGCCTAACTTCTATCGCGCAGGTGTCTATTGTACAAGGCACTAAACCCTGGCACACCAAAAACAAAAAGCGTAATTAGGTCAACTAGAGAAATAACTGTTAATCTCTTCTGAAGAATTAGGTCAACTACATAATTTCCATATATTTAGGTAATTATGTCAACAAGAGAAATTGCCCATATCTTCTGAATACTCGGGAATTGGTGAGATAAAATTTCGATAACTTCTTCATGAAACCATCCTTCCCCATCAAGAGCCACAAGGTAGAAGAGCTCTGTTTACCAGAATCTCGCATCATCTTGGTTCATGATATGAGTCATGATGCTCCAGTCGCAGGTCACATGGTTGTTAAGGATATACGTCATCGTATAAATCTGAGCTTTTGCCCATCGTTATCGTAATCTCGAAATTTCTACAACGCTTGTTTGCATGTATACATGTGTGGACTGATCTTCTGGATAGTGACCTGATTGCGGCTTGGTGTTGGTGTGCCATCGGTTTATGCCTCGTGCACTAGACACCGGCGCAATAGAAGTAACTAATTACAATAACAATTGTATGTATATAGGCCTATGTACGTATGTATGCATGCGTTTATTTATGTATGCATGTATCTATGTATGTGCATGTATGTTATCTTGCATGTGTGTATGCACGTTGTGACCTAGTCCCTAAGTTTAAATTTTATAAATAAGTCACAAAACAAGAAGAGTGTGGAATACAGCAACCAAAAGCGGTGTTAGAGGAAAATCTAAGAAACCAGAACGTTTTATAATGTTTCAAAATGTAATATTTTCTTTGTGTTACTTGACTTCCAAATATCGCAACTGAATACTTTTAATAGACTGTTGCAACACCCATAAGGAAGAAGATATTGATGAAGGACAACAGATGCAGATTACAAATGCAGAAATATTTAACACAGTAATAATTATTTACAGTCTGTATTCAACAAAGCATCACAGACAACATTGCTAATAGTCCCCTAAATACTGCAATATGAAAATTGTACCCTTGTTAACAGCAACCACTTTCAAAAGCTTTAATGATAAACAAACAGTTCAGAGTCATTTCTCTCGAAAATGAATCAGATTAACCAACAAAAAAGTAATAATCACCATTCTTCACTTCGAAACGATTGCAAAAAACCCTCACGTTGAAGCCAATTTTCCATCTCGTCATCTTTTTAAATCATCATAGACAATATTGCCAAAAAGTAACGCAATGTGAACACTGCTGCCGGGTTAACAGCAATCACTGTCAAAAGCTTTAATTGTAAACGAACAAACTTAATTCCAAGTTAACCATATGTTCTGACTATTTCTTTCTGAGTTCTGAATCATATTCCCCAACAACAAACCGGATTTTCTAAAAACGTAGCAAGGACCATGCGTCCAAAGGATAAAAAAACTCACATCAAAAAACTATTCTTCCACCTCTTCGTATTTTCCATTTAATGTAACTACCATTGGACTACCGCATAACAACCACCGTGTGACTGATCTTAGTCTCGAAAGTTTGACGTTTTCTTTTATTTCTTGAGTAATTTGCTTTAAATGCTGATCAAAGAACTTAAAAAAACGTTCTAGTTTCTTAGATTTTCCCCTAACTCCGCCGTTTTCTTTTTGTACTCCACACTCTTTTACATTAAACGTTGGGAACTGGATTTCCTCTCAAGTCTCAACCTCTTTTCAAACCACCTGCATTTGCACAAAGTTTTCTTTCCCATAATTTTCCTGAAATTTTCCTGAAAAGTTAGAGAACGCATTCTTGTTTTTTATGGATTCTCAGACATAGGCTATCAGTTGTTAAAATAACTTATCTCAGCCAAAATAATTATGTAAAGCCAAGTATAACCTACCTTAGCCACAGCATGGTAGCCTATCTAATCACAAAAGATCTGCACTCCTTCATTTTGTCTGTTACCCATAAAGTCTTTCAGCTTCTCGACAGTATAGTATACATATCGTGAACTGATTCCTTAATTGGCATTTTCCTACCATATCACAGGCGCCGTTGATTCATTTCTCACTGTACAGTGTAGGCCCCTATGCCATATTAACAGCCAATGTCTGCCTTCCTGCCCGGTATATATAATGAAATAAGTGATTAAGTAAGTAAGTCAGATTCCACTTCCTCGGCAATATATTATCGTGATCGCAAACGTAACTGCAAATTCTAAAGAGCTGCTCTAAAGCTAAGCGCAAAGCACCAGCTTAGTCACGACCCTGTAACGGATGAATGTAAGTCAGTTGGACTTGTTCTGTTGAATTCTCCTTACGGCTATTCGTCTGATATAACAAGAGAAAGCTTCCAGGAATTCAACAGTTCTGAATACCGCACTCAGAGCGTCTTTCTCGGAATCAGTCTCACTTTGAAGTCCGATGGATGCATCGTTACAGACGTGATCTCTTTCACTCTGATCGAATCCTGATCTTCAGGAGGTCGAACGTCGAAACGCTGAACGAGACTCGTGAAAAAGAGAAAGACCTCTTGTCGAGCAAGAACCTCCCCTGGACAAGAACGCTTTCCTACACAAACCATTCGACAATGTTGAGAAGTGATTTAGCTACATACACAAATAATTAATAAATACATACATGTATACGTACGTACATACGTACATACATACATAATATACATACGTACATGCATACATACATATATACGTACATACATAGGCCTACATATATACATACATCCATACATACATACATACTTTGCGGGTTACTTCTTTTAGGATTTCTCTTTCATGCCTGCGACCATATTGTTAAGGTGCAGAGCAAGTGTTAGTATGTTTGTTTCTACCGAGTCGTTCTACTGTTGAAGACTACTGGTATTGTTCGCTCTGGCTTCGAGCAGGTATAATTGTACATCATCGTGTAAATATTAAAATACTTATATCATACCCTAGTGAGCCTTTCTAGTCATACTAGATACATTTAGGGGGGACCTTGTAACAACATACATACATGCATACACACATACATACATACATGCATGCATACACACATACATACATACATACATAACAAAGTATTACCGAATCCGAATGTAACAATTCTTTCGTCTCCAATGCAGTTGTTGTCTTTATCGAGGAATCTTTCCGGATCAAAGTTCTCCGGATCTTTCCAGTTCATCGGACTCATGTGTGCGCTGAAGATGTTTACAAGAATCTAAGAAGGAATACATTTAAGTGGTAACTTTGCAGCATCTGGAAACGTAATTTGTACTAATTTATTAACTGATGAATGTATTTGTGTAATGTATGTATGTATGCATGTATTTATATATGTATGTATGCATGTATATATATATATATCTATGTATGTTAGCATTGTGTATGTATGTATGTATTTATGTCCCCACGGTAACACTGTAGAATTAGTTGTAAGATTTACTTCAACGTATACTTTGCATCACCTTTCGTACCCAAACTGAATGCTGGTTTAGTGTCGCCAAAGTAAATCAACTTACGATGACATAAGTTTTCTCAATTATCTTAGTGCTTTAATTCAGTGGAACAACTTAGGAGATTTTTTATAATTCAGCTCTTCGTATTCAACCATCACAGTGAGAGAACCAGTCGGTGAAAATGACCATGTGCTTTCAACACAGATGGGCTATCGCCGTTCTTTATCGTCTATGCAACATGGACAAGGAACTCTGTAACTAATACTGTCGACTGTGAATTGGACCCGTTAGTTGGACCACATTAGTGTGTTCAAAATCTCGGCAGAAGTCAATTTTCCAGTTTCAAAAGCGTTAATTTTTCACTGGTAAAGATGAAAGTCGAATGCCGACAATCCTCAGTTGCATTGGTTTCCCATTCGCTTTTAGTACGTCTTGTCGTTAAAGCATTAAATGAAAAGGAAATGCGAAGATCATACAAGTGAAGAAACTTGATTGGCATTGAAATGAAAATAGGCTAAGGTTTAAAATTACAGACCCTAGCCTGAGATGAATTTATCTCGGATAAGCCTTATGATAAACTTTAGTGTGTAGATGCACGAGTGCAATATATAATACATATTCTATAATAGATAATATAAAATTTATAATATATTATATATAATACATATTATATACAGTGCTTTTTTCTAGAAAAAGGTTCCGAAAGTTAAAGCTTATGGAAGGGCTAAATCGAAGGCGAACTCGAGAAAAACGGGAGGTGTGGTTCGAAGAGGGGTCTCAGTGAGACCATCTCCAAGAAAATGTCTTGACGTCATATTAAATTAAAAATAACTAAATTATTCTTTTATTAAAATAACTAAATTATTTTTCAATAGCTGAAAAAGGTGCCTACCATGGATCCTTTGGGAATAAAGCATCCCAGCACTTCGGTATCTTTGGACGAAACACGAGGTATTGGAAACGGGACAACAGTGCGGCGTCTCAACACTTCCAAGATCACAGCTTCCGTGTAGGGCAAGTGTGGCTTATCATTGAGAGATGGAAGCCTGTTTTCAGGTATCACATCATCTATCTCCTTGTGGAGGCGGTTTTGAACCTCTGGGTGGTTGGCTAATTCCACCAACGCCCACTGCATTGTCGTAGTCACAGTATCCGAGCTGCCGAAACAGAGATCTCGTAGGATGTAAAGCAGTTCCTGGTGATCGTAATCAGGGCCTTCAATTTCGATATATCTCCTCACGAATGTAGAATCGGCTTTCTCTGCTTTGCTAAACTCTATTCCTTCTTCGGTGACTTTTATCAAATTTCTATTGGCCTGACACAAAGCGTTGATCCGCTTTCGAAAACTGGGCAGGAACCTTAGAAGTGAAGCCATGTTCAAGGCAACGTCTAGGTTATTATTATACTCATGGACATTCTCTACCACTGCTTTAAGGTTTTTCTCCACGGACGTGAATTGTCTACCGAACAGAATACTCAAAACTACATTGGAAGTCGCATAGTCGGTCAGAGATTTTGGATGCACTGGACGTCCATTGGTCTTCATGAAGTCTTTAATCAGTGACTCCACCTCGTGAAGAATTCGGGTCTCGGAGACGCTGCTGACTCCGAATCCAAATTCCTTAAGGATGGACAGAGAAATCTTGCGGTCTTTCTTAAATTGCTGGCCGTAATGTGCGAAAGCTAAGCCTAACAAAAAAACGATCTTTTATTTTGGTGTTATTTGTGAAAAACGTGTTGCAGTCGAATTGCGTTGAAGGGGGACAATTAAGAAGTGAACGTTAGACAAAACAGAAACAACGGCTCAGTTGAACGAATGCAAATATTAAATTAAAGTTTGTGCTCCAACAAACAGACACACAGACAGACACACAGATAGATAGACAGATGGCTGGCTGGATGGATGGATGGATGGATGGATGGATGGATCCATGATGGATGGATGGATGGACGGACGGACGGACGGACGGACGGACGGATGGATAAATAGATAGATAGGGAGAGAGAGAGATAGAGAGATAGGTAGGTAGGTAGGTAGGTAGATAGATAGATAGATAGACAGACAGACACACAGACAGACAGACAGACAGACAGACAGATAGACAGACAGACACACATATAGCAGGCAGGCAGGCAGGTAGGTAGGTAGGTAGGCTGGCTGGCTGGCTGGCTGGCTGACTGACTGACTGACTGACTGACTGACTGACTGACTGACTGACTGACTGACTGACTGACTGACTGACTGACTGACTGACTGACTGACTGACTGACTGACTGACTGATTGGGTGACTGACTGACTGACCGACTGCCTGAATGGCTGAGTGACTGAGTGATTGACTTACTCACTGATTCAAACTCCCTACAGTTAATCAGTACTGTATCTTACGCTCTTTGTTCTTTCCACATAGATTCAGTGCACTTAAACCAACCTCTGAGATCGTTGTTGGCGACATTCTTTTCCGTCCAAAACTCAACTCTGTCAGCGAAAGTCTCAGATTGTTTAACTAAAGCCTCCGTTAACGCCTCCCTGCCATTCAGGATTACCGTAAGTCTGAAAAATCAATACAAAAAGTATGGGCTTAAATCGATAAAACCACAGCGTTCGGAATAAGAACTGTGGGCACTACAGGCCTCATTCACAATAATTGATATTAGTAAGAACAAGGTAGGCCTACTAACAGGACTAGACAAGATTATTCGACAATTATCACATCCTAAGACAAGAACTCTGAAAGTTCGTTCATCCATCACAGGGTTAACGATCTTTTTCTGTTGCTTGACCTTGTCTTTTGCAATAATCTCCCTAAGTTTTTGGAATTATTTCCCTAGGTTGTGGAATTATTTCTCCATTGACTGACTAGAATTATCTCTCTAGGTTTTGGAATTATCCTCCTAGGTTTTGGAATTATCTCCCTAAGTTTCGGAATAATCTCTCTAAGTTTCAGAATGATCTCCCTAGGTTTTGGAATTATCTCTCTAAATTTCAGAATTACCTCCCTAGGTTTTGGAATTATCTCTCTAAGTTTCAGAATTATCTCCCTAGGTTTTGGAATTATCTCTCTAAGTTTCAGAATTATCTTCCTAAGTATCGGAATTATCTTCCTAGGTTTTCGAATTATCTCCCTATATATAGGTTTTCAAATTATCTCCCTATATATAGGTTTTCGAATTATCTCCCTTTAATATAGCCCTTTCTTGGTCAATAATAATAATAATAATAATAATAATAATAATAATAATAATAATAATAATAATAATAATAATAATAATAATAATAATAATAATAATAATAATAATAATAATAATAATAATAATAATAATAATAATAATAATAATAATAATAATAATAATAATAATAATAATAATAATAATTATTATCTTTATTAATTCAAACTGACAAGTACTCAGTAAGATTACATTTAAACATGACAGTACAATTAAGATCTTAACTAAATACTCGGTTTGCAGCCATGCAAGGGCCGCCCTGGAGGGGGCTACGGGTATCGAACCGCGATCTAATGCTCTCCTGGCCATGAGTGCTACCATTACTCTATCCCCCTCTCCAACATATTATATATATATTATATTCAGCATCTACATATACTATGCTGTGAACTGACTCTAATTAGATTAGATTAGATTATATAAGATTAATGAACACTGACACTAATCCAGTCGTAGGTTTAAACTTTCGAACCTTCCTCCTAGTTTGATGGACAGCACAGGACCAAGTTTCTCAGCGGATCTCCGAAAGTAGTCTGGCATCACACCCACTCCTTCTCGAAGAATGGCGACGAGAAGTGATAGAGCTGATACTGAAGGTGGATATCGCTTTCCGTCCTCATCAGCTCCGTTTCGCTTGACCAAGTGCACGATGAGGATAACAATAGTACTCGCAGCAACCGTTGTAACGACAACAGACAGCACGCCACCGTCAAACATCTGAAACGACCACAGGTCCTACTTGAGAACTTCCTGTCATCATTTAAATCATCAGTTAAGTAAGTAAGTAAGTAGGTAGATAAGTATGCATGTATGTAAGTAAGTAAGTAAGTAGGATTCACTGTTTAGACTCTGGACTTTCTAGGACTCCGTCTCGATCCAATTTATTCATTCATTCATTTTGATAATTTATATAGCGCCTCTTCAAGAAACCTACTCAGCGGTGCTCCTAGTCCAGCCACGGTTAAAGAGAGAAGACTTAAGAAGGCGGTAGAAAGCAAGTGAACTGCCTCGTGGAAATAAGCGCAAAGAAGGTGGAAGCCCATTCCATGTAGAGGGGCCAGCCACTGAGAAGGCACGACGCTGTTTAATTTTAGCTAACGTACATCCGCGCCGCGGTTAGCTGCGTTCTGATTCTCGAGTTGAACTCATTTTTCCCTTTGCACGCAATTCAATGCAAAGTCGGGTCTTTTCAGGGGTTGGGCCCACCACGTCAAATAATCTTCCTTCGGAGCTGCGTGTCCCTTTAATTATGGACGTTACATGCGCCTTTCACATGAATTTGAAAACTGTTCTTTAGGGCTGTGAGCGCCGCTGAGTATAGCGTATATATGTATCTTTGAGGAGCGCTAAATAATGAATTAATTAATTAATTAAGTCAGATTTACTTATCTTGCGTGCGTGATAAGAGCTTTTCATGAATAAATTAGAAGAATAGCAGTTCCTTACGTTAGCCATGAGGCAGCCATGGGTATGAAGTGTTACCGACTTCATTTTCTTACCCTCGCCGTCTCATCTTCCCACCGACAGGGTACAGTCAGTGTACTCATTATAGCTGAGTTGGCTAATTAGCGCAGGTGGGGCAGAAATCTCTAACCAAATTTTTCTGCCGTGGCGGGGGTTTGAACCTCCAACCTCTCGATTGACAGTGCAGCACGCTAACCACAACATTATCGATTTCATAGGCGTAGACTCTGGGGGGCCAGCCGGGGCACGTGCCCCCTCCTAATAATTGAGATGGATTGTACACCCAATGCAACAAGTGTAGAATGAATAACCAAATCCCCCCAATATTTTGGACAAGTTTATGCCAGTGATCGATTTAAATGTGAAGCAGCTACTGTGAGGAATCCTGGCATATTTTCATATAACACATTCAGTTTCCTCAAAAGTTACTTTTCAATATTAATCTGAATAACCAGAGTGGCTCAAGTAAGGCTAGGAAGCGTCTAATGCTGGCCTTTTTAGGACACCTTCAAAAATTTGATTAGAAAGTCATTTGTGTCATTGAAAGAAGGATGAAATATAAATATCCTAAAATAATATAGGTATTATAGGCAAAGAGATTATAGACAAAACGATAACATGGGCAAAGAGATAATATAGCTGCCTTCGAGTCATCTCTCACTGAATTCAAATAAGGCACAGCTTATATGGTTCGGCACTCGCCAGCAGCTTCTCTAACATAACTTCCCTCTTCTTGGTGAGAAATTCTCGTCAATCACTTTCCGTTCTAATGCCGTTGATCTTGGTGTAGTCCTTGACAGCAGGCTTACTTTTCTGAAGACATTGATAACCTTACGCATTCTTCTTACTTTCACATGAGGCGGCTGATAGCAATTCTACTCTCCGTCTACTATTATCCATGCCTTCATCTGCTCTAGAATTGATTACTGTAACTCTTTTTTGATTGGTCTCCAAAAGACCGTCTATCCCCCTCCAAATTGTCCAAAATGCTGCAGCCAGATTAATACCCCAACTTCCACGCCTGTCTCATAGTTTCTCTTTTATGTTTAATCACCTGCACTGGCTCCCCTTACAGCTCTAATTCAGGTTAAGATTCTTTCTCTCGTCCTCCGGTCTTACTCTGACTTAGCGTCCAAGTATTTCTGCAACCAATTGTTTGCTGGTTTCAGCTACCTAGCTCTCTCCGTCCACTACGCTCACTTGACCGCCATGATCTTCTTATTCCCACGAGCAAGGACTACTATGACTAAAACCCGAGCGTCTGCTTGCGCCGGCCCGGCACTTTCGAATCAGCTTTCTCCATTGACAGTAGGCTTAGGCCTACCTTTCCATTAGCAATTAGCCAAAGGTCCTCTTTCCGATTTGTCTCAAAACCACTTTCCTGTCATTTGGTTTTTCGCACTGGGAGCGCCTCTGATTGGTGAGCACTGTGAGAGGCGCTTTATAAATATTGAGATCCCATCCTGATAGGCAAATAGGTAAAATAGGCAAGTAGGCCATAGATAATAAAAATCATTGGCTGATAATCTTTACACGCGGTATGACCACTTCGAAGCCAGACAAACCTAACCTTGCGGTTCGATAGCAAATTGTTGATTTTATGCCATACAGTACACGAAAAGTCAAACGGATTCTTACAAAACAGGGCGTTACATAAATTGTAAATAACGTTACATGAAATTATTGTCGGTTCCTTTTGTTTACGTGACACCAAATCCATCGTTCTAAGCCTCCACCAGCTTGTTTATATTATTCTGAAGAACGTTTTAGCAATAAAGTCTCACCTCAGATGGATCTTGAGCTCAAAACAAGTTTCAGTATTCTGAAGGCCAACTGCATTCACGTTGACCTATATACCCGGCGAGAAAAAAAACAGACTTCAAAATATATAGCGAAGGCAGTGGCTACATTTACCAATAACACATATTAATATTCATCAGAGGTACAAGCTGGTCTTTCACTGAAAATCACAAACCCTCCTCTTCCGCAAATTCCTTCCTGATTCTTCCTCTCCCCTTACCTCTGTCACCGCTCCAATTCTAAACACCATCTAGCTGTCTAAATGCCTTATTCCTTTGACCTTGACCTGGAACCGATTCTGACCTTACCTGTCTATCGATTTTGTTTTGACTGAGATGCTGTGAATAAGCTGGTTTCCGTGAGCTTTCTTAGGGCGCTATAGAAATCTCGAGATTACGATTACGATTACGAAGTGGTAACACTGTTACTCGACGTAATAACTCAACGACGACAACAGTTCGCTTTGAACTAGTTACTACGCCCAAGAGACAGACAGAAAGACAGACGAACATCCAGACAGACAGACAGACAGACAGACAGACGAACATCCAGACAGACAGACAGACAGATAGACAGACGAACATCCAGACAGATAGGTAGAAAGGCGGACGGACATCCAAACAGACAGCTGAGCCACTGACCTTCAATATATGTTAATGAGCAGCGTTCATGCCGCATAATAATACTGCAAGCAACGCAGGGCATAGGACAGACTACCGCTAGGGCACGCAGGACTCTTTTTTTATAGGTAGTCTACATGTGAAGTGGAACTGTCAGAAAATCGGTTTCGCGTTTCGAATTTCTAAACCGGCGAGATTTTATATATAGACGGAGCTATACGCTTTTGTATGCCCTATATTAACGACAGTGGCGTCACTAGGGCTGGTGTCACCCGGCGCGGTAAGTCATGGTGTCACCCTCAAAAAAAGTGGTGACCTTTTTTTAGGAATTCGTCTCCCAAAAAAGTTATGACCTTATTTTAGGAATTCCTCATCTTCCAAAAATTTCATCATTTCATGTTGGGTGTCACCCCCTCTGAGGGTGTCACCCGGTGCGGTCCGCACCCCCCCCCCGCAACCCCATCGTGACGCCACTGATTAACGAGCGCTCATGTGACTCGTCAATAACTTCTAACCACCAACCACAATCATCATCATATTTAAATAACTTTTTGCGCTCTGACCAAGGCCGTAGCCAGGATTTTGTTTTGGGGAGGTCCTTGATATTCTTCGTCCTTGAGCAAGCTGACGAGCAACTGAGTCAACCCGACTAATGGGTTTGGAGGAGCATCGTGAGCTCTCAAAGGGGGTAAATGCATTATATAATTTTTACATTATTTAATTTCGGGTGTTGTTTAACCCCCCCCCCCCCCCCCCGCTAGGCCTTGGCTATGACAATGAGAACTGATTGGATAAACGAATATTGACAGGGGCGTCTACACCATGGAACGTTGGAGCAAAGAAATAGGGAGAGATCTGTCCGTGTGTGTGCCATTTTTAACTTGGTTCATTCTGCGATTCTTTCTTGAATAATATCTGTTCAGTCTGTCCGTCAAAATTGCATACATCGTGCTTACTTTAAGAGAACCAACACAAGTTATCAAGTCACTCTCATTGCGTAATTTGTTGAAGTTATCGTTCGTGCAATTATTAAAATTAATAACGCTGTTTTTGTCAAACAAATGCTCCTTATTATAGGCCTATGTATGGTCTAAGTCATCGTTGTAGTGAGTACTGATAGATATTTACAGTACTGTAGTGAAATGGCACGAGCAAAGCGAATTACGAAGTTGCAATGCTTAGAAGTTTGCTGCAACAATGTCATGTTGGTGCGTGTGGACAAATGGAAGAACAACTGCTACGAAAAACATGGTTTTAAAAAAGGTAGGCGGGCTACTGCATTACGCAGGGTGAGAATTGTCGGGGGGGGGTTAGGGGTTCAACCCCCCTAGCCTTTCTTAGGACCCCATAGTAAAGTCTTCATTTCACACCCCAGCTCCGCAGGAATCATGGTCTAACCCCCCCCCCAGTCTTTTTTCTACAATTCTCATACTGGCATTAGGCCTACGCAGTATTAACAAGGCGTCAAAATGGACATGGCCTACTGTATAGTTACGGTCGCTTCTCCTAGTTTGCCATCCAGTGGCCGGGGGAGGGAAGGGGGGAGGCAGAAGGGGAAAGGAGGAGAAGTTGCTCCATTGACTTCAGAGGGATCTATAGACGCTTTTGAATATTGATACTTCAGCTAGTCTATGATTGGTCAGTCACAAGGCTGCGATGACAGGTAACAAAAGTGAGTGCATAAAGTTTATAAATATAACTCTTTTGAAAGCGTTGACCCGTTGTTGGTTAGGCTAACAGAAACTTGTAGAATGTACCTGTAGGCCTACACGTTGTTCTATAAATCTAAGTTTTGACCGAGTTATGACACTCTTTGTTGGGGTCTACTTTTCATCGGGACACAGCGGATACATATTCCATCACAGCAGAAAATTAAGGCAATTGAATGCGGTTGGGTTTAAATGTACCTTGCATTGAAAGCGTTTAAAAGGTGTCTAAACAGAGTGTAGCATTTTGATTTTGATTTTAGGGCATTCTGTCCATAGTCTTCCTTTCCGGTAGTAAGTCCTATTCTAATTCGATCGACTGACTGCTGGTGGTTGCGGTTGCCAGGCAGTAGGCTGTTCCAAATATTTTTAGGCGAAAAATTCCCTACGTATTTTTTATCGAATAGAAATATAAAAAAAGTTAAATATTATAATCGTAGGCCTACATATCATGGACTGTCCAGTGTCCACTGTATTGATAATAGAGTAGGCCTATGTAGGCCTAATGAAGGCTAAAGGCCTGCTCTGTAATGTAGGCTAGGCCTAAATCTCCGACATTTCTAAGACCCGCAGACTAAACGTCTGGCTACAGTGGTTTGCATGTGCATAGGCCTAGGCCTACATACGTGTAGGCCTGTCAGTTGGAGACCAGTATTGTGAAAAGCCAACTCCACGCAGTACTTGTAACAGAAATATTAACTTCTATAACTCTGGCATCTAGGCCTAATAGTCAAGGCATCAACCGATAGTGCACCAAACCCAAGATCAGTCCACTAAGAGAGAGCCAGCCTTTTGGACTACTCTTTAGAAACCCCCTCTGATTTGACGCAGCGCTCGTGAGTAGGCTGATGCCCTGCGCTTGGTCTTCGAGTGGCGCTTTGAAGTTTGAAGATTACGATTGCGATATGGTGGATAGGCCAGCTGGAAAAAGAAGGGTTTAAGTTGAGGACGAAATGACTCAGCAGAACGGATACAGGGAGACAATTGAATCACCCAAAAAGTAAATTTCAGGGTTCATGCATCAAAAGTTTAAAAATTTAACAGTAAGGGGCTTAACGTTTCCATGTTTCGTAGTGGAACGTAGGGAAGGGTCTCATTTACTCTTCTTAATCCCTCGAGCCTGCAATGCACGGATCCCAAGGTCCTCCGGAAGGGGTCAGCGCATCCCAGGCGAGCCGTTTACTTCCCTGCAGCTTACGCCGGTATCAAATTATGATGCTAGATAACACGTTAACGTTTTGTCCATTTACGGAAAGACAGTTGAGAATTAAAATGCAAGAAGAAATGCATTTAAACGGAAACAAAGTCTGAACTAGCGGAGAGAAAGATCTATAGAAGAACACTCGCAAATCATAAAATAAAATTGCATTCTGTTTAGAAACCTTTAAAACGCGTTGAGCACTAGATACATAATTGCCTTAATTCGACATCCAATGATCATTATTCTGTCAAATTAATCTACAGATTAAGGGGACTGTGCCTCATAAACTTCAAAACACCTTGTATATAATCATTATTACTATAATAATAATAATAATAATAATAATAATAATAATAATAATAATAATAATAATAATAATAATAATAATAATAATAATAATAATAATAATAATAATAATAATAATAATAATATTAACGCTGTATCTTTCAGAGGCACTTTCACACATACCCCTAAGCCGCCGCCGTTAGCCGCCGAGCCGAAAAAATTTCTGCAAGCCGATAAACCGCCGGAAAATTTGCGGCTTAGCCGAAAAACCGCCCAGAGTTATTTCACGGCTAGCCGCCGGAAAAAAGTTCGGCTAGAACATGCACACAGTTGTAATTATAAAGTTTCCACGCTGGCTTGCTAGTTTGTACTTAGTGTTCAATGAGCGGTAAGTGCTGACGTCAGTCACAATCATGGCCGTCTCATCGTCTGTTGTAAGGGCCCTGTCCAGGCTGTCCTATGTTGCATATATTCCGAGTTCTACTTCCGGTTTTATATTCAAAGTTAAATATTTCTAATAATCTCTCATGCGGGTTAGTGCAGAGTGCACTGTGCGCACTCTTACTACTCTGCTTCAAAAGCGGCTGCAGTCTATTACCAAAATTTCACTTGTGCGTTTCTGTGTATCTGTTTCTTTTTTCTCCCGCTATGCGGATAGGCCTACACCTATTAATGCATGTCTAGTAGCCCTATTATTTTGTGGTTCTAACTTCCAATCAGTATTATACACTCGTAAATCGTAATTGAATGTGAACTCGATGCAATGTACGTATGTGAACTGAAAACATGAAATGTCCCTAAGTTTCTTAACATAATTATTTGAATTTACTTCTAAAATTATTTCAGACTGAGTGAATATTGCCCACCTTTCAATTTTAAAGTAGTCCCTTGTGTATGTTGTATTACTGTGTTAATGATTGATGCACTAATTATAGTCGAAAAAGGTAGTTTACGCGCTTAAATAGCGTAAACTACCTTTTTCGGCTAGCCGTAAAAATTTACGGCTAGCCGAAAGAGGTAGTTTACGCTCTTTTACGGCTAGCCGAAAAACCAGCCGTAAATTTGCTCAAGCCAGCCGTTAGCCAGAAAAATTACGGCTTAGGGGTATACTTTCACACCACACAACGGGGATGACGACCATGAGCTCCAAGCTTAACTAATCTATTAGTAGACAGTATCTTAGAGCCTGAGGGATCTTAAATACCTGGGGCAAAAAAAAAATAATAATAATAATAATAATAATAATAATAAAATCATTTAATAATTACTAATTATAAATGATCTGTATTATGCCGTAAGAACGGCGAGAACTGCTCGAAATAATTTCCGTCGACATCAACGGCCTTTGTTGCCATAAGATGTCGTTTAAATCTGTGTCCATCCATGTACTGCTGGATAGCATCAAGTAGTCTTACTTTCACATTTACAGTTCTGAAGAGTTCCTGTAGAAAGAATTAAACGGACGTGAACAACTTTCCTTGTTTCGTTAAACATCAGCTGGTTGCAATCTGAAATCATTAGATTGTACAACACAACTCATTCATTCGTTCATTCATTCGGCTACAGAGATTTATATAGCACCCGTTCTAGGCAACTACTCAAAAGTGCTCAACTGTATTTGATATTGCCATCCTTCCAAAGCTAAGTGCACACACGACCGTTTACGACTGAGCATCGATGACGCTGAGCAACTGTGAGTGAAAGACTTATTTGAGGTCCTTACACAGTTACCGTTTCTGAAAGGCAGTGCTCCCCAACCTGGAGAAGTGCCGCGGCACCTCAGGTCTAAAGGTGTCGTGAACGTTCTCAAGTGGTGACGCGGCTGGATGGCAGGACCATAACACGGAGCAGTTTTTCTGTCAAAATGTGAAAAACGTAGGCCTACTGATTATCACTATAGTCCCCCTATTTTTAAACTTACAGTAGGGTAGAAATAGTCATAACACCGCGGTGGAAAACAAGGAACGTTGCTCGTCAGTAAAATAAAGAACTAACTAGAAGAAAAATAAGTGAAATTAAGGCCAGGTGCCTCTTTGACTTGAAGTTGCCGTAAGTAGGGTGCTGTGGTCTGATAAAGGTTTGGAATTAGCCTACATCTGTAAAGGCTCGTTGCAGCCCGAGCGCTCTCAGCGTTACAGTTCATATATATCCAGCGTTGCAGACAACACTCTTAACGTTACAGGCCATACTCCCAGCGTTACAAGGCCATAGCCTACACCCAGCGTTTATTGATCAAAGAAACCAGATATCAGGCTACGGTCGGTAGGCCCTATGCTAGTTGAAAAATTAAATAGGGCCTACTCGACTATCACCAACCTCTTAAATATTCATCATCAATAATTTATTACTAGGCCTAGCCATTAGGCCCTACATTCATGTGCGTCCGAATGAATTTTTGTAGGGAAGAGGGCAACATTTTTTAGAGGGTGGGGAAATGACATTTCTGCATAATTATTCATGAACACAGAACATGTGACAACTTTAAAAATAAATAATTGTCAATGACTTAACCTAAATAATTAGGCAACGTGTTTTCTCGCATTGAAAATCGAGTTGGTACTATTGTAATAGGCTACTCATAAATAATCAAGATTTTATTTTTGTAAATAAATGCGCAAAATCCGGGCTGTCTATTCGTTTGTCGATTTCAGGTCAGGATCCTGAGGTTCAAGCCACGGAGACAGTTGGTGCTAAGGTGGAAATCGTTGGCGATGTTGGTCGTTGAATAGTGGTGGAGCAGAAACATGATTAGAAAGCTTGAAAAGGTTCGGTGTTCAGTCTTGACTCTCGAGTGAAAGAAAGCTACAAGAGAGCAAAGGCAAGCGGGGAGCGCTGCTGCGTATAAGCTTTACCAATACAGGCGTTGGTTAATCGTTTTAAGTTCCCATCCATATGTTCACCCCGTGTCCAGTTCTGAATAACTAGTCTACAGTGCAATATTATCGCACGCGCCGTGGTTCAGTTGTATGTATGCGATAGTGAACGTTTGCGCCATCTGGCGAATATGAAACCAAAGCAAGGTAGTTATGTAACGGATATATATACTGCTGAATTATTGTTTAACACTTTCACGACGAGTGTGTACGAAAAGCGACTTGGAAACCAATGCATCTTGTCGTTAAAGTGTTAAAAAGTTTTGAAAACAAGAAAAATGGTTATTTTCCACTGAAGGTAGTTTGTCAAACTAGTGCGCATATGCTCTGTACAGGACACGCCAGTTATTATGGACACTAGCACACGGCAGGGAAGATGTTGTCACTTGTCACCATCTCCTATACTCGTTCATCTTAACACGCCTGGATTACTACAATTCAAACCTTACGTGCATCCCAGGGTCTCGTTTCCACCAGCTTCATTCCGTCCTTAACTATTCCGCCCGAGTCACATTATATAAGGGACACGCTACACTGGCCTTCCTGTTGCCTAGCGAAGGAGGATCTCGCAAGATCATCTTGCTAGTACATTCCTCAATTTTCAGCACAGACCTAGCATAATTCACGGAGCTCTGCGTTCCAGTCTCGAGTCAACTGGGTCTGCAGATGCGCTCTTCTAGCCGTGGATACATCCAGGTGCGCGCCTCCGCATTCCAACTCGAGCCCATTATGCCTTCTCATATGTTGGACCATCTTACGGGAGCAGTCATACATTGCATTTACGCTCTGTCACACTTCGCTCCAAGCAGCAAAAACTTTCAAACTGTCAGTGGTCTTTGAGGTACATGTACTTAAAAGGCACTATAGTAGGTGTCTCTATACAGTACATACATACACATACAAACAAGGTGAGATCAGGGAAAGGTCAGGGAAGTATGGAAAGGTTTCCCTCAATCCTGGGGTGAACTGATGCCACCGTAAGTCAGGCACCCACAACATCCAACTGCACAAAATTCAGATTTCTTTCAACATGGACGAGGCAAACGTTTAGAAAACTTTAAGTCAAATGATAAAAATGGCATCCAGTTTTTGCAAGTTCGCGATACGACTCCCTGCGTACGAACAGTTCATAAGTACTGCACAGCTGCCAACGTAAGAACGCACAGATTCATGGAAGTCTGGCCGGAGAAACACACAAGACTTCCCGTGGTCCAAGTGACACCAGTCACATATCATTGATTCCAACAACAATCACTTGCAGTCGCGATATCAAACCAAAGACGTAGCATGCACACGTGAAATTTAAGGACAAAAATCAATCAAATATAGTAAACTAGTCAATCAATTTCAATCATTTCGCAAAAAACACACGAAAGTCTCCAAAATTAAAAATAAGAACATCACAAAGCCATGAAAACACACGATACCAGTTTGGAATTGAATGAGAAAAACGCTCATGTCCCATAGAAATCTAGAATAGGTATACATAAGTTATTTCATCAGTTACATATACAAGATACTCTATCTGTATACTGTACGATTTAAATAAATACACATATTACATGTATATATGCACAAATACATGTATATACGCACACCTCGAACGGAAAAAAACGAAGCCTTCGATTATTACTAAGCTACCAACAAATAAAAAAATTCAACAAATTAAATTCATTTAATCATGACTACAAGAGCAAATAAATTTAAATTACAGAAACCCTACAAAAACATTACATCCCCGTGACGTTATTTGTAAAAAAATTCAAAACAATATTTGGTGCCAAAAGGACAAAACAGGTACACGTCTTCTGCGACAAAAAATATACGCATCGCATCTGAAATTATACTTAAAATATTATCAGATGAAATCTGGAATCGTTCAACTAACATTCCTCTCCTCCGATTAAACTTCAATAATATTTCCACCACTGGAATAATTCCAAGGGGCCAAATTTTCCGTTCATAGTATGAAGGTTCTGGGAGTTCATTTTATCCGTTCGCAGTGTATAATTTGAGACGTCCATTTTTTTGTTCACAGCGTATATACTAGTACATGTATACATATTGGTACAAACGTCTGCATAACTACTCTTGTACAATTGTACCTCCTCTGCGACCAACATTGGCAGTTCTTGCACAAAGTATACAAGCTGACGCAGAACCTTAAAGCAGTCCTAGCTCTTTACCCTAATCAGGCAGAGGGGTGGCACCAGAACTCCCAGTTGGACACACCTGTCTCTCTCTCTCTACAGGGTGTGGGGTCACAGATTTTACCAGTTGTAAGAAATTCTGGCAACTGATTAAGTCCCAAATTTCGACATAGCAAGGGCATGGAGATCCAATCTAAAAATTAAACAGGTAACTTTTATTGCTATTTTTGCATTATTAAGCGCCACTATCCAATAACTAAGCATCAATCAATGGCGCTGAGCAAACTGTGAGTGATGGACTTGATCAAGATCCCTACACAGAACCGTCTCTGGGGAGGAGGCTCGAACCCGTACTCTACACATTACAGGCAGAGCCATAGGCGTAGACTCTGGGGGGGCAGCCGGGGCACGTGCCCCCCAATAATTGAGGAATCGGGGCAATGCCCCCCCCAATAATCGAGATGAAAATTTAAAAAAATATGAAGGTATATTTAATTTCACGAAATTTGTTCGAGAGGAATCGGTAAAAAAAAAAGTTAATGACAGTGTGGTGCGAGTGTGAGGACAAATCGGTAAAAAGTTTATGATGGTGTTTAGTGTTTGCTATGAGCTCCTGAACAAAGAACAAGAAGAAAAGTGGCGAATGACTAAAAAAAAAAAAAGTCATCAACTTTTTTTTATTAAAGATGAAATTCCGAAAAATCTTAAGAAATTTTTCGGGAAAATGCCCCCCAATATTTTTTTGAAGTTTACGCCAGTGGCCAGAGCGCACTAACCAATCCTCTACCATGCCCCACCGTACCTCTGGAACTTTTTAGATGCCTCACACGCCAACACAGTTTGACAATATCACTGTAATATCGAGCAGAGAAACAACATTCTTAGCAAAAGCCCAAAATTTTCAGAATAACCAAAAACCTGAATAGAAATTAAAGCCTTGAAGCCTACACAGCAGCACACTTCACACCCAATTCTGGGGTTGAAACAAAAAAGGGCAAATAAAACACAAAAAGTCAATGCCATTCTTGCCAGCCTTACGTTAAGTAAATGTTGCATTGAAAGCGGGGTAAGTTTACCACGTGCTTACTTTAACCACCAAGCACCCGAAACACCTAGGTTCTTTCAGCTTAAGCGCTTACAGCATTATTAGTAAGCAAGAGAACAACTTTCTTCAAGGAAAGCAGAGCTCAGCAGCAAAATCTGAAATTCCAGCTCAAGCGAAGGCTCTAAGCGATCGGCAACCATGTCCCAGATGGGTAAATTGGTCTTATATGGGCCCCATGCGGGCAAGCTAGTGTGGATGGCACTCCTCAAAGCAGATAGCTCCCAATCCTACTAAGAAACACAAACAGCTCATCAGCAATCAGTCCCAGAGTCACCTTTACAGGAAAAAAGAATTTTTAAAACGGAAAACGTAATACAGAATTTCTCAAACTCAAACACTAGACAAACCGTCAATTAAGAATCAATCATGGTCAAATCGATTAATTCGCATTCTCACAATGGTCTCAAAAAGACACAAAATTCATTTAAAGGTTTCTTAAACAGTTGGCACACCAAAACTTAATGTCTTACAGTAACCATTTCCACTCCATTACCTCCATTCTCTAACCATTTCCACTCCATTACCTCCATTCTCTAACCATTTCCACTGCATTACCTCCATTCTCTAACCATTTCCACACCTTCATTCTCACCATTTTGACTCCGTTACTTTCAGCCTCCAACCATTTCCAGTCCAATACCTTCATTCTCTAACCATTTCCACTCCATTACATTTATTCATACTCTTGTCCATACCCTTCCCAGAACTTTCCTATTTGTTCTTCATCTCTACCCATCCCTTTTTCGAATTCTGCCAGTTTTCTGGCTTCCCACGTGTCTTTTGATTTCGTAAAGTCCCAATTTACTGCCCAGTTCTACCAAATTCAATCACCCTCATTTCAATCAACTTCAATCACCCTCAGTTCAACCGACTTCGAACACCCTCAGTTCAACCACTCTCAGTCACCCTTGATTGTTACTTAAATCATTACAATGGCAAGCAGAATGATTTCAAGTCATGCAAAAATGCCCCACTGAAACACGCAAATAAGCAGACGCCGCAAGAGCAAGCGCCACCTTTTGACAAACTATGTCAGTCGTAATGCGCACAGCATCTGCACAGCATTCAGACTTCTATGGTCCATTGTAGAAAGATTGTTTGTTAAACACGTCTTAATAAATAAAACCAAACTTAGCAACTATTACGTATGTATGTATGTATGTATTTACGTATGCATTTTGTATGCATGTACATATGGTTTGCATGTGTTTGTATGTATTTATTTATTTATTTGTATGTATACATGTATGTATACATGTCTGTATGTATGTTTGTATCTATTTGTATGTATGACACATGTATATATTCATGTGTGTATGTATATAAGTGTATGTATATATGTATGTATGAACATACATGCCTATTTCAAACGCGTCAGTGCAAAGGGCGATATCGCACATATCCGTCTACAAGTTCATACATATCACCATCTATCCACACACGAATAAAAACAAAACGCATGTATGCATGTGTTAAACGTCAATGCATCATACATAAATATATCTCCAAATTACATATATATCTATATCTATCATATAATATATACTTTGCATAAATATATATATATATTTATGAAACATATGTATATATCTTGGATCTTCTTCAGTTTCAATTTGTGCATCTGAAAAGCAACATTCGAACAAAACTGTTAAACTTCCTCTGGATCCATTCTAATTTTAATTGCAAATTTATATAGCTCCACCGAAGAGAGACTCATCAGAGGCAAGGCACTGTTGCAAGGCACATAGGTGTATATTATATCCTCTGCTACATAATATGGTGCTAAATATATCGACATATATCGATCCACTCATCTGGTACATACAAACATGCAAACAACCAAACACACATACATACACATACCCAAACACACATACATACATACCCATAAACACATACAAACATAATATAAATGTGCAACAATAATAATAATATTATATTATATCGGGGGGCCCGATAGCGCATTGGATAACATCTGGCGTAGAGTGCGAGAGGTACAGAGATCGAGTCCCATAGGCGGACATGCTGCAATTTGCGCCGTGTATTGCAGGCTGTCTGTTCTGTTAGTAGTTAAGGTTTATCGCATAACATGTACTGATTTGTAATCATACTGCGTTGTTGTCAGTTTGAAGATATTAAACGAAGATTATTATTATTATTATTATTATTATTATAAAAGCACGATATTGTTCGATATCGATTATTATTATTATTATTATTATTATTATTATTATTATTATTATTATTATTATTATCCCTAAAGGCAGTGGCCTTTGGTGATACTTTCACCAACTTAGACCTAGACGAATAGGGCTCATTCTACACAATTCTCGGGGTTGCTCGAAAGTGTAGTGGTTAGCATGCTGGACTTGAGAGATCGTGGTTCAAATTATCTTGAGTGAGAGATCAGGGCAGAAATTTGGTTCGAGATTTCTGCTCCACCTGCACTCCTTAGCCAACTCAGCTGTGACGAGTACACTGACCGTACAATGTCGGTGGGAGGGTTAGACAGAGAGGACTTAGAAAATGAAGTTGCTAACACTTCATACACTTCGTGGGACGTAGTGGCTCAGTGGTAAGTTCGGCGCCTTGTGACCTGAGAGTTGCAGGTTCGAATCCCACTCTAGCCGCTGCGTACAGACCTTGGGCAAGTCCTTCACTCGCAATTGCTTATGGCGCTTCGGCGTGAAAACTCTGACACAGTATACCAATGCTGTAGTCGGGAGCGCCTCTGAGTATTAGTAGACTTGAGGAGGCGCTATAGAAATATCCGAAATAAATAAATAAATAAATACACATGGCTGCCTCAGGGCTAGTTTAAGTGACTGCTCTTCTTCTTCTAGACAATTCTGCATTTTAATAATGTTAAAGACCCTGAGGGATCCTCTTTAACCTCAGGGCATAAAAAAATAAAGAAAACAATATTAATAATAATAATTCAGAGCAGCTGTCTAACAGCAAGAGTTCTACATCAAGCTCAGCTCAAATGAACATGTGAAAGAATGTATTAATAAATTAATTAATGAACGAATTAATGATCAATAAAATAGATCAATCATTGTCACACACACAATCATACCATACCTGCTGATTTAAATCTTCAATTATTCTTAAAAATGGATGATCACTCCTTCAAAATAAAACATACACACACACCTTCAACTGCAACATCAAAAACGTAAGATGTCAAAAAACTAAGTCATACTAATAATGTTTATTATTATAATTTTATATTAGTATTTTATTCATTTTTATCATATATAATATATAATGTTATTATAATGATGCTGATGACGACAATGAGTCATTATATTAATAATAATAATTATCTCTACAAAGTACCTCAGGGCAAAAAACTAATAATAATAATAATAATGTTGAGTTACTGACTGTTCCAGACATCCACCGCACTATTATTGCAAACTGAACCATTTGTTACTCTTGTTGCTCTTGACTTTTCAAAGGCATTTGATGCTGTTCGGCATGCTACTCTAGCACAAAAAGTTGTCTCGGCTTAACCTTCCAGACAATATATACAACTGGATCATTGATTTTCTTGAACATAGATCTCACATCACTAGATTTGCTGGTAAATTATCCTTACTTAGGATAATTAATGCAAGCATTGTTCAAGGATCAGGATTTGGACCTATTGCTTTCATAGTTAGCACCTCTGATCTTCATCCCATCCATCCACAGACCCTGATGCCTAAATATGCTGACAATACATATCTTATTATTGGTGCATCTATGAGACATACTTTACATCAAGAACTTGATTCTGTTGCTTCCTGGGCTTTAGAACATAATCTTAAGCTTAATACTAAAAAATCTTGTGAAATGATTTTTACACGTCGTTCATTTAGATTTGATCTCCCACCACTTCTACCTGATATTACTCGAGTTACCTCTATGATCATTCTTGGTGTTAATATTACCAATGATTTAAAGTCTACTTCTCATATTAATAATATTATTAGGACTTGCTCTGGATCTTTACAAGCTCTTAGAGTTCTTAGACTTCATGGTCTATCTACTACTTCCTTACATGAGGTTGCCAGAGCTATTACAGTCTCTAGACTTTTGTATGCTGCCCCTGCTTGGTGGGGCTTTGCCTTGTCTAATGATCTAGCTAAGATCTTATTGGAAAAATGAAGCAGCTTGGTTTTCTTGACCAAGATTTACCATCGTTTTATACACTTGTTAATCAAGCTGATCAAAGACTATTTCAATCTGTTAAACATAACCCTTTTCATGTTCTTTATTCACGTTTCCCTCCTACTACTGTATTACCATATGTCCTACGATCTAGACCACATAACTTGACACTTCCCACTAAAGACAATAGAAGTTTTATTCCTCGTATATTGTTTAATCGTTAACTCCATTTATGTTTTATATTGTATTGCTTGACTGTTATTTGTACCCTAATGCGGTTTGCCATTGGGATTTTTGAATAAACGAATATATATATATATATATATATATATATATATATATATATATATATATATATATATATATATATATATATATATATATATATATATATATATATATATATATATACTATGTCTTCCGACATAGTTTCATAGCCCAAAGGGAACAGAACTACCTTGGGTGTAAAAAAAATAATACTAATAATTCACAGTTTTTCACTTTGCATGCATTATGAGCAACCCATAAAATAAACTTTAATAGTTTATAGCAATTTATGATAAATTTCAAACAGAATTTCAGTTTCTAACAATTACTGAACCCAGTTATGGGAAAGCCGTTAAGAAGAAACTGAAGTAGCTTTTGACAACCATCCTCGAGTTAAACCAGAAGCAGTTTAGAGCCAATACTCACTGAATCGCTCTGAACAGGATGTAGTCTGCGAATTGTCAATTCAATGAACGCCCGCCTAAAACCAACCAATCAATCAATCAATCAGAATTTATATAGCGCACAGGCTTCAAACATCGGTAAGAAGTTTTTATTGTGTAATGTAAAGTAATGACAGATTTTAGACAGCGCCTCTTCAAGAGAAACTAATTAGAGGCGCTCCAAGCTCGTTAACACCTTAATAATGAGCTGCATTGGTTTCCCAGTCGCTTTTAGCACACTCTCGTCATTAAAGTGTTAACCAATCAGTCATAAGCCAATCGATGAGGCAATCAAAAACTCAATCAGTCATGCAGGCAACCAATCATAAATCAATCAATTAATCAAGCATTAAATCAATCATCAGTCAATAAGTCAATCCATCATCAATAAATTAACAATCAGCCAATCAATCAATTAATCAATCGCCAATCAATCAATCAGGCAATCAATCACCAGTAAATTAACAATCAGACAGTCATTCAATCAATCAATCCACTAATCAATCAATCACCAATAAATTATCAATCAACCAGTCACCCAGTCAATCATGCAACCAGTCATACAACTATTCAGCCAATCAATCAATCATCAATCAATCTATTGCTCAATCAATCCGGTCTAAGTGCATGCAACATCTCAAACCACTCATAAAGGTGACTGCAACAGTAAACACCATATCTGAGCAGGGAAAGTCCGAAAATGACGTGTAGCAAAAGCCACAGGAATGAAGCATTGTCATGCTCGGAAAATCCAATTCCTGCCCACTTACTTGGACACAAGGCCTCCTCCTGGAGGCAGCCCTTCGAATTCTCGACAGGCTGTTAGCTCGTGCATCACGTAGGGTAAAAGGGCTGCCTCTGGCGGACTATCTGCGCACGAACTTTCTAGTATATCTGCAAGCAACAGTTGCACATCATCAGGTAACATGCTCACAAATCACACATGATCTATCAACTACACACCAGTGGGCTCGGTTGGTGTGTGCACATGTGTGTGGGTCTGTTTGTATGTGTCTGTTTGCATTTGTCTGTTTGTATGTGTCTGTTTGTATGTGTCTGTTTGTATGTGTCTGTTTGTATGTGTCTGTTTGTATGTGTCTGTTTGTATGTGTCTGTTTGTATGTGTCTGTTTGTATGTGTCTGTGTCTCTGTGTGTGTGCTTGTGTGTATGCGTGTGTGTGTGTGTGTGTGTGTGTGTGTGTGTGTGTGTGTGTGTGTGTGTGTGTGTGTGTGTGTGTGTGTGTGTGTGTGTGTGTGTGTGTGTGTGTGTGTGTGTGTGTGTGTGCCAATATGTATGTATGTGTGTGAACATGCGTGTGCAAGCACATGCATGCCAAAGCGTGGCACTGTAACTGTTTCCATCTGCTTCGACATCACTCATTAGGTGATGAACCTGTCGGCCTGGCAGAAGACTGGCCACCCACACTAATACGCCAAGGTCAAACAAATACAGCTGGTAGCATTTCATACGCTGCATCCTTGACTCTAAGGGTTAGCCTCACCAGGAACTGTTCTTCTTCAACTAAACATTCACACATCTTCCATGTGCCTCTTGACATTACATCTCGCCAATAAAAATTATGCACGAGTTTGATAAAAAATGACAACTTTATCTACCGACAATTGATTTAGAAAATTCTTCCTACGCAAGCACACAAGTGTACGTTTGCAGAACTCAACCAATACACCAAGAACCTATTTGTATCAGCCTCAACCAATCCCGAACCAAGGATTGTGATTTTAATTGTAATTAGTAACACATATTATGCCGGTGTCTAATGCACAAGGCATTATTTGACCATGTGATTATTTTACTGTAATATGTTTACATTGTACAGCGCTGTGCGTTTGCTAGTGCTTCTCAATAAAGAAAATACTTACTTACTTACTAGCAATGGCGCATTACAAACCAAGCAGTAATCAGATCAACATCAGCTGTAATCAGGTCAACATAAATAGAAATAAACAGAAATAAAAAGAACTAAAAGTAAAAAATGGAAATGATATAAAAAATAAATAGATAAATAGAATAAATGCAAATAAAGAGAAATAAATAGAAATAAATGAATAAATCACAGTTTTGTTTAAAAAACAACCTTTAATTTTCTCTTCAAGTCGTCTGTGTAGCTCCTCCTCCTTCTTTTTCGCCACCTCCGAAACGCCCGGAGCGCCTTTAAGCGCAATTATTACGATGCTCATGTTGTCTCGGGAACCCTGTAACAAACGCAATGTAACGTAGACGCAAAAGAATTTATATAGCACTGAACCCATGTTCAAATGAACGTCCTTTTAACATGGTCCATTATTTTGCGAATTTTGAAACAAAATGGTCCGAGAGACTTTATTTACTATGACGCTACTTCAAAGTCTATGTATGGATCTATGTATGTATGTATAGATGGATGTATGTATTGTATGTATGTATGTATATACGGATGTATGTATGTACGGATGGATGCATGGATGTATCTATGTATGTATGGATGGATGCATGGATGTATCTATGTATGTACAGATGGATGTATGTATGTATATATGGATGTATGCATGGAAGCATGGATGGATGTTTGACTGTATATATGTATTGTATGTATAGAAGTATGGATGGATGTATGCATGTATGTATGGATCTATGTATGTACCCGGGCATGTATGCATGCATGTATGTCAAATGCAACAGTACATGTACACAATGATAGATGGTTCCAAGAAGAGTATCCAACACCCGAAATAGATGACCCAAAGTGTATACACATATACACAGTTAGGTCACGTGGCACTACAAAACATAAGTGGTGTGCATGTGATGAACTCCACATCCCATAAAACTTATGCAAGTCCATGCCTAAACAATTTCACGTCTTTTGCAAGGTGTAAACTTACCCTCAGAGTCTCCGATACAAATCAACTGGAGACTTAACACCAACTTTTACCTTTCATTCCTGGCATAAACAGAGTCACACCAACCAAAACTTCCAGTCCAACTAAAACCCAGAAATGCTAGTCAGTACCTAGCACACAGCTAATAAGTTTTATGAAATGGCGATGCGTGGTAAATGGTATCTGAAACTGGTAGTGAACCAGCGCTTGGGAGTGAAAGTGCTAAAAAGACGGGAGACCACTTACCTTGAAAAGTTAGGTTTATATGCATTGGGCAGGTGCCTTACCTAAAAACACCAGGTGCCTTACGTGGTACAGATAATCTTGAATAAACAGGTGAATAGGCCTAATAGTTTAACTTAAAACCCAGGACTTTTGCATGCATAAAAAATCCTTAAGGATAATAGCTTGTAACCTGTTGCAATATGACAGCATGGAATTAACAAATAAACAAATATACATATTATTATATATATATAAATATAATCATATATATATATATATATAAATATATATATATATATACATACACCGGATCTTTATCTTGACCCAGCAGGTGCCTTACCTTAAAACGAAAACGACCGAGTACCATTCACACAACATACCCTGAAACAACAGGTGCCACTCACCTTGAACACAACAGGAAAACTACCTGTGAATAACAGCGGCCACCCACCTTGAAAAGACAGGTGTCGACAACCAGGTGACAGATTTCCTCCAGATCGTTGGTCACCCGCATCCTGTCGCGCACGAAGTCGCAAAGCTCCTCATTCGTCATAACGTCCCAGATCCCGTCGCAGGCCAGAATGACGAACTCGTCCCCCTCCGTGCGCTCCTCGACGCCAATCTCCGGTTCGGGCGAAACGAGCTGCTCGCACGGTCCCTTGCCCTGCACGTTTTTATACTCAAAGTCACCGAGCGCCCGCGAAACGGCCAGCGAGCCGTTGACGCGCTGGATCATGACGCTCCCGCCGGCGTTCTGGATCCTCTCCTTCTCCAGGGGATTCATCGGCTTGTGGTCTTCGGTCGAGAACGAGACGCGTCCGCCGCGAGACAGCACCGCTCGCGAGTCGCCGCAGTTGGCGAAGAAGATGTGCTTGCTCGAGACGAAAGCGCAAACGGCCGTGGATCCACTCTTGTCCTCTCCGCTCACGATCTCCGGCATTTCGCGCATCTGCTCGTCGAGCCGGAGAAATCCCGTCTTGATTCCCTCCTTGACCGTTTCCGGCGATAATTCTGAGAGGTCGGTGCTTTCCATGATGGCATTCAGCAGTTGTTTTGCGCAGTGGGCTGACACACTCGCTCCGGCGTGGCCGTCGAAAACAGCAAAAAACGACCAATCTTCGAGACCCTGGAGTCCGATCAGTGCACAGTGTGCATCTTCCATCTCAACCCGCCAGCCCTGCATGCTGCACAGCCCGTACCTGAGGCCGTTGCCGGTGCCATTCGAGCTCTGCTTTTCTGTCTTTGGTTTGTCTAGAAATGCTCCCATTTTGTCTCAGATTACAATTCCTGGAGAAAAGCAAATTCTATGCAATACATTTATGGAATCATATGGTATGGTATCTGGAAATTTATAAAGCGCCTCTCCCAGTGTGAACTATTTGTGGAAACAGAAAAGACAGAGGACTCAGCAAGTAGGGTCCCTTGCATATTACACAACAGTCAAAGAAATTATAAAAAATTATACAATACTTAAAGAAATTACAAATTACACAATACTTGAAGAAATTATACAAATTAAATAATAATAAAAGAAATTACACAAATTAGACAATACTTTAAGAAATAATGCAAATTACACAAAACTTGAAGAAATTACAAAAATGATTTTAATTATATCATCATCAGAGTCTCCTATCATCAGAGAAGAACAAAACATGATCAAAGACCAAAGTATGCCAAACCCTACAAAGGTAAAGAAGCAAGGCATTATTACAGGGGTCTAACCGAATCTCCGAAATTCCAACTCTCGTATGTGGTGCAATTCCCAATAACAGTTTTTCTACTAAAGCGTTCAAAATCCTGCAGGCCCTTGGATGGGTGAAAATTATTTTGGACGGGCGAAAATTATTTTTGATGGGTGAAAATTATTTTGGACGGGCATAAATTGTGCATAATTCTCCTCCAGCACATCAGTTTTCTTCTCTAAAGCCACTGCCAGCGTTCAGATGACAGTTCTGCAAGGAGTAGAGGTTGATATTAGGCTCTGAAAACAGCATAGGGGCACTGCAGTCGGACTCATACGGCTGCAAGACTTCGGTTGATTCCTTGTGCATTAAACATCGGTGCAATAGAAGTTACCAATTACAGTTACAGGTAAACGTTTGGGTAGAGGTTTACATCAGTCTGGTGGTGACCGAGCAGAAGATAAACAATATGGCCACACAGGACTCAGATAGAATAGAGTGCTGCAACCTCCCAGTCTAATACTTCTGCTCAAGTAAGTAAGTAATGGTTCACAAACACAATATTTAAGGTGAAAAAAAGAACTTTTATTATGTGTCAAACAAATCGTGACTTGTTCTGCACTGTTTCTTCAGCTTTCGTCTTGCAAAAAAATCCGCACATACACATATTCTCTACGTTTTGCGGAGGCATCGCATCGTCTTCCTCTCGTGAATAACTACGGAGTGCATACAATTCATCTTTGATGACTAGACGCAAGTTATTAAGTGTTTCAGTTCTAGGAAGTGTAATTTTACATTTCCGTCTTATCTTTCAGAGCTGTACAGTTAGGGGTTTTATGACTCTATTAATTCACTTCATTCAGTTTCTTACTCACTACCTACTTACTTACTTACTTGAGTAGAAGTGGTAGACTGTGGAAGGTCACAGCACTCTATTCCTACCTCAGCCTGTGGCAGCCATATTGTTCACTATGGTCACAGTCACCACTAATGTAAACCTCTACCAAACATTTGCATGGAATTATTAGACCAACATAATGTACACAGAAAGGAATTACCAGAGAATTTTCAGACACTGCTCAGTAAATGTCACCTAGATTTATGGCCAGGCCAACAGTTAGTAAGTAAAAACTTGCTTTAAAGTCACGTGTAAGCGTTGAAAACATTGCACAACAGTTACATATAAATAGCAGCACATCAGCAAAACTCAACGGATTTAGATAGAATTATGGAAAAGAAACTGAAGCCCTTTCCCAGTTATCTGGGACAGGGCTTCAGCGTGCTCTTCGCCCACGTCTTGGTCATTCAATGGCGCGAGGGTCGAAAGCACCACCCCACCACTCACACAGGCGACTGCGCGGAAACAATAAACGGGAATTTCTATAACTATACATTTGTTGTTTTTAACATGCGCGCATTTCAAGATAATTAAAAGTGAATATTTGGCAAGCGATATCTCTTATCCTTTGAACTGCAAAGTCCATCTATATTTAGGAATTACGTAGCCGGAATTAGCCTTTGAAATATTACATCGACCATCCGAATGACCATTTACTCGCGTAAAACAATTGTTTACATAAGAACAATACTTATTTGGCTGCGTTGTCATACCCGTAACTTGGTCAGATTTTCATCATACGAAATAACGACAGAAATCGACTTTTAAACAGAAACTAATTTTCGATAAGAACACAAGTTCTCTAAAATCAGCGATTATATAATTTTGCAAAGAGTACACTACGGCAATGACGTCATTTTGTGATTATTGCGCGCATTGCATTTAAGTAAGTAAGTAAGTAAGTAATCGTTTGATTAGTTATCGTAATCGTAATCTCAAAATTTCTACAGCGCCCACAAAAGCGATGTCTCGAGAACCAGCTTATTCACAGGCGCTCAATCAAATCAGAATCGTTACGCGGGGTGGGTGGGTGAAATCAGTTCCAGGTCGGCTTGACCCCCTGCCATGGACTCTGACCTGGCACCGGAACGGATAAGGCAGATATGGCTATTGCGGACTTGATTTGATATAGCGCCGGTGATTATGCTGGTCTCCCTGGCGTGGCTTTTGTGTGGCGCTGAGAAATTTAGGAGATTTACATTACATTACATTAGGCCCTACAGGTCAAGATCCAGAGGTTCAGTCAGGCAGTACAAGACAAACGCTCGTAGGCTACTAGGCCTAATTACAACAACAATAGGCCTACGTATAGGCCTACGTTGCCAAAAGATAGCAAAGAAACACAATATCAGAAGGGCACAAAACAGAAGCAGCTGATCATTATATTTTAATGAAAACGTGAGTCTTTTATTAATTCAAGCAAATGAACTTTAAATGCAGACTGCAGAGAATTCCGAATTCATAGGCCTATAAGTTTAATTTACAAAAGTCCTTCATGCAAAATGTTATTCCAAATGCCTTCTGTATTTTATAAAAACCAATTCGCTCAGAATTTCTGACCAAGACGTGCCTTGTGGGGCCTCATAAAAATTTCGCCATGTGAAAAAAATACTTTCCATAGGTGCTGATCGCGAAATCCTGACACCGTAGCTTTTCAAGGACTGGATTTAAATGTACAAATACTGAGCCTTTTTTAAAATCCTCCCATGATTTATCAGACCGTCTGGCTCAGAAGAAGTCTCGGCATGGCTTCCAGATACAACATAACTTAGTTGCTGCTGCCAGGCCTGAAAGTGAGCCGGGTCGACTCTCTCCGGGTCTGCGACCCGGCATTCATTTTCACGACCTGTCTTTGCCGGGTCGCGTGTTTAAGCATTAAATGTTATGCATTTATTTCATATAATAAGTATCAAAAATAATAGAAAACGTAGTTTCAAACAGAGAAATTTGCCCATGGACCCCAATGGGGGCATGTAGCCCATAGCCCAAATAGGCTAGATTCGCGCTCCCGCGCTCGCCATGAGACCCGGCTATTTTTTCAAACCACTCTCAGCCCTGGCTGCTGCCAATGGGTTTACCTGACCAACAAGACTTGTTTCCGTCCGTACGTATTTGTCGTAGGCTATGATGCAAACAGGCTTGATAATTTTTTTAATTCTTGAGTTTTTTAAATGACATTCATATTGACAGCCGGTCTTGGTCTTAGTCTCGCGAGACCAAGACCAAGACTTTGAACCTCAAGACCAAGACCAAGACCAAGACTTTTCGTCTCAAGACCAAGACCAAGACTTTTCGTGTCAAGACCAAGACAAGACCAAGACTTTTATAAACGAACTCGAGTGCACTCGAGACCATGACCTTGGTCTCGAGGACAAGTCTGATTTTTGCGAGATCATCTAGATAAATAAAGCAAAGACTCTGTCTGTCTGTCCCTCTGTCACACCGATCTTTGACCGGGATGCATTTCTACACCTTTCGACCTTTTCACTCCAAACCTTCACTACTGTCTCGGGCTGGGCATTACACACCCAGTGTGAGGCTTCGCGTCCCCCTTTTGACCGCTGCCATGGTGTCCCGGGCAAAAAAACTCTCAAAACCCCCACTTATTACAAATTCGAGTCGACCTATTTTCATTCGCCAGATGGCGACACCCAAGAAGATTATTCTCTGTCACCGGGACGCATTTCTAAAGATTCGCCCTATGGCGCAGCCGTAGGGATTTCACTTCACATTAACTGGTGGTGGTGGTGGTGGTGGCGGCGGCGGCGGCGGCGGCGGCGGCGTTGGTGGTGGTGGTGGTGGTGGTGGTGGTGGTGGTGGTGGTGGTGGTGGTGGTGGTGGTGGTGGTGGTGGTGGTGGTGGTGGTGGTGGTGGTGGTGGTGGAGGTGGTGGTGGTGGTGGCTTATAACCCCGGGCAACGCCGGGTAAACCAGCTAGTATTCTGTATAGCTAACCAGTTGTTTGTATTTCTAAGTGAATTCCAAACAGGAATTAGTAAACTGTTTTAACAAACTGATACTTTAGGAAAATAATAATAATTATCGACAATTATATCCGTGCCGGAATTTCCTTGGATATTATCATATTAGATGGGACCCATGTGGGCTCTATAGGCCTACATTTGTGCGTTATGCAAATAAAAGTACAAATCTATGTTTTCATGGCTATAGGCTATACTAGGCGGCAGTAATATGTTTATTAAGGCAATGTTGGAGTAGAGAAACACGTCGTCTTTTATGTCTTTGATGTTGTAGGCTAGCCTACGCGAACGCCCAGAAAAGCCCGGATCCGTAATTGTATATAGGCCTATGCAAGTAAGTAAGTAGCAGTTGACATTTCTCGACACCACGAAGAAAATATCATCGAATAGGCCGTTAGGTATGTGGTCAGAGTCTTGCACACACTTTATTATTGCATGTGTACTCCATGCGCAATCTTGGCGTCATCTTTGAACTACATCTCAGATCTTCTGATCTAATCACAATCTTCAACACCTCGTGCACCTGCTTGAAATATCATTCGTGACCTGCACCGCATCCCTGGCAGCACTTTCATGCCATGGGCACAGTCATGCACTTGGGGCTTTGAATTCTACCCAAGCTGTCAACAGGACACCTCAAGCATCGTGTATGCATACTTCAAGGTCTATAGCATACTCTAGCGAATAAAGTAAATGCCCTGCGTCAAACTAGAGTAGCGCTTCAGGTATAATCGAGTTTGCAAATATGATTGCGAGACTGCAGTGAGCAAACGTAGTAGCGCCAGCCAATAAGCTAGACTGCTTGTGAGGCTTTGAGAAACTTTGGGGATTTAGGTTTAAATCAGATTAACTGCAAAAATAGCAGTATTAGTAACTTTTTTAAATGTCTATTCAAAGCATTTTACTTTCAGTTATTTAGTCAAGTCTCATTTATATTTGTATATAACTATTTTTGCTGCCAATCTGGACAATTATATTTTTAACATGATATCAACGGCGTTAGAATTAGAAATGAGCTACAAACGTTTTAACTGTGTCTATTGAACTACCGTATTCAACCACTTGGCATCCGGTTGAGTTCTGTTTTTCTACTGAACAGTGAGGCATTGCTGATTGTTTAACTTATCTGTGTAGGTTGTTAAAAGGCTTAAAGTTTTTGATTAAGTTTCACTTAAAATTGAAAATAGTTGGATACTATGTCGGCTGAAATATCAGAAAGCAGTATGGATGTATCTCAAGGTCAGCTATTAAATGCTTCTATCAGTGGTGAAAGGGAGTATTTTCATTCCGTTAAACGGCTTAAACTCAAATTAAGACAACGTGGTGTAGTATTCTATGCAGTATAATTATCTTTGTATTGAAGGTGATTGTGGAAAATTGCGGGCGCCTGAAGTTACAATACTTTTAAACATTCTGGCCATTCAGATTAAGAGAGAAATTAGAGCGTCACATGTATCCGAAGGACAATAAGAATGAATCACTAAGTAACAGTGTACAACATTTTAAAATACGTCTATTGGTGTTAAAAATTCATAAAGTCGCAGAGTCACACGAAGTTTTTCAGGTAATTGTCAAGACTGGTCGGCCCGCGACCGATCACTAAAAAAACAGTATGGTCGGTCTGGACTTTGATTGAATAGAGCACTGCTACCGGCCAGCGACTTCCCATAATGCAATTAAGTGAGTAAGTAAATAACGAACACGCTGTGTTTACCAAGGTGAAATGTTAGCTTAACATTTATTTGGTCGTAAATTATAAAGTATACAATTGTTTAAAGAACTGAAACCAATTACAAGCTCGTTTCTTTTGCAGAAAAAATTTTTGTATCACCCACTCTTCACGCAGCTTTTCGTTGCTCTAAGTATCTCCAACATCAAGAGTTCCCATTGGCTGGAACTTGTCTTAAGTCTTCATCGAAGATGTCCAAAATATGAAAATATGCCTACTTTGGTTCTTTTAGTTGGAACTGTCTTCCGCAGGAATTGCAGCTTGAGCTCCTCAGTTTTTCTCTTCCCTCATTCCGGAAACTCTGAAGACCATTTTATTTCTTAGCGATAGCACTGATTTGAGTCGGGATCACCCTCTGAATCGATGAGTGGCACTTTTATAAATGCTCAATTACAATTACACTGGACGACTTCTAAAAGTCGTTAATTTTGGTGATTTTCAGCTGCCGAGGCAAACGGAATGATGCCCTTCTGGATGCAGTTCTTCCGTGATGCTGGCATCCTGGCTACGGATGTTGAGAACTACTCCGTCGTGTTCATCAACCATCGCATCCAGAAGCACATGCTCCTAGATCTGAACAAGGAATACCTCGTTGAAATGGGAATTACGGCGATGGGTGACATCATTGCCATATTGAAGCAGGCCAAAGTTTTACAGTCCAAGGTATGACATTTCATAATTTAATTATTGCTATTGTTATTTTCTTTTTTTAAATTAGTATTGATTAGCAACTTCGATATTGTAACAACTTCTCACCGAAACTGTGTTTCACTCTAAACTGAAAACTTCTCTTTTGATCTCTTTGAAATTATTGCCATAACAATTGAAATTATTACCATAACATAACATTTGAAATTTGTGCCATGTAACATAACAATTGTAATTACTAATGTAACATAGCAATTATTACTGTAACACAAGAATTTAAATTGTTACTGTAACATTGCAGTTGAAATTACATAACAATTTAAATTACTACCATAACATAGTAATTGAAATTATTACTGTAACATGGCAAAATTTCAAATTATTACGAAGACATTACAATTGAAAATTACTACTGTAACATTACAATTGAAATTATTACTGTAACATAACAACTGAAACTATTACCATAACATAGTACCGGTAATTGAAATGATTTCTGTAACATTATTACCATAACGTAACAATTGAAATTTTTACCATATAAATCCTCGAAAGAATGAATGAATGAACATAACAATTGAAATTATTACCGTAACATAATAACTGAAATTATTAGCATTACATAACATAACTCTCGAACTATCTGCAAAAGCCGCTATCTGCTTCTCCTTCTCGCTCATTGCGCTCTGTAAATTGGCTTGATCTTTTTGTTCCCAGGACTAAAACTGCCTTGGCCCAGCACTGGGCGTTTGCTGTTGTGGGTCCCACGATCTGGAACAACCTTCCCCTCTGCTCAGGGCCAAACTAATGACTGGCTTTTCCTCATCGGTCTCGCGTTCCCTAAAGGCATTTCTGTTTCCGCAGGACTTCTGTGCTGAGAGAGCCTCTGAATAGTTATTCTGCGAGAGGCGCTTTATAAGTTTCTAGATATGATACAACACAATAACAATTGAAGTTATTACCTTAACATGACAATTGAAATTATTGCCATAACGTAACAATAGAAATTTTTCTCATTACATCACAGTAGCAGTTCCATTCATTGCGGACTGCCGGATTGATCAGTTTATCTTTAATCAGGTCTGGGCTGGAAGCACCTCAGGGTACCTTGTGTGCACACTATATAGCTGCTCTGAAAGAGTGAGTGAAAAAGATGATGAATTGATCAAGCAAACATTTTCCTCTTTCAGCCTCTAAGAGAAGTGGCGCAAAAGATGAAGCCTACAAGTTCTGATACACCAATTCCTGAAACTCCCTTACAGAAGCGTTTAAGATCAACTCCACCCAGTCAGAGATCCACCGCGACCACGACCGTTGCTCCAAGGTCCACACCGGCCAGCCGGATTGTAGGCCATTACTTGGGCAATGATCCAGGAGCCAGGCTGATGAGCGACAACACTCCTTCAGTGTCGCCGGAGCTGGCGAAACGGTTGAGTGACACTGATTCTGGTATGTGACATGACTTTTCTTTATTCTCTCGACGTTTTTCAAGCTTTAAGGCACAATTTTGCTGCTGGGTAATTAAAATTATCAAACCTTATTATCGTGGTCTTTTTTGGAAAAAGCTTATGGAAGAAATTGGTGTTTTGTGGAATAATTTAAGTAGTAGTGATAAGTAAGTAAGTAAATTCTTTATTATACCACCTGCAAATGCACTGTGGTTAACAATACAGGTTATACGAATAGATGCATAAGAAGCTGAAATAAAATAATAGCATACAGAAAGATAGACTTAATTTCGGTCAAGTGTTCAAATAAGTGAGTGAAAATTAGTTAACTAAAGTTAGTGTTGGATAGAGACCAAAAATTATATGGTAATTTTAAAGGTATACATAACATCCTGGTTATGAAACTCTTGCGAGTAAGCGCATCGGCCCTGGGAATTTCCCGATTATGCGAGCGGGGGCGGAGCTCATAGGTGCAGATTTTTGCTGGGGGAAGCACAGCATGGAGAACATGACCAGGGCTATGCAGCACCGCAGTGAAGAGGGCTCTATCAGCCTTGCACATAGTGCATCAAATGATTCGGAGCCTGCCGGTAGATACCCGAGTCGCACCAGTCCCCTGACTTGCGCGCGGTAAGAATGTCCGCTATGGCGGTAAACATTTCAGTGGGGATGTTTTGGTAATAATTTCAGTTGTGGTGGCTAAACTTTTAAGTTGTAATGGTAATAATTTCAATTGTAATGTTAATAATTTCAATTATAATGATAGTAGTTTCAATTGTTATGGTAATAATTTCAATTGTGATGGTAATAATTTATATTGTTGTTGTAATAATTTATATTGTTATTGTACTTATTTCTGTTGTTATTTTACTTATTTCTGTTGTTATTACAATAATTAAAATTGTTATAGTGTCGTAATACATGTAATTTCATTTGTTAAATAGTATGGTAATATTTTCAGTTGCTATGGTAATTATTTCAGCCAATCGTAAGAGTTCCGTCTTCAGTCGCCTTGGCACTGGAACTGCAGCGCAGGCAACAGTGTCGTCTGCTCACGGTCGTCTTGGTTTCCAAGACAACAAGGCAGCTAACATTCAAGTGACTTTCAACTCCGCTTCATCTCAGGTTTGTCTTCCTAGTGATTGGTTCCTTCTGGCTTAAATGGTATTAACTAATTGGTCTGAATTAATTATAGTCTGCGTTAGCATTAAATTCTGACTGAATTCTTCTTGTCTTCTTTCTGTCCTTGGGATCATCACCTGTTGGTGTCAGTCACATATCTCACTGCGATCTTTGGGTATGGGTCATTGGTGTGATCCTCGATGTAGCACTGTCTTGGGCTCTCATGCATTCCGTGTTGCTGCCCTTAAGAAATGAAACTAACTACCAATATTTGTCCATAGTTCGAACTCTTTCTCTTCTTTAAGAAACGCCTCGAAACTCACTATTGATCATTGGCTTTCAAGAAGTTGGATAACGAACAGCTCTTCACTGGGTACTGACTTACCACACCTTTGATTCGCATTTCTGTGTAACCTTGTGCACATTAAAAATGTTTGTAATAATAATAATAATGTGTGGCATCAAGCAATCGATTCTCTCCTCTTTTTGTGTTTGACTGCCGGCAGTATTTGCATTCTGCGCCTCACAACCAATTGTCCTTTTTTTTACAGGCGCCAGACCAGTAGGAAACTCTGTGGGGTTCCTGATTTAATTAGACTTTCATAATTAAATTTTTTGGTTGTTACTTAATTAGATTTTTACATAATTTGTTTATTAATGAGATTTTGGTGATCCATGTCTGAATTATGTCCGAATTAGCAGTGCTGTTGTTTTTTAATCAGATTTCTGATCTGCGAGGCGTTTTAAAACGACCTGCGACTACGACTTGTCATGACAGTGATGACAGCGACTCTGATGATTCTACTTGCGAGTATGCAGGCGTTCTGAAAGGGTCCCGTTCCACTCCAAAGAAGAAAAAACCCAAACTTTCGCGACGTGTTAGAAGAAATTCATCTCAAGGTATTTTGTACCTATAAATAATTATGACGTGTGTATTTCGTCATGAGATGTATGTACACCAAAGTGCAGTATGCAGTTTGTACAATAAAGAATATACTTATTTACGTTCTTCAAAAGGTGCGATATGAATATCTCTTTGTATTTATGTAACACAAGTTAGGAACTTGTTGGAGGCTCGAATGACAAATGGCTGCTCTAAGAGAATAAAATTTCCTCAGCTTGTAATTAATTGAAATTTGTTAGTTTTAAATAATTAAATAAATTAAAATTTGTAAGTTTTAACAATTCAATTAATTAAAATTTGTTAAGTTTTAATTAATTCAAGTTAGTGAAGTTTGTAACTTTTAATTAATTAAATTTTATAACTTCTCTAGTGCCAGTGTCCAATGCACAAGGCATTGACCAATGGCAGCCCTGACCAAGCCGTAATCAGGTCAGTATACAGTGGATCTGTAGGCAAATGTAATACATACATTTGTAAATGTGACTACATTACTTTACATTACTCGTGCTTGTGGAGTGTTTAGATTCGTTTGTGAAATTTTTACACTGCATTGAAACTATCTTCTTGCTGATTTGTTTTTCAGGTTCTACTTCGGGAAACACGCCTTCGGAAGGAATATTCAGCGTTCGAGCAAAACCACTTAGCGCTTCAGTTAAACAACGCCTGGGACAGAAACAGATATGAAGCTGTAAGAAGACAATTGGAAATCTACTAAGTGCCCTGAAATATTTGAAAATAATGGCAGCAGCAAGGAGAACGTGGATTCGCATTTCTGCTTCTTTGGTTTTGGTCTTTTAGTTAGCAATTTAATTGTCGACCTACGTGTATGTGGCCTTCTCAGGAAATCTTTTCTTGATTCGATCAACGACTGCTGCCGATTTCATGGGCTGAGGAAGTTTCGTCGCTTTTTTGGATCAAAGGAGTAGTTCAGTGAGAACTACTGGAATTGCGTAGCCGCTATCATTTTTTTATTTCTGTAAAGAAGAAATATTTGTTGTGCTTCAGAGTATGATTTTCTGACTTGAACGAATCTCGAATTATGACGTTTGGATTGAGAAGGTTCTTTGATGGTTGGAAATCGGTTTTGGAAACTTGTGTGGAGATTGAGTCCCACTGTGAAGTGTGAAGTTGATGTTATTTTGAGTTCTTGATCAACGCAACATGCACGATCTACAATTTTTGTGGCCGCGGAACAGATTTGTTTAGAAACTTGTGTTGAGTTCAGGTCCAACTACATCATGCGATGGTGTTCTGAACAATGCAGTGCCTACAGACGAAAGTTTTGTGCTGTTGATTTCAATGGATGGGAGAGGTCGTGGTAGCTCCTTAGTTACGAAAGCAGTACATTCGGAGGAAAACTCGGAGAAGAATGACTACAGAAATCCAGCTCTGGTGCTGACTGTTTGACAGTCAAGTGGAGCTTGACTGGACTACAGAGAAGCAAAGGAAATGAAGTTCCAGAACACAGAGGATGTTTCTCTACATTGTAACCAGAACATGGAGGAAAGAGGATTGTCATTGTTGGGTTTCAGAATGATGGACTGAGACTAGTAAAAGATGACACGCAGCACAGAGAAGAATACGATACAGTGGTATTTGTTATTGCCCTCCTTCCAGAGTACAGAATTGCACACATGACCATACGACGGAACATCAGTGGGACCGGGCAACTGCTCGCGAAGGACTGCTCGAGGTACGTAAGCACTGACCATCTAACACCTATACTCTCCAAGCATCCTAACCAATCCGCTGTCACATCCTGTACAACTGAATCATTGGACTCAAGGACTTCTGTACAGAAGAGTGAGAAGAAAATGGTTGATTTGTTGCAACGTGAGTCAGAAAAACGGCGAAAAGGGCAGGAACTCCAGGGCAAGTCTCAGGGAATAACCTGCATAGCAGATGCAGAATTCAGTCATCACAAGCTATGATGAGACTGCTATTCTCTATGTCTTTATATTTTCACCAGAGGCATGACAGATGCGTTGAATTCGATAACTGGATTCCTCTGCTTCCACAGGGCAGCAACCACTGAACTACGCTACACAGGAGCCTCCTCATAATACTCTTCATTATGACACTAGTTCTGAAGTGTTGTGGATTTCCGTTTTTAATTCATCTTTAAACAAGATCTCACCATTCGCAGCATATTGCTTGTACTCTGGTATCTCTACATTATAACCATCAATTGTGATTTTAAGCCTTCTGAGTAGACCCCATGTAATGATCATGGACATGTTGTTTGCACACATTTGTCCTGTGCCTCAGATTTATATTTACTGACATTTCACTTGTATTAAGTGTAAATAAGTGCAATTAATTAATATAACAAATATTACACATCATTATAGAACGTTAATGGAATTAGTCGCTTCCTAAGGATACCTCACTATTGTGTTTTCAGTTCATGTGACATGGTTGCTTGTTGGTTACAGCGCTTGCCTTGTAATGCGGAGAGTACGGTTTTATCCTCCCTTGAGATGGTTATTGTGCGTGGACCTCGAGCAAGAATTTACATTTGCTCAGCGCCATCGATTGATGCTTGATCAAGAGGCTTTTATGAATAAATGCTTACTAATAAAAAATTTTGAAAGATGAAGTTTGTGTTTGGGGATCTGGATATGTTTGTAGAGACTGGAAGAGATTCTATATGGAAGAGCGGTTGGAGTTGTATTTAATGAGGAACTTATATATAGGAAAGTAAAGGTCTCCGAGATTATGCACAGTTTGACAATTCGATCTATGTAAGTTTGAAAATTCATTGTACGTGTATTTCAGTTTGAGATGACAAGCCCAGGATGAGAACCCATGTCGCAGAGGTGATTAGCCGACATGTTGGCCACTCAGTCTTTGTGCCATCCCTTGTAGGCTAGGGGAAAAGTTTTCTATTTCTGGTTTTCTAACCTTTCATTAAGATTTAGTTTTTGCTGTTGATAGTGACGTGAAATTTTACGTGAAATTTCGTTGAGTTGTTTCTAGTCTGTTGCAAAGGACTGAGAAGATTTTATCATTTGCACATTGTCGTGGATTTTAATTTGAGATGAGTTTGTTTTGTGTTTTGATAAACTGGTGATTTATTTGTCCTGTGTGCTTGATTTGGATGAGAAATTGGATGTTTGGTAAGGGGTCATCCATAAAGGACGTCCGCAATGAGGGGAGGGGAGCGGTTATCGAAATGCTGACAAGGGGGAGGAGGTTATAACCATTGCGTACGTCCGCATCTAAACTTTCAAATTTGATAGTTTTTAATCACCACCTTGTTTCAACCTTCCCCGAAAAACGAAAACGTCAGTGAAGTGATTGCCTAAAACCTCCTGCATGGTGTAACCTTTACTGTGACTTTAAAGAGGCTTTTATTACTGCACATCCTGCGATATGAAACCCCAACTGTCACTTAAACGTGCGCAGGAACTGTGGAATAGTTGTAAAAACAATGATGATGACATTAAAAATTGGCTTAGGCATGCAGACGTCCGCAAAGGGGAGAGAAAGGGTAAGGTCAAATGCGGACAAGGGAGGGAGGGATCCAAAGTAGGTCATATTTTACGGACGTCCTTAATGGACGACCCCTAAGGTTTTGTTCGGGATACGCATTATAGAAAGTAGAGAGGTTACTGAGCATCACAGAGGAATGACAGGTTATAATAATAATAATAATAATTATTATTATTATTAAGTGCCACTGCCTAATGACCAACCATCAATCGATGGCACTAAGCAATTGCAATTAAAAGACTTGCTTAACACATCATATACTAAACTCAAGGGATGCACAGCTTGCCAGATGAGGAGTCGACGGACGTTATTACTCGGTTTTTGTCCAAAGACATACATAGTTTACACTAGTTTAGTACATGTGTGTGTGTGTGTGTGTGTGTGTGTGTGTGTGTGTGTGTGTGTGTGTGTGTGTGTGTGTGTGTGTGTGTGTGTGTGTGTGTGTGTGTGTGTGTGTGTGTGTGTGTGTGTGTGTGTGTGTGTGTGTGTGTGTGTGTGTGTGTGGTGTGTGTGTTTGTGTGTGTGTGTGTGGTGTGTGTGTGTGTGTGTGTGTGTGTGTGTGTGTGTGTGTGTGTTGTGTGTGTGTGTGTGTGTGTGTGTGTGTGTGTGTGTGTGTGTGTGTGTGTGTGTGTGTGTGTGTGTGTGTGTGTGTGTGTGTGTGTGTGGTGTGTGTGTGTGTGTGTGTGTGTGTGTGTGTGTGTGTGTGTGTGTGTGTGTGTGTGTGTACTAAACTAAAACCACTAATTAGTCGTCGCACATGTTCTATGTAAACTACAGCGTTCTAGCTGCTCGTTGCATGTGAAATAAATGAATATACATACATACAGAGTAACCATCTCAGAAAAGCCTGCAGGCTCGAACCCGTACTCTCAATGTTACAAGGCAATCTCTGTGACCAATAGGCTACTGTATCCCTCGATCTAAGTATGGTAACCATGCTAGTATGATGCTACCAACTCTGCTTGTCTTCTAATACAGGTCTTTGATTCGAAACCAATACAGGGTGTGCAGTGCTTTCAATTCTTATCCTGTGATGAGAGAGAGAGAGAGAGAGAGAGAGAGAGAGAGAGAGAGAGAGAGAGAGAGAGAGAGAGAGAGAGAGAGAGAGAGAGAGAGAGAGAGAGAGAGAGAGAGAGAGCGAGAGAGAGAGAGAGAGAGAGAGAGAGAGAGAGAGAGAGAGAGAGAGAGAGAGAGAGAGAGAGAGAGAGAGAGAGAGAGAGAGAGAGAGAGAGAAGAGAGAGAGAGAGTACGTAAGCTCATCACATCGACAGTGTAACGAACAAGCCGCCAAGTATTTTATGTTTTCTGTTGAAAAATATAATAAAAATTATTATAGTTTAACTTGGGAGGTGCGTATTCAAAAACTGAGTTTCCCGTCTTTTTAGTCTTTGGCGATACAAAGACGACCCTCGAGTAATCCCTGGGAGAAGACTTCATTGGAGGAAAAGTGTGTCGTTGTTTTTGCGATTCAGGTTAATCTAGTTATAAAATTGGCAAAAATTGGAGATTTAATGCATTATTCGTTTCCGACAGAATTTTTATCTCGTTGAAAAAATTATAACCAGGCGAACGAATTTGGTGCATATAGGCCCAGTGCTGTTTGGATTTGTTCACGAGGGCGTGGCCTATGCCCTACATATGGTTATGTATTTAGGCCGTAGAACTTATTGCATAAAGTGTAGAGTAACTTAGAGATCAGTAGTGGAACGCATTGCCGAGTGTTTTCATGAACAAGAAAATGACAGACCTGTTGGATCTTAACGACAAGCCCGCTAAATCAGATCCATCCTACGAACTCACCAAAACCTCACCACTTGCTATATCTCCACAGGTCTTTCACACACAACTGAAAACACTGCTCTTTCACAAATCCTATCCCGATTCCTCCTCTCCCTACCTCCCTCGCCGTGTAAACCCTAAACACCACCCACCTTAGCCGTCTTACTGCCTACCTGACTGACTCCTTTGGATCTTGACCTGGAACCGATTCGACACCACTCTGCCTATCGATTTTGATTTGACTAAGCTTGATATGAATAAGCTGGTTCACGTGACATAGCTTTTTTGGGCGCTGTAGAAGTCTCGAGATTACGATTACGATTACGATAAATTGAGAAAAATCGTTTCGCGACAAGCTAGTTCTATTATGGAGGAAATTGAACAGGCTATCGTGTAGAATGCACAGTGGCGTGCAGAGGTTCTTTGATGCCCGGGGCCAGCCCCTTCATTGGATGCCCCTAAATTGTTCTTTCCCTAATTCATTCCCCTCCCCTCCCACTGCACTGTGCTGCCCCCTTGCAACGAAATAGTTGCAAGAACACAAGATTTCTAAAGTGAAGACGAATGGTACGCGTATGCCCGCCAAGCCAACGTCGGCTGATATTAATGGTTGTCTGCAAATGTTTGATTAAATCCTAACAAAATAGACAATAAAATTACTTACTGTTGCGTCTTGCTGAAAAAATTCTAACAGATGACGCTAACCTAATTAAACCTAAAACCTATGAACGATAATACAATCATAACACTGCCGTTGTCAACCGCTGATTTCATAACACGCTAAAAGGGTTCGCAATGCATTAGACACTATTATTAGTACTTAAACTACGGAATGCGATTCGTATGATACGAAATTAGTCCGTCAATACAAGCGCAAGAGATGTGACTGGGCCAACGCCACCCGTCGGATGCCCCCCCGGCTGGATGCCCGGGGCCGTCGCACCCTCGGCACCCCCCTCTGCACGCCACTGAGAATGCACTATATATGAATCGATTTGTGATTAAGTAAAATGTGGTAAAGTGCGTGAAGCGTTGTGCTGTAAATTCTTCCGATACTGTGGGTATGAGTACAACATGAGCACCTGTATTAAAAATGCCTGTTCCCATGAATTTTGGTGCTAAAAGATGCAGGGCTCAGAGTTATTATTATTATTATTATTATAATTTTTAAATATAATGTTTATAGTTTTTTTTAGTTTTTTTGTCCCGAGTTACATGTAATCCCTCAGGAGTCTAAAAAATTATGCCAGGAGCTGTTGTTGAATGTCTTATTATTATTATTATTATTATTATTATTATTATTATTATTATTATTATTATTATTATTATTATTATTATTATTATTATTATTATTATTATTTTATTATTATTATTATTATTATTATTATTATTATTATTATTATTTAGCATCAAGAGCCTTTGTCTATTGACAAATCATCGGTCAATAATGGTGCAGAGGAACTGTGTTGCTGGGGCTTGCTTAAGGACCCTAAGCAGTAATCTTGAGGGGGAGGAACCTCAAACCCTCGTGCTTTACATTACAAGGCTAATGCTCAAACCAATCGGCTTCTGTGCCACGGTTATGACATGTGTTCAATGTTTTTTCGACAGATATAGATTGAAAAACGATTGCGAAATGGCTGAAGTCGATAGGTCACGATTTATTATTCCAAATGACACTCCGGTTGTTCTGCTCAAGTGTGACAAGGCTTTCAGCAATCTGACGGAGAAGGAGAAACTGTACGCTCATTATTTGTCACGTGCCGATTGGTATGGCTGCCTCATCTGCCTACTACAGGTATTTGCCAGGGACTACCATCAGCTGTTGCTATGCTTGTCACATCAGTAGGGTCCACATCACAAGTAAGATATAATGGGTAAGGTAATAATGTAAGGTAAGGTAAAGTAATGTTGCATGACTATGTCAAAGTACGTATTCCATGGGTTATGGTAGAGTATGGTAAAGTTACACAGGGAAAAGTAAGGTAACATAATGTAATCTTATGCATTATGCCATAAAGTATGGAAGGTAAGTTAAGGTAAGGCTCCTGTAAGGTAGAGGTGAGGTAAGCCTCCTGTAGGGTAGAGGCAACAGTTTAATGACTAAGATTAGAGCAAGGCAAGGAATTGTAAAACGAGGGGAATTAAGGTAAGGTAGGTAAGGAAAGAGTCCTGTATATCTGATGCATAAGGTGAGTACACAAGGTAAGGTACTGGTAAGTAAATTAAGGTAGGTATATTAAGGCAGTTGTGTCTATCTTATGCATAAGACTAAGGTGAGGTTAATTGAAGTTTGTCAGCCGTAGCTCATGGTCCCTGCACAGTAACCATCTCAGGGGAGATGGTTTGAACCCATACTCTCCTCCTTACGAGGCGAGTGCTCTAACCGGTCAGCTACCATGTCTGTAAAGGTTTTTTAATTTCTGATCAGAGCTGAAATTTAATTTACAAAAAAGTTCCATTTTCCTAACTGCTGATAAAGAAGATGATTACGAATGCATTGTAAATAAGAATAATAATAGCAATAAATTAATAAAATAATTTGACTTGTATTTTGTTGTTAGACATCTCCTGAATCTCCCGGCATTTTCGTGCTGCTGATGCGGATATTTCGCCAGCAGCCTCTGGAACAACTGCGGGAGGTCGCCACCAGAGTCGGCTTGACAGACACAGAATTTCAGGTTCATAAATGAAACTTTGTCTTAGCTAGATGTTTGTCTATTTCATTATACTGATGAACAACACATAGCAACATATTTTGGGGCACTGTAGCTGAATGGATGGGTGCTCAGCCTATAGCAGGGAGAGCATGGGATTGAGCCGCCACTCGGGCGGTCATTGTGTAAGGACCTTGAGCAAGGCCTTAGCTCTATTGCTCATCACCATCGATATTCTGTCATATGTTGCGTGAACTTTGGAAGGAGGGCAATATATCAAATGCAGTCATAACATATCAGTTGATGGTCGTTTCTAAACCAAGCTGTTATTTATAATCAACCTTGCCTTTACAGTGAATTACAATTGTGTTCCAGCGATCCTTTTACAGTTCTATCCTACCTTGTGTTGCATGCAAAAAGTTCTTGTTATGATTCTTGAAAGATGAGAGGTCTGAAACTGCAAAATTTCTTTAGTGCTGTTATTGGTATGTGCGACCAAAGTGCACATCTGCAGACTATAACCTCAAGAACTTTCGCACCTCAGTCTCTTCATTCCCTGGTTGCTGCGCTCTCTGCTTGGCTGTGAAGGGCCTTCTGACTCTATTGCTCAATCTAGAAGGTTTGCTTATGTTGTCCCCTCTAGTTGGAACCGACCTCCACAGAAATTGCAGCTTGAGCTCCTCGGTCTATCTCTTCCTCTGTTCCGGAAACGCCTGAAGTCCATTTTATTTGTTAACGATAGCAGTGACTTGGTTCAGGAGCACCTCTGAGTCGTTGAGTGGCACTTGTTTTAATGTTCGATTACAGTTACAATAACAGTACAGAAAAATAGTAGTAAGGTTATTAAATAATGAAACATCAGGATGATAGTTATGAAGATAGTAAGAGAGAGAGAGAGAGAGAGAGAGAGAGAGAGAGAGAGAGAGAGAGAGAGAGAGAGAGAGAGAGAGAGAGAGAGAGAGAGAGAGAGAGAGAGAGAGAGAGAGAGAGAGAGAGAGAGAGAGAGACTGAACTGTGGTTTGCTTTGTTGCAGAGTTTCCTTATGTATTCTGCTGCGTTTCTTGGCAACATGGGAAACTACAAGTCTTTTGGTGACATCAAGTTCATTCCAGACATTCCGCCGGTATATTGTTTCTTTCTTGAAGTTCCCAGGTAATTTGGTTCATTTGTGAAGTTCCCAGGTAATTTTTTTCATTTGTAACGTTCCCAGGTAATTTGGTTCATTTGTGGTATTCCCAGGTAATTTGGTGTACTTACGACATTCCCAGGTAATTTGGTTCATTTGTGAAGTTCCCAGGTAATTTGGTTCATTTGTAACGTTCCCAGGTATTTTTGTTCATTTGTGGTATTCCCAGGTAATTTGGTTCATTTGTGGTATTCCCAGGTAATTTGGTTCATTTGTAACGTTCCCAGGTAATTTGGTTCATTTGATTTGTGGTATTCCCAGGTAATTTGGTGTACTTACGACATTCCCAGGTAATTTGGTTCATTTGTGAAGTTCCCAGGTAATTTGTTTCATTTGTAACGTTCCCAGGTATTTTTGTTCATTTGTGGTATTCCCAGGTAATTTGGTTCATTTGTGGTATTCCCAGGTAATTTGGTTCATTTGTAACGTTCCCAGGTAATTTGGTTCATTTGATTTGTGGTATTCCCAGGTAATTTGGTGTACTTACGACATTCCCAGGTAATTTGGTTCATTTGTGAAGTTCCCAGGTAATTTGTTTCATTTGTAACGTTCCCAGGTATTTTTGTTCATTTGTGGTATTCCCAGGTAATTTGGTTCATTTGTAACGTTCCCAGGTAATTTGGTTCATTTGATTTGTGGTATTCCCAGGTAATTTGGTGTACTTACGACATTCCCAGGTAATTTGGTTCATTTGTGAAGTTCCCAGGTAATTTGGTTCATTTGTAACGTTCCCAGGTATTTTTGTTCATTTGTGGTATTCCCAGGTAATTTGGTTCATTTGTGGTATTCCCAGGTAATTTGGTTCATTTGTAACGTTCCCAGGTAATTTGGTTCATTTGATTTGTGGTATTCCCAGGTAATTTGGTGTACTTATGACATTCCTACATAATTTGAATACTTCAAATTACTACATCCCCCAAGCACATTGTTTGAAAATGCAATTCGTAACATTTGCCAGTTAAATTGGATACCGTATGTAGAAATTTCATCCTGATATTGTCGCAAGTAAATTGGTTTTAAATTGGTTTTAAAAGTTTCATTTATAAATTGTTCATTACATTACACAAACTGGTGCATACATGTAAACAAGTTTGTTACCTTTGCGTTTTACCTTAATTTTGCAGTCCAAGTTGGAAGCCTTTATCAAAGAGACACATGCCTTTAAATTGGAGTCGGAAAATCTTCAGGAAATCTGGAACAGGGTGAAGGACAAGATGTTTTCCCTCCGGCCTCGGGAGCAGACACTGGGGCTCCGAGAAAAGGTGGGTTCATACAGTTGGGTTCAGACAGGTGGGTTCATGCGGATGGGTTTGTTAGGGTGGGTTTCTTAAGGTGAGTGCATACAGAAGATTTCTCACAGGTGGGATCTCACAGGTGTGTGTACAGAGGCGGGTTCGTACAGGTGGGTTCTTACAGATGGATGAGTAATGGTGGGTGAACCAGATTTCTGCCCTGGCAGGGATTTGAACCCCGACCTCTTGGTTGACAGTCTAGCACGTTAACCACTACACTATCGAGCACCCCGAAGTTAAGATGAGCTAAGCTAATATAACAAAGACAAATAACCTTACCTCGACTGGCGTTGTTGCTCTGAGCTTCTCCTGCCCTGCCCTGCTTTACTTTACCAGCTAAGTCAACGTTCGGTGTGTCAGAGGGCATTTTAATTTAAGTTGTCAACTTTTAGGAGACTTCCAACTGTATTAGAAATGTTTGGAAATATTGAAGCTGTCTTCTTTTGCAGGGAATTACAACCTACTTTTCCCTCAACTGCGACCATAAAGATGCAGAAATTGCTCAGGAATTCTTGACGAAAAAGGTGTGTGTCTGTGTTCAATTTACTGGACTACCCAGTTTTCTTTTGTGTTATTCTGTTTTGTCTGTTTTTGTGTGATGGACTGTATATACAACTTGTGGCTTCGCTTGCAGATTTTTGTGAGGCACCATGTTCTGTTTCCTCTTTTCCATATTCTGATTCCTTTTTATTCCATGTTCTGTTTCCTCTGGTCTTCTGTTGTTCTGTTGATTTGTATCCATGTCCTGTTAACTGTCCTCCTGCGTCTGTTTGTTCTGCACAGTCTGTTGGGGTGGGGAGATGGTTGAATGGTAACACGCTGGCACAAAGATCAGAAGGACGCAGGTTTTTTTATACCTGTTAGCCCACAAGGTTAAACTCAGCCTTCATTCCTTAAGTGGCAATTGTAAAATGAGCAGTAGTACAGATGGGCACCTTGCATGGCTGCCATACAGTTAAATTCAACTCCTGTTAAACTTGTTATCGTCTGTTACTACTATATCATGTAATCTTACTGCGTACTTGTCAGTTTCGATTAATACCCGAAGATTATTATTATTATTATTATTATTATTATTATTATTATTATTATTATTATTATTATTATTATTATTATTATTTTATGTCATTTCGGTTGCAACTTATGACTGACCTTTGATTGGCTTATCCACCACAGTTCACTGAAACAGCGATGTATATTAAAATTAATTAATTATTACAATTAGCAATTAATTAACCCAAGTGCATCTTGATTTTGATGTACAAATGAGTTTATGTGTTGTGCATTAGACAGCAGTGCCATAGAAATTGCTAATTAACAATTGAAATAATTAACAATTGTAATAATTAATTATTGTAATAGTTAACAATATTATTGTGATAAATGACAATAGTAGTAATTAACATTTGTAATAATTAACAGTTGTAATAATTAATAATTGTAATTGTTAACAATATTATTGTGATAATAAGGAATTGTAATAATTAACATTTCCAATAATTAACAACTCTAAAAATTAACAACTAATAATTAACAACTGTAATAATTAAGTCATATTGATAACCTTTTTACTTTAATCTAAATTAAATTAGAAGCTTTAGAGTTGTCTAGGTCTGTTGCAATCTGATCTAGTTTAGTCTGCTGTTGTTTAATCTGATAAAGGAATCCTTGAATCCATTTTTAGGACTTAAGTGCCTACAACACGCGTCTGTTCAAATACAAGGAAGGTGACAGCGAGGTTTACGAGATAAGACTGGCTTCTGCCAACACAGGAGGTTTGTTTTTGGCAACAACTGTTTTAATAGAAACTCTTTAGACATATACTTTCTAGGATACGGTAGCCGAATGTTAGAGCGCTCACCTTGTAGTGTGAAGAGTACAGATTTGAATCTCTGAGATGGTTACTGTGTGGGTCCTTGAGCAAGTCCTTCATGCCTGTCGATTGACAGTTTTTTGGAACTCTCTCCCTGTGTCTGTGTGTTCTGCTCATTCGCTTGTGTCATTTCATTCTCAACTTAAAACTTACCTCTTTCAAACTGCTTATCTGCCTCTGTCTTCTGGATATTGACCTGATTACAGCTTGGTTTTGGTCTGCCGTCTATTATGCCTTGTGTATAAGACACCGGCACAATAGAAGTTTCTAATTACAAATACATAATGGATCTTAATAAGTGCATTATATTAATAGTTATAAAAATAATAATAATAATAACAGTGTAGTGTGCTAGCCACTACACTATCGGGTATAACTTGATGTTTATTGAGCCCTTTCTTGTTTTGTTGCAGAGGGCAACCCTTTGCCAGTTCTCGGTGAGCACAGTTTTGTCACGAAGGATTCAGGCACTGTTAAGTTCAAGGTCACTAGAGGTGACTATGCACCCCTCCTCCGCCTGGTCGTCGAAAATCTTGACAAAGCCAAGGTGAAGAAATGCTTATCAGGGTCATATTTACCTAGGATTTTAAGGAATTAACTGTAACAATAGCAAAAGTAATAATACGTGCGTAAAAATGATTACGATAGACTTCTGATGGATAAATTGTATGTTGGTTACAAATTACAATAATTATGATTTAAGATACAATAGTTATGATTTAAAATACAATAATTATGATTTAAAATACAATAATTATGATTTAAGATACAATAATTATGATTTAAAATACAATAATTATGGCACTTGTGAAGATATGTAGTTGCAATCACAAATTTATGTAGAACCTTTTGTCAGATGTGGTCATGTTTGTAATTTTGCTAAAACTGTTGACAGTGTATTTAAATTTTGTGATTTTGTTTTGTTCTTATATCTATCCATGAATCAGAATTTTGCAGAAACCCAGTTCTGCATAAACTGTCTGGTTCAAGTACAAACACACAGGGTCCTAAATTTACCAACAAGTGCTTTAAAAATATAAGTAGAAAAATAGTTTTGTTGATTAAGCACTATGCCTGTTTGATCCATAAAGCCTTGCAGCAAGCATTCCCACCTACTTTCAACCTCTATTATCTTCCTATGTCCCTTCCCGCAGTTTGAGGTTTTTGGATATGGGTCTTTTGGTTGAGCCTCTATATAGAACTGTCATGGGCTCTTGTGCATTCCATGTTGATGCCACCAAGGAATGGAATTGTCTACCAATGTCTGTTGATGATCGAATTCTATATCTTCCTAAGAAATGCCTCAAAGCTCACTATTTCTCATTGGCTTTCAAACATCTGGATATCTTCTAACTGCTCTTCACCTGGCGACTGACTAACTGCGCCTCAGATTCGCATTTCCGCCTGACTTTGCGTGAATTAAGAATGTTTGTAATAGTAATAATAATGATGATAATAATAATAATTGTTTGATCTATCAAGATTTATCCAGCTAACAAATGGATTAATAAAATGATTTATAAATAAATAGTAAATAAGTAGTAATTGAATAATAAATAAATAGTATAATTGGGTATAATTAAACTTGTGTGATCTGTGAAGTCGTATGCAGCCAATGACCTTGAGACTCAGATGTTGGCCAAGTACGCCGAAAGCTTCACAGATGGTTCGATCGATGCACACAAGGATGGATCACGATTCTGGATTCGCAGCAAGGGACCGATCATTGAGCTGTAAGCTGGTTTTCGTAATTCCCAGTAGCATAGACCAGTCCAAGGCCTGGATAAAGGAGGAGGGCAACTCTAATCATCTTCATTGTGACACAGTCTTGTTAAGCAGAAACTATATACCAACCACAATCGATGAAATTCAACCACTGCCACACTTGGGTGTTGCCAGTGCAATGCCTGGTAAAGGAGGAGGGTGACGCTAATCATCTTCGTTGTGACACATCGTCAGTAAACAGCACATAAGCAAACCAACCTGTACTCTGGTTGTGCCAGTCCAGAGCCTGGCAAGCAGAGGAGTGCCATGCTGATGATTTTTGTTATGACACAGAATCACCTACCTAATCGCACTCCGCAACTATATAACGGCCATTTTCTCGTGATGCTAATTCAAAACCTGGTTGCTTCATTTCCTGAAGGAAGAAAAGAGTTTGAGCTGCAGAAAAATGCTGTGTAAATGAATGACTTGGTGTTTGTTTTCAACAGGTATATTGGTTTCATCGAGTCTTACAGGGATCCTTTTGGCGTGCGAGGAGAATATGAAGGTAAGCCCTGCTCGTTGCTCAGTGCCGTTTCTATGCACAGACAGACAGAATGAGTTTTCGATCATGGATCAGAGGCATATTGGTAATTCTGAAATATAAAAAGAACTTTTGGTGTAAGTGCTTATTTTTTTCAGCGTCTTCCTTACATGGCCACTGATCTCTACGCTCTGCAACCCTGGCTGTTTCCTTCTCATGTACTGCCACAATGCAAGGTGGAAGATTCATCATGCTTGGCCCTCATTCTGGATCAGGCTTCCTTGCATATGTGACATTAGCTTATCCTTTCTATGCTTGTATTTTGCAAGCAGTTGAATATCATTATATTCTATCCTCGTCTTTCATTGTCCGTTTGGGGCATCTCTCAGGATTTTTTGAAGACTAGCTGTATAAATGTGCAGTTACTGTCTAACTAACTTGTCTTGAGCAAGTTGCTTTTCTGAAATCTGCCTTCGTTTTTCTTGCTCATTCTCATGTAGAGTATCTCTTCTCTGTTCCGGAAACAACGACTTGGGTCGGAGCGCCTCTGAATCGTTGACTGGCGCTTTTATAAATGCTCAGTTACATTTACAAACTACAATTACAATTTTGCTTTTAATTTTTCTAGGATTTGTGGCAATGGTGAACAAGGACATGAGCGCACGGCTCGGTGAGCTCGTCAAGAGAGCTGAGCACTTCCTGCCACTCCTGCCTTGGTCATGCGCCTATGAAAAGGACGAGTTCCAACGACCGGACTTCACCTCCCTTGACGTTCTCACATTCGGCAGCAGCGGAATTCCGGCTGGAATCAACATTCCAAACTGTGAGTCTGATATGTTGCGATGGATATGAGCTTCCGTCCTTCTTGGAGCAACCTCATGTAATAATAATTAATAATAATAATAATAATAATTAATAATAATAATAATAATAACAATAATAACAACAACAACAACAACAATAATAATAATAATGGCAGTGATCTTGTTGATGGTTGTGTTGGTCACGTGGTGATCCTGTCGTTGGGTCATGCTGGTGGGTCATGATGGTGGTGGTCATGATGGTGGGTGATCATGGTGGTGGGTCATGGTGGTGGTGATTGTGGTGTTGGTCATGGCGGTGGTGGCCATGCTGGTGGTGGGTCATGGTGGTGGTGATCTTGGTGGTGGAGAGCATGCTAAAAAGAAGCTGTAGCTAAACGAGCGTTCTGGTGTCATTCATAGACGATGACATTCGTCAGACGGAGGGATTTAAGAACGTATCACTTGGCAATGTTGTCTCATCCGTTCTCAAGGACACCAAGATCACATTCCTTGGAGAAAAAGATGAGGTTCTTGGCTACTTTTTACCACTTCTCGTCCGTTCTTAGGTAAAATACCACAAGATAAGGTATGGCTACAGGTTATGTATACCGTCCGATATCGACCACGACTTTCCAAAGGATTGCAATCTCTGACAAATATAAATAGAAATATGCACGTTAGTATAAATTTACCTATTAATAGAAGCACAAATTTGAATAGAACTATACATATTAATTAATTGTAATGTAACTATAACATAAAAGAAATATAAATTTTTATTAAACCATTTCTCTCTGCCCTGTGTGTTCAGATTACGATATCCACTAATAAACAAATAAATAAGTTATTTATATTAGTAAATAAATAAATAAATAAATTAATTAATAAATAAATTAATTAATTAATATATTACTAAATAATTTAATAAATTGAACCACTCTGTGTGTCAATATATACATACAGTAATCTGATGACATGCACTTTTAGATTTCTTTTTTTATTCATGCAATTGTTTAGATTTAATTGATTTTTCTTGTCAGGAATTGGTGCGAAAGCTGAGTGTCTTGTCGTTTGAGGTTCAGGTTGGACTTCATGAACTCTTGGGACATGGTAGCGGAAAGCTATTCCAGAAGGTCAGCACCTGGGGTTTGATCCTGTGATCGTAAATTCTTTTACAGATTATATGTTCATAGATTATATAATCATAGATTATATGATTACATATCATATGATCACTGATCGTATGGTCAGAGATTGTATGATCACTGATTATATGATCACATATTATATTATCATTGATTATATGATCACAGATTATATGATCACAGACTACATGGTCACATATTACAGGATCACAGATTATATGATCAAAGATTATATGATCATTGAGTATTTGATCACAGATTATGTTATTAAAGATTATATGATCAAAGATTATATTGATCACAGATTATATGATCACAGATTATATGATCTAAGATTATATGATCACCGAGTATATGATCACAGATTATGTTATCAAAGATTATATGATCAAAGATTATATGATCAGAGATTATATGATCATAGATTATATGATCACAGGCTACTGGGTACTTGTCACAAAGTCTCAGTTGTTTTCTCTTTTCTTTGTTTTTCAGGATGCATCAGGAAAATTTAACTTTGACACAGAAAATGTGAAGAACTTAGAAACCGGAGAAAAGGCAGGATGCTCTTTGTTTATCTGTCATCATAAGTTTATGTATTGTTGTCGTCTTCATCATCATGTGTATCATCATCATTGTTGTGAGGTACTTCAAATGGTTATTGTGACATTCAGAAGCAAATTCAGAATACAATGAAAACATTAATCAAAACAAAGAAACAAATAACTAAATAAATAAATAAATACAAATAATAATAATAAATAAATAATAATAAATAAATAATAAATAATAGATAAATAAATAATAAATAACTAATAATAATAAATAAATATAAATAATAAATAAATAATAAATAAATATAAATAATTATAAATGTTTAGATACAATACAATAGATACAATACAATATTGGATATTGTGTTCAAATAGGTATGCATACTTTTATTAAATGTGCTGAGACTAGGCAGTAGGGTTAGGTCTTCGTCAAAGGCCCACAAAGCAGTAGGATGTCGCTTAATCGCTGATAATGGATTACCTAATTAGACACCTTTTAAACGAGTTCAACTGAGGCTATATATAAGAAATTGCACGCTTGATATGCATGTTTCTGCTTTTTTCCTTCATTGAAACCAGTTCGAATATCTTAGGAACATATTATACAATATCTCTGCCATGGCTTACAGAAGGCAGATCGGAAAAGACAAAAGTCTCGCTTGATGGCGCCACCTATAAGATATTAAAATGTACAATGACGAATGATCAACTTAAGATATTCTAACTAAAGCGTAACATTTAATACATTTAGAAGCAAAAGCAAAACGCAATTAGTTATTGTCTTCTTATGTACAAGCATTGTCCTCAGCATCAATGATGAGCACAAAGACAAGAATATAATAATATGATGATCATTACCATCATTGTTATAATCGGCATCAGTCTCCTTTGCCATTGTCTTCATTGTTATCTTCGCGAAGTTCATCATCACAGTCAGCGACAGCATCTTTGTATCTTCAGTAGCTGCATATGTGCACATGTATGTATCTACGTATATGTGTGTATGTATCTATGTACATATATGCAGACATACATACATACTGTCATACAATCTCATGCATACTCGCATACATAATTATGCGCATATATACATACATACATGGATACATTCATACATACTCAAATACATACATTACAATTGCTGTTTTTGTTGATAGATTACCAGCTGGTATGAACCGGGAGAGACGTGGACCTCCAAGTTCAAGACTCTGTCATCGAGCTACGAGGAATGTCGAGCCGAATGCGTTGGCATATTCCTCTGTCTGTCATCTGAAATCCTCAGGTTTTTGTTGAGGATTCTTCTTCTCGATTTTCTTCCCTAAGGGAGGTCCAGGAATCCACCAACGCCATTCTTCTCTCTTCTGTGCCACTCCTTAATTTCTCTGTATGTACTTTGAATGGGCTGTTATCTTCACAATGATGGGCTAATTACTCTCGTTAAAAAGTAGTTAGCCACTATTTGTGACAGGAAATTTAACTAGTGGTTAAAGAACTATTGACTTGGGTTTGGTTCACAATTTGCTGATAATAATAATAATAAAAAATTCAGAAATGTCACAATAAAAATCCTGGTGAACACTGAGGGTCTGGTGTTCTCGACCTTGGGACAGAGAGCCTTAGCACGATATCTTGGGATGCACACGAGACCTGCTATTCGTGTTTTAGTAACTGGCTCTGACAATCCAAAAGTTTAATGTGGTGGCATTCCGCAGTACATTTTCCGCACTGGACTTGACGAATAGAAGCCGTTCCAGACGTTATTTCGCTCTTTTAAGTAATGTGTAAGTCCCTGTGGGATTTTGTGTACCTCGGGAAAAAAAATAATAATGACAAATGCCAGGGATGATGACCGCTAGATCCAGAGGGTTCACACTAGAGAGTGACATGAGGACAACATTTCTCTCCAGCCCCACCCCATTCCCGTGGGTCTGTCCCCATCCCCACCCCATCCCCATCAGGTCTGTCCCCATCCCCACCCCATCCCCATCCGGTCTGTCCCCATCCCCCACCCCATCCCCATGCGGTCTGTCCCCATTCCCACCCCATCCCCATCTGGTCTGTCCCCATTCTAAAACAGATAATGCTCACAACTGAAACAGTAACAGCTTTTAAAAAAGAGCTTACTTCAAATTTAAATTATGACACACATGCTCACTCTTAAACAATCAAGGCGGACCAGAAGGTGGAAAGAAATCGAATATTCAAGTTTTCAATGATATAGAGCAATGCAAAGACATTGAAAAAGCAGACCAGTTTAGAGTAAAATACTAATTATTTCATGCAGTGAACAATGTTAAAACCGTTACCGCGGTAATTACCGTGATATTATTTCCATCCCCACGGTATTACCGTAAGCCTTTATACCATCCCCACGGTATTACCGCCAGTTCTGACATGATTACCGCGGCAAAAACCGCGGTAATACCGCTTTCCCCATTACCGTGTCACTCTCTAGTTCACACTTCTCATTATAGGTTCTTAGAGCCTGAGGGATTATTCCTACCGGAATAATCTCGGGCATTAAAAAAATTCATAATAATACAATATATGTGTATATATGAATGACAATTCTTTACCTCTTATAGCTTTTCTTTCTTTCTATTCTTCCTGCTTGCACAGTCTCAGAAGTCATTTCCCATCATCCATGTGACCAATCTGGTTCACTTGTCTTTACCCTGCAGAGAATAAATAAGGTTTCCATTGTGACGTTATTTCTGAATTGTTTAATCAATTATTTTTATATTTTTTCACTCTATCATTAACATGACTTGTATTTGGATATTTTTCCAGCATTTTTGGTCACCATGGTCACGAGGCGGATAACATCATTTACGTTAACTGGTTGACCATGGTCCGTTCTGGTCTGACTGCGCTTGAGATGTACTCACCCGATACTGCGAACTGGGGACAGGTAAGCCAAAATCTCATTGTTACTTGAATATGTAAGTAGGTATTGTAGCTCTGTTTTAGGGTTTTGTCTGTAAGGTTTGAAGTGGGAGTCTAGTTTTTCGGCATAAGTTTCATTTCCTGTTTTCTCATAATCTATTTTTCATTTGGTTAATATTTCTTGCTTTTCTCCGACCTACTTCGCATGAATTCGCATATATGTGTGTAGTTTCTGTTTAATGATGCTGTGTCATAAAAAAAACAATTAGCTTTGCTCTCCTCCTTTGCACTCCTCCATTATCCAGACTTTGGACTGGCACCACCTGAAATCGTCAGTGGTGGAGTAGTATTTTCCAGTGTTTAAGTAAATCTTGTGACTTCCAGAGCTGTTGACTCAAATTATTTAACTTTAACTGGCAGAGTAGGTCGAATATATACTCTGGGTTGAAAGCATCTTTAGGGTGTGTAAGAAGAATGTAATATATGGCAAATAGTAGGCTTTAAAAAGGTGTTTAACGGAGTGCTCTTCTATATGTAGTGATTCTGTTTGGTGTGTTCTTTCATTTCTTGTTTATTAGTATTCTATAGGTTAGGGATCACGATGCAGCACTGTCATGGGTTCTTGTTGCTGTCCCTAAAGAATGGAACTAACTACCAATGTTTCTGCTATGCTTCAATTCTCGCTCCCTTTAAGAAACGTTTCAAAACTCATATTTCTCGGTGACTTTAAAACATCTGGACATAATATGTAGCTGCTCATCACCTGGCGATTGACTAACCACAACTCAGATTCACATTCTGTGAGACTTTGCACATGTTAAAAATGTTTGTAATAATAACAAATGATAATGATGATGATGATGATGATGATGATGATGATGATGATGATGATGATGATGATGATGATGATGATGATGATGATGATGATAGTAATAATGATGATGATGATAATTATGATAATAATAATGATGATGATGATAATGATAATAATAATGAAATTCTGTCATTTGTTTCAAATTCAGTCACCGTTTAAAACTTTACTCTTGTTTGTCTCACTCTTTTCATATTCTTTTAATCCATAATTTATTATTTCTGTATTTCAGGCTCATTCGCAGGCACGTTTTGTGATACTACGTGTCCTCTTGAATGCGGAAGAGAATCTTGTGACCCTCACAAAGATGACTGGTAGCGATGGAAAACCTGACATCCTCGTTAAACTGGACCGCAGCAAGATTAACACCATTGGAAAGACGGCCATTGGAAATTTCCTGAAGAAGCTTCAGGTCTTACAGAAGAATATTCTATTGATATTTGACGTAAAGGTTATAAACAAGCTCTAAGTTGGGCAGATGACAGTCGGGTGTTCAATTCCTTGCCAAGGAAACAATTTGTTGCGAGGTTTCTGCTCCACTTGCACCCTGTGGCCAACTCAGCTCTAATGAGTATACTGACGACATTGTCAATGGCAAGATCAGGTGTGGGGGTGGAGTGGATTGGCCACCCACGGCTAAGAAACACGAAGTTACTAACACTACTTACCCATAACTGCCTTGTGGGCTAGCTTAAAAGATTGCTCTTCTTCATTATAACTTGTTATCCTGTTATTAGCTTTATTTTTAATGACTCGAGTTTTTAAATAAAGGTCGTTAAAGCTGTATCATATATAATCTTTTGTTGAATTTATTATTATGTTGTGTGGGTTTAAACTTTATTATTTATGTGTTCAAATTAAGTTTCAATAAGAATATTAATGACAGCTGTTTGAAATTCGGAAATTGAATGTTGAAATTAAATATGTTTGCTGTATTGATATTTGTTACAAATCCTGTTTATGATATTTATTGATCATTTTAATTAGAAAACATTGATCTATATTGTACTTTTAAGTACTTCAAACAGACACTGTTTGGAACATAGAGGAGAAGAGCAGTCCATTAAGCTGGTCACGAGGCAGCAATGGATATGAAGTGTTAGCGATTTCATTTTCTTATCTTCGGCATATGAGAGTCCTCTCCCTCGCTGTATGATCTTCCCACCAACGGTGTACAGTCATTGTACTGATTATAGCTGAGGTGGCTCGGGGGTGGAGATGGGGCAGAAATCTTGAGCCAACTTTCTGCCCTGGTGGGGATTCGAACCCCCTAACTCTCAACTGGATAAAGTAGGAGGGGCAAGGCGTTGTAAATGAAGAGCAGTTTTAATTTAGCAGCTGATGTGAATGCTGTTGGTTTTAGTTGTACAAGTCGACGGCCGACTATACCTCTGCAAAAGCGATGTTTGACCGGTTGTCCGACGTCAATGACCACGAATTCCCACATTTCCTTACACTTCGAACCATAGTCTTACAACGTCGACAGCCAAGGAAAATGTTCGTCCAGTGCAACACAACATTGAACGGTACAGTCAAACATCGCTTCTTTAATATGAGAAAACAATGGTAATTGTAATTATAATAACTTCTGTCACATTGGATTTCAATGCACAAGGTGTCAACCGATGGCACACCAAAACCAAGCCATTATCAGGTCAATATCCAGAAGATCAGTCCGTAAAATAGAGAGAGGCAGTCTATGGTGGATAAGCAATTTGAAAAAGGTAAGTTTTAAGTTGAGAACGAAATGATACAAGCCACTGAGAAGAGCGCACAGATACAGGGAGAGAGTTCCGAAGTAGGTCCAGCAACTGTAAAGCTCGTTCACCAAGAACAGTTCTTCGTTTAAGTATATGACTAGAGAAAGATAACTGAGTTCAAAGTTTTCTAAACTATGAACTATAAACTATAATTTTGTTATTGCTCATTTGTAAGCATGCAAAGTCTTGTGAACGCTTGTACATGGTTACATTATACACTGATGGGAACACGTTACTTTATGTGAAACATGATATGTTGTGGTGATGTTATTTCTATGTAACGTGATACTGTGTATTACAATATGTTACATTATAGACTGGTGGTAACATGTTTATTTGACACATGATGTATTTCATTTATGTTACTTCAGTGTGAAGGATACATTATATGACATTTTTATGCCATATGTGTACGTTCTAGTGACATTGTGTTGCTTTTTGTGATACCTGATACATTCTGGTGATATGTTATATTAATGTGATGATATAGTATGTGAAAACATTTGGGATCAATAAAATGTTATGTTATGTTATGTTAAATCTTCTTACATATACTTACTGTGGTGACATGTTACATTAGTGTGATGGTGTGTGGCAATGTGTTACATTAATGTTATGGTGCATGGCAACATGTTACATTAAATTTATGGTGCATGGCAACATGTTACATTAATTTTATGGTGCATGGCAACACGTTACACTAATGTGATGGTGCATATCTGTTCTTAGACAAAGGTGAAGTAAAGTTGGTGGAATATGACGCCAGTCCGTCAGCTCTCATCCAATCGTTTGTGGAGCGATTCCCCGGGGCAGAGGTGGATGAACATCTCCAGCAACTGTGGAACAAAGATCGGAGGCACTTCGACGATCCGAGCCAGTCATAGAAAATGGTGCATTACTCCAGTTAATGGTGGACTGGGGTTGAAGTTGAAAATTGTTTTGCAATTGGATTTATTTAATTCCATTTGTGAAATTTATTGTCCATTGTCAAATTGCTTTTTCATAATACTACGGGTATCCCACAATCAAGTTTATGTGATGTGGTTCACATGATTCGTGTGGATGGATTCTTGTAGTTCACAAGACTCTTGTGATCTGTTTTTGTATTTCACATGTGGATGCAGACCCTTAGCCAGAAATAAAAAGTAGGGCATCCAAAGGTATTCGAAGTCATGACTGCCCGACGCCGTGAGTTTACAAAGTCGTGACCGCCCAAAGCTGCGACCGTACGAGTCCGACTGCAATACCCCTATGCTGAATGACCTATGGGTTTTGATCACGTTTGTGACAGTTTTGTTTTACATACAATGATTCAAACAACAATCTGTTAACTTCAGATGAAGTGAGGAATGGATTATAGATTATTTCACATAAAACCCGTCTATGTACAATTTATGCCCGTCCAAAATAATTTTCACCCGCCCAAAGGACGGGTAGATGGGTGGCTGGCTAAGGGCCTGTTCTGGATGAATCTTTGTTGTTCACATGTTTATGAAGTTCACGTGATTGATGTGGATTGGTTCTTCTAATTGTACTTTGAAAATTGGATCTTTTTCTGTTCATTTGCGTCATGGGTCGTGGAAATTGCGTTAACAGAATTGACCTTTTGTCTTTAACGTGGTAATGAGTTCATGCAATTGGCCTTACGTATGTTGTTAAGCTACGTGTGATTGGCCTTGCAAAAAATTGCCCTTGTGTGGTTGAACTCATGTAATCTGTCTTGTGTTGCTTAGATTAAAGGAATTCAGTTCCTGTAATTGGTTACATGTTATTCGCCTCATGACATGCTTCGTGTGCTGTGCTTTATGTGTTTGGCCTAATATTGTTGGCCCCGTGTGATTGGCCCCATGTCATTGGTCCTATGTCATTGGTCCCATGTCACTAGCCCTATGTATTTGGCCCCATCTTATTGGCTAAATGTCATTGGCCCCATGTATTTGACCTCGTGTACTGACCTGAATGGTGGGGTTCATTTGCTTTTTTTATTCTCCAGAGTGACCTGTGCGAAAACTTATTTTGCATTAGCTTTTCAGTTTTGAAGAATATTATAAATCCTTAACCGTTTATTTTTCTATGTTTTTACAAGAACATTTTGCGTGTTTTGCTGGCTGGGATGAATTGTAATCAGTATTTCAGAGTTTGATCTGATGTTTGAAAGCGAAGGTTGTTAATCGAGTAATAATCTCTTCAGTTGATTTAGAAAATAATACTCGATTAGTTACTTTGCTTGATTTAGTAACTGCTCCATCCTACGAACTCGCCAAAACCTTGCCTCTTGCTCTCTGTCTCTCTGTCTCTGTCTGTCTGTCTGTCTGTCTCTCTCTCTCTGTCTCTCTCTCTGTCTGTCTCTCTGTCTCTCTCTCTGTCTCTGTCTCTCTCTGTCTCTCTCTGTCTCTCTGTCTCTGTCTGTCTGCCTGTCTGTCTGCCTGTCTGTCTGTCTGTCTGTCTGTCTCTCTCTCTCCAAAGGTTTTTGACTTAAAACTGAAAACATATTTTCTGCAAAGACCTATCCTGATTCCTCCTGTTACCTCTCTTTGCTTCAATAATTCTAAGCAACCATCAGTCTTTCTGCCTGACCCTTGGGTCTTGACCTGGATCTGATTTCGACCTTACCTGCCTATCAATTTTTTGACTGAGCGCATGTGAATAAACTGACATCTTTGAGCGATGTAGAGATCTTGAGATTCTGATTAGTAACAATTGGATTTAGTAACTATGCTTGATTCAGTAACTATACTCGATTTAGTAACTGCTCGATTTAGTTGCAAGGTGCGTGTGAAGGGATTAAAACCCGTGATGAAATTCTTTACATTGAAATAAATGTGTACAATTATCATCTTGTGATTGTTGCAAGGGCTGTTGACGTCGGCCTTCCCAAAGACTACGACTGTAATTAGATGGCATTGCGGAACGGACGTGTGGTATTTCTTAAAGGTTATTACACTTGAAAGAGGTGTGTAATTATTGTGAACAGTTCTCACCGTTCATATGGCATAATGCACATAGTAGTTTCAGTTTAACCACGCTGTGTCATAACAAAGATGATTAGCGTCGCCCTCCTCCTTTATCCTGTCTTGGGACTGACACTATCAGAGTACGCACAGTGGTGGAGTTTCCTAATGCACAAGCTATATGAATGCATTAAATACTTCGCTCCGAGTTTTCGACTATATAAGGTGGGTTCAAGTGTTTTAAAGGTGTTTAAAGATACCATTGCATTATTTCGAGTTAAGCGACATTTTGTGGCTGCCAGAGCCGTAAGTATGGATGGCATACAGGTCTAAATGGATGATGATTTTTGATTGAGATTTCACAGTGTCCTAGACATTATGAGATAAGATTAGACTCCATTGGTTTAAACTTTAAACGACATCCGCGGAAGTAAAAATGTTGTACAGTTCTCACTGTATTGACTTGCTCCCAATGAAATTGTCGATGAGTATTGTGTCCAGTGTTTAACTACATCTGTTACATGCGTTCTGCTGCGCGTTTGATTGGGAGCATACCTAAATTTGGCCATGTTTCTGAATACATGCGTGATGTCCTCCACTGGTTACCACTCTCGCAACGCATTGTCTACCGGGTTGCCTCCATTGTCTGGAAATGTCAGCTTGGCTGTGCTCCCTTCTATCTGCGTGAGCTCTGTTCTCGTGCCTCTGTTCCACCTGGTCACCGCTCTCTTCGCTGTATACCACCCGTGGTGATCTCTCTGTTCCTTTTGCATGCACCGCTACTATGCAGCAGCGTGCTTTCTCCGTCGTTGGTCCCAAAATTTGGAATGGGTTTCCTTCTGAGCTGCGGTCTCTTCCTCGAAACTCATCCACTGCTTTCTTCTCTGCTCTAAAGACTTTTCTCTTTCGCCGGGGTTGGGCTGGGAGCGCCTCTGAATAGATTCCTTGAAGGGGCGCTATATAAATGTTTGATTGATTGATTGATTGATTGATCTGTGTGTGCGTGCGTGTGTGGTTACTGTTTAACGACGCTGTGCCATAGCAAAGATGATTAGCGTCGCCCTTCTCTTTAATTGAGAATTGGGACTGGCACCGTCAGAGTAGCCTGTCGATGAAATGACATTGTTCTCGTTTTGTAAGCCATCTGATGTCGTCAAAAGACGTCGATAGGAAAGCAGTAAGCGATTGGTTAATAATGTAATGGTCTCTTTAGACACCTTTTAAACTGATTACAAAAATGCTATTTAAACTTAACTCCGATTCGTTGACCAATCACTTAAAGTGATTTCATGTTCTATGATAATTGATGCAAAATATTGTTTAAAATGTCTTAATACAGTTCATGTGTAATTGACATTAGTAGCTATATTATCTTATGCTGTTAAGCAATGAACACTAATGACATTATAAATTCAGTTCTGAAATTCTGACACCTTTAAATGGTGTCTTACAGATGTTATAACTTCATTTTACTGTACTGTGTGTGATCTGAATTGTCGTCGACGGCCTTTGATGTCATAGGACTTAAAGTGATTGGTCAACGAATCGGAGTTAAGTTTAAATAGCATTTTTGTAATCAGTTTAAAAGGTGTCTAAAGAGACCATTACATTATTCAGTGTTTATTCGTCTCATGGCCGTTGACGTCAACCTTACCTCGTCTACAACTGAATGATTATTTGCTCCGTAAAAACAAAATGGACGACGCTGAACAAAGATACAAACTGGGACTAATATTGCTGCAATGTTAGTCCCAGGGTACACAGTATAGGGCCTAGGTTCTATTTGAAAATTAGAAATAATAATTAATGTACATTAAAATGTTCAGTTTAACAGTCTCCGTAGGTCAGTGTTTGTTTCAAAGTCCATGCCAGATTTTTACAAAAAGTTTGTAGCTTCGGGACAGGCCTCTAATTGAGGATAATGCAGTTCCTGTGTGTTAGTTCCTGTGTGTTAGTATCGTTTGAAGTGCGAGAGGTACAGAGATCGAGTCCCATAGGCGGACATGCTTTGTAGGCTGCAATTTGCGCCGTGTATTGCAGGCTCTGTTCTGTTAGTAGTTAAGGTTTATCGCATAACATGTACATGTACAGCGCAGTGCGTTTGCAGGCGCTTAATTAAAGAATAAATATTATTATCTTATGGCTGCCAGGGCCGTTGACGTCGCCTTCCTCCTTTCTCTAGGCTTGTCCGGACTGGTTACACTTGGCACGTACTAGCGATACTACGGACAGTGGCCGGCAGGAGTTTAATTTTAGTTTATTTAAGCCCATAATAAATTTGTAGTTTAAATCCACAGTGTTTAACGATATCTTTCTTATAGCATCAAATTTATTTTGAAGTTTCACCTTTCGAATGGTAGTATTGTTGCGCGCAAAAGTCGTTGTAAAACGTTTAGTGCTGCGCGTCTGCTGTACTTATAGGGCCAATGCAACAATTAAAAGAGGTGTGGAATTATTTTGAAAAGTTTTTACCGTTCGAATGAATTCGGTATAGTACACTTAAAAAAGTATGTAATTATTTTGTACCGTTCTCACCGTTCGTATTGCATAATACAGCTCTACGTAATTTATTGTATTATTATTTTAACGTCTTTATTGTATTATTTTTCCAAGGTTTAACGTCGTCGAATGAAATATAAGGCCGTTGATGGCTATTTAAAGCATGTGCTGTGAAAATGAATTCATAGCTTCCGAAAGACGCAGTTTAAAGGTGTCAAAACAGAACTCTGCAATGTCATTAGTATTCATTATTAATTTTTAACGACATAAAATAATGACTAATAAAATAATCGATAATAATAGTTAATAACGTCTATTATCCTTGTCTTGAGATGACGCGCCCTTTTAATTCATTAAGTACTTATTATTATTATTCCACAGTTTAACGTCGTCCTATGACATCAAAGGCCGTCGACGACAATTCAGATCACACACAGTACAGTAAAATGAAGTTATAACATCTGTAAGACACCATTTAAAGGTGTCAGAATTTCAGAACTGAATTTATAATGTCATTAGTGTTCATTGCTTAACAGCATAAGATAATATAGCTACTAATGTCAATTACACATGAACTGTATTAAGACATTTTAAACAATATTTTGCATCAATTATCATAGAACATGAAATTTTAGATGTACAAAAAAAATTCTTGATGAACATTCTCAGTGCACATGGTATTCTTAATCTATTTATTTGAGCAGTAAAAAAAGTTTTATTACAAGTTTATAAGACAAGTAATTTTCGTATTCATGAGATTCCCATTCTACTTATGTATTTTCAAGAGTAAAATACAACCAAACAGTAATAAAGAAGTAAATTTGTAACAACTAAATTACATTATTTCTTTAACATGTGATACAGACTTGATAATAAGAGAACTACCATTTCAATACAGATTCTCAAGCTACCACTTCAATCTTCAAACTATTATTTATATTTATCACACATGCAACAAGAAGTCTTTTTATATTTATCACACATATTTATCACACATGCAACCATTACACCAGACTCTCATTCACTGGCGAATGTTTACATAGTAATTATTGAATACAATCACGCAACTGTGGACAACCCACAATTTCCACAACCATAACATGAAATTCTTATTCTACTCTTCAATTTGACACAGCAATCAAATGATATAATAAAACCATATTATAGAAATAGTTGAAGGATTTGGGAAAAGACAAGGCAGGCCTAACCTATACCACACATAAAGGAATATCTGTTTACATAAACTTTTATATACAACAGTATTTACATAATTTTTCCTTTAGTAATAAGGTTTATAAGCCTAAAAACTTCACTTTGCATACATCCTACACCAAGCAAAGTCTTTATGGTAAAATCTAATTTATATGAATTACATTTATCTCTTAATATGTTAGATATATTTTCTTTTTTACAATTCAGTAATAAATGATTTATATTTTCTGTAACTTTACACGAATTACAAAGACCACTTTTATGTTTCTTCATAAGGAAAAGTCTTTCATTAAGATTTACTTTCCCTAATCTTAATCTTGAAATTTGAACCTCCTTCTTTCTATTAAGTTCAAGAAACTTGATGCTTGTGTCCACCACAGGACATATATACTTATAATGATGACCCTTTGGGTCACCATCATAATTCCTCTGCCATTCATTAATAACATGAGATTTTATAATTGAAAAGACTTCTTGTAATTCTAGATAATTTGTTGAATTAATAACAGGCATATTGAGTGATTGTTTTGCTAAAGAATCAGCTCTTTCATTGCCTAATATGTTCACATGACTTGGGATCCAAATCAAATGTACTTTGCTTATCTTAATTTTATTAAAAGATTGTATTGTTTCTTGTAATAGGGTTGGTCGGGACTTTGAAAAAGAATTCTTAATAGAAGTAAGAACACTTAAAGAGTCAGAAAAAACAGCAAAACATCTAAGGTCTTGATTTTCATTTTCCGATATCCAAGAAAAGACCTCCTTAATAGCAGTTAATTCTGCAGCATATATGCTAGAGTTATTGCAAAGGCGGATTTGCTTATCAAAATTTAGTTTAGGAATTGTGTAAGCAGCAGCGACTAAGTTTTCAGCTTTAGAACCATCAGTGTATATATGTGTGTACATGTGATATTTGTGCATGTGTTCTAAAGAGATAAGGCGGAGAAGTTCAGGGTTGTCATTCCTCTTGCTCAGCGATTTATGGAGACTGATATCGACTTCAATGTCATTATTCTGCCAAGGAGGAGTTGTAGGAAACGATGGTGCCTGAAAAGGGATGTTAAGAGAACGGAAAAAGCTGTGTGTTCGTGTGTAAGTGGATTGGTCCTTATGGGCAAATGTTCTGAACTCATTTGTCCAATGAGGTTGATAAACGGCTCTTGTTGGATGATCTGGGTTACCCAAGATTTTTGTACCCATTTTTAAGGAATTTTGTAATTGTCTCAGTGGTAAGGGCAGTTCACCGCACTCATTTTGAAGTGCTGAGGCGGCAGTACCTTTGGCAGCTCCACAGCACAGCCTTAACGCCTCAGTCTGTATAGAGGATATTTTATCTAAATATGACTTAGGAGCTGAAGAATAAGCTACATCACCGTAATCAATAACTGATCTAATTAGGGCTCTATAAATATTAAGTAGCGCTTTTTTTGAAGCTCCCCAATAGTTACCAGATACAGCTCTCATAAGATTCATGCGGTTTTTACACTTGGTTATCACATATTCTATATGTGGCTTCCACGACAATCTATGATCAAAAATGACTCCAAGGAATTTAGCTGTTTTTTCAATTTTAATGGACTCTCTGCCAATTTTTATGTTAACTCTTGGTAACCTACGTTTCTTAGTAAATAAAACTCCTATGGTTTTATTGATAGATATCTTAAATCCATTCTTATTACACCATTCATTAACTGCATTTAGAGACAACTGGATTCTGTTTTCTAATTTCTTATGGTTCCGATGGCCTGCATAGATGGAGCTGTCATCAGCAAACAAAGTCATCTCAGTCCCATCCAACCCATTAGGTATATCATTAATCATAATGAGAAATAGTAAGGGTGATATAATAGACCCTTGAGGTGTACCATTTTCCAAAGTGTATTTGTCTGAAAAAGAAGCTCCAACTTTGACTTGAAATGTCCTTTTAGATAAAAAGTTTACTATCCAATGATAAGTTTTACCTTTTATTCCCATATTTAACAGTTTTTTCAGCAGTGTAGGAACATGGAGCATGTCATATGCACGCTCAAAATCAATAAAGATAGCCAATACGTCTTCTTTATTTTTTAATTTTTTCAAAATGTTATCCTGCAATTTAAGAATTTGGTCAATGGTACTTTTGTTTTTTCTGAATCCCGACTGATTCTTTGAAAGCAGTTTATTTCTTTCTACAAACCACTGTAATCTATTTGTGACAAGTCTCTCCATGACTTTACAAATGGTTGAGGTTAATGATATAGGTCTGTATGAATCAGGGCTATCTGCACTTTTATTCGGTTTGAGAAGGGGCAAGATGATGGCATGATGCCAATCATCTGGCAATTTACTTTCTGTCCAGATCTTATTATAAAAAGCTAACAATATCCTAAGTGCATGTTTGTGCAAATGTTTAAGAAATTCATATGGGATTTTATCATCACCTGGCGATTTACTACTTTTAGATTTGCAAATGGCATATTTTAATTCTTTTATTGAGAAATTTTCATTAAGAGCCTCAATATCTAGATCTGGTAAAATATCTGAAGGAGTAGGTTTGTATTCAGTTTGGGCATATTTTAAGTAGTCTACAAATTTTGGACTATAATTTGCATAACTACTAGTTTTAGCATACATTTGTGCTAATAGGTTAGATTTTTCCAAATTATTCTCAGCAATCAAACCATTAGTATTTAGAGTAGGGATAAAATTGTAAGATGTTATGCCATTCATTCGTCTAGCCATATCCCACACTACTCCCAACTTTGTTTGATCAGTCAATTCAGAGCAGTAAGTTTCCCAACTGGTTTTTGCTTCTGTTTTTAAGGTCATCCGCACTATTGCCTCCTGGTGTTTATATTCTACATAATTTTTTAACTCTTTGGATTTTATGGCCTTATTTCTAGCTTTGTTTCTGTTATAAATAGCTTCAGTGCATTTATTATTCCAGAAGGGAATACGCTTACGTTTACTATTCAGATTAATATTATTGTAGTTCATCTTTTTACAAGGTAATGTTTCATTAGCTAACGATGTTAATGATTCTACAATGTTTTTGAAAGTATCATTATTATTATCATCGATAAGACCATCAGTAATAAAATATTGGCTATTATTCTTAAAATCTTTCCAGTCAGCCTTCTTCAACTTCCAAAGGTGCATGCTCATGTTAGGTTCCAGCTGAACCTCTTCATTAATAATAATGTTACATAAGTAGTGATCGGAACCCATGCTATTATTAGTAACATAGTGTTTACAAAAGGTTTACATAGTGTTTACATAGTGTTTACATAGTGTTTCCAAAAGGTACCGCCTTGTTTATAAAAACTGAAGAACTTAATACTTTTGCTGAAATGGGAAAATCCAAAAGAAAGAGGCCTCTCGACACATCATCAAGCTCTTCAAATTCGGGTGATGTGTCAATGAACATGAACAGCCTTGAGACACCGAAATCAGAAATACAACAGAAGTCAAACGCGCTACTTGAAAACCAAGAAATCCTTTCATATTCAGATTGTGAAACTGCTTCATGTCAAGGTGGTTTCACTGAAATTTCTAAAAACACGAAAGAGACTGACGATGCAGTTGCAGGTGCAGGAGAAGTCAAACATCATAAAGACGCTGAGGTCGGACGGCTGATGAGATCTGTGGAAGTTCAAAGGTCCCACTCCGTCGACAGCAGACAGTCCAGAGTTGCGAAGGAGATATTAACAAAAGACGATTTCTTACAGAAATATTTGCTGAATCAACAAATGCAACAGATACATAAAGTTCAAGAAAGCAAGAAAGAAGCTGGTAAGGAAAGTCACCAACATTCTAAGAAGAAAATGAAATTAAGAATTGAAGTTAATTCTAAGATTGATCCTAAAAATGATAATGAGAATGTTGTTGATGTTGAGGTAACAAATAGGGTTGATCAAAACATTGTCACGTATGAGAATGTTGTTGATGTTGTTGATGTTGAGGTTATAAATAGGAATGATCAAAAGCATGCTTTTGAGAATGATCTTTTGAATGATCATGGGAATGTTGTTGATGTTGGTGTTGATGTTGACAAAACTAATTGTATCAATGAGGTTAATGAAAATGTGTTTACATCTGGTGAGAAAATTCTGGATGAAAACGATTTGGAAAATCAGAGGTCAGGAACTAGGGACAGATTGTCTGTCCATGGTTTGCCTGAAATAACTCTTGAATCAAATACATTGATAAAGCATAGTGGTAAAGTAAATACACTGGAACCTTTGGATGATTCTTCTATACCTGTGATTGGTAAAATAGGTTATGGACAGGAACAGTCCAGAAACATGCATTTAGTGAGGGGTCAAACCCGCCCTCCCTTGACGGAGGAACAAAGAATAAGATATAGAAACAACTTATCTAGGACAGTCTTTGTGACTAGTGAAGCAAATATATTACACAAGCTTTTCAGGACTAAACCTGTGCAGATGTTTAAAGAAATTACAGCACAGGCAGGAGGTGAAGTAATTCAAACAGTTCGTACAGACAAAGGCTTACGAATACTAGCACAAAACGAGGCACAGAGAAATAAACTTTTAAAGTTAACAAATCTCTGTGGCAGTAGTATTACAGTCAGTCTACCCTATTCCTTGTCAAAACTACATCCTTCTATACCAATTCATAAGGTAGGAAATTCCACAACGGAAGCTGCATTTCTGGTAAAAGGGGTAGTTTATGGAATAGAGGAGGATGACGATAACCTGTCTGAGCTGGCCCAGGTCATTGGAGCTGTTCGGCTCAAAAGGATTGGAAATCCTGAAACTAGTAAAACAACCCTAATCACTTTCTCAAAAGGAACGGACTTACCGCCTTTTATTGAGGCTTTTGGCAGAAAATTTAAAGTACATGAATATGTTCCTAAGCCAATGAGATGTGACCGCTGTCAACAATTTGGGCATATCAAACTTGAGTGTACAAATCCTGTCATTTGCAGCCGTTGTAGTGAGAACCATTTGTATAGCACTTGTCCTAATAAAGACATTAAGAAGTGCATCAATTGCCATGAAAGTCATAGCGCGGCTCACAGAGGATGCCCTATGTATATTAAGACACAGGAAATTTTAAGAATCAGGGCTGTACAGAGGGTATCTTATGCAGAGGCTGCCAAAAGATATCTTGGTCAAAACAACACCATACTTCTTGACATAAACAAACAACCTACATCAAACAACACCATTCTTCTTGACACAAACAAACAACCTACATCAAACAACACCATGCTTCTTGACACAAACAAACAACCTACATCAGTTGAAAACACATCAAATAACCATGACAACGTCAACAACAGAAATAATTCTTCCGATCAGTTAACCGAAAACACTAAATCAGTACCTTCGCCTGGTCAAAGTACAAAAGAATTCCTAAATTTCAATTACGATAATTATAAGGCAATAAATGTGATCCAGCCCAATAAAACCAATATTGATGAATATGATCCTCTAAAATGTAAACTAATGACATTTGTTTTGCGTGTTCTGGCAGCTATCGATAAGTCAAAAACCAGATTGGAAGCCAAAAATCTTATTTGTGGCGGAGCCTCAGATTTCCTGTTCGAGGGGGAAATCCAGTTTCGATGGAGAACACCAGGACAATAAACACATATAAAATTAAATAGTTCCCCATCATGGCTATTGTTATCGCCCACTGGAATGTACGTGGTCTTAAAGCACATTACTATCAGCTTAGAAACTATTTGGATCAGACAAGAATTTCACCAGACATTATATGTCTGCAAGAAACATTTCTAAAAGAAAAACATAAAACACCTAAATTTAATAATTATAATGTTATTAGAACAGATTTTACTAAACACAGCAGAGGAGGAATAGCCACCCTAATTAAAAATGGCATTAGTTTCACAGTGCTAAACTTAGATGAAATTGAAAATGTCGAAATATTAGGCATAAAAATTAAAACTGAATATGGTCACTTGGAAATTGTAAATACATATATTGCTCCAGAAAATAAATTAACTAAAATTCAAATTGAAAAACTCTTCCCACCTAAAAGAGCCATAGTTCTAGGAGACTTGAATACCCATAGCAAAAGCTGGGGGTGCACAAATGCCAATGAAAGAGGACAGATCTTAGAAGAAATTCTAAATGATAAGCAGTTGACTGTCTTAAATACTGGTCAGCCCACACGGATACCTCCTATAAATTCAAAAAATCGTTCAGTCATAGACCTATCGATTGTGACAAGTGAACTGGCTTTAAATTAAGTACTTCGCTCGTATTTGGAGTTTATATAACGTCGATCACAGGGATTTAAAGGTTTCTAAAGATACCATTGCATTATATGAAGTTAGGGGTCATCCATAAAGGACGTCCGCAATGAGGGGAGGGAGGGGCCATCGAAATGCGGACAAGGGGAGGGAGAGTTATTATCAGTGCGGACGTCCGCATCTAAACTTTTACATTTGATAGTTCTTTAAACACCACCTTAATTTCAGCCTTACCCGAAAGACGAAAAGGTCAGTGAAGTGATTGCATAAAACTTCATGCATGGTATAACCTTTACTGAGACTTTAAAGAGGCTTTTATTACTGCACATCCGGCGATATGAAACCTGAACTGTCACTTGAACGTACACAGGAACTGTGGAATAATTGTAAAAAAAATTACGACGACATTAAAATTGGCTCAGGCGTGTGGACGTCCGCAAAGGGGGAGGCAGGGAGGGTAAGGTCAAATGCGGACAAATGCGGACAAGGGGAGGGAGGGGTCAAAAGTGGGTCATATTTTGCGGACGTCCTTTATGGTCGACCCCCTAAGGCGACATCTTGCGGCTGCCAGGGTCGTTAACGTCGACCCTATAACGCAGTAGGTTAAGTAACGGATATATCTGGATGGATGGGATAGGCCTACAGGAATAATCTCGAGACTCATTTCGTTCAACTTCCAATCCACTTTCTGGTTTTCACTGATCTTAGAGGCTTTTTCAATGGATGATGAGTTTCAATTGAGACTTCACTCCAACAAAACTTAAGTGCATTTAACGAACATGATGCATAAGTATCTATGGAGTTCCATCATTTGACTCTGAGTGAAATATGTCTAACATTAGTCCTACAGACCTCAGAATGGTAGTTGTGTTTGAAGCGAGTGTTGTAATCATTCAATGTTGCATTTTCAGTAAAGTAAGATATTAGCAATGAAAGAAGGATACCCAGGTGATGCCCATGTATAAACTCCGCCACTGCTCGTATTCTGGCAATGCCAGTCCCAAGCCTGAAGAAAAGAGGAGGGCGACACTAGTCATCTATATGTAGGCCCAGAGTATGCCTAGCCGCGAGCTGGGGCCGTATTCATGAGACAGGCGTAACTCTTACTCCCGGCTTAAATCTGTCCTACGCCGGAGTAGTGGGTTAATTCGGTATTCATGAGACGGTAGTAACGCCTTACGCTGGAAATAACGCTACTCCGAGTCGACCCAGATTAGCGGCGATAAACAAAGATGGCGGACCTCGTGATTCGCTGCATTCTACAAAGTTTTAGACTTCAAAAAGTGTTTCAGAGTTGCCGTAATTAGCCCGTCTCGTTCACCGACAACGAACTTTATATTGGACATGATGTTAACGGCGCTATACAAGTCATGAGATTAGATTCCATCAGTTAAACGACATCAGCGGAAGTAAAAACTGTTGTACAGTTCTCACTGTATTGATTTGCTCCCAATCAAACTGTCGATGAGTATTGTGTCCAGTGTTTAACTACATCTGTGTGTGCGTGTGTGTGTGTGTGGTTACTGTTTAACGACGCTGTGCCATAACCAAGATGATTAGCGTCGCCCTTCTCTTTAATCGAGGATTGGGACTGGCACCGTCTGAGGAGCCTAGGGCCCTGGTCGATGAAATGACATTTTCCCCGTTTTTTAAGCCATCTGATGTCATCAAAAGGCGGTCGACGTCGATAGGAAAGCAGTTTTGAGCCTACTCTAGTAAGTGAGTAGTCAACGAATCCGAGTTAAATTTAAATAGCATGTGTGTAATCAGTTTAAAAGGTGTCTAAAGAGAACATTACATTATTCAGTGTTTATTCGTCTCATGGCCGTTGACGTCAACCTTACAGGTCTCGTCTACAACTGAATGATTGTTTGCTCCGTAAAACCAGAACGGACGACACTGCACAAAGGTACAAAGTAGGTCCTATTTGAAAATTACAACTAATAATTACTGTTCATGAAATGTTCAGTTTAACAGTGTCCGTAGGTCAATGTTTGTTTCAATGTCCATGCCAGCTTTTTACAAGAACTTTGTAGCTTCGAGACAGGCCTAGGCCTACGTGTGGATAATGTCCGGGTAGTTCCTGTGTGTTAGTTTTGTCCATTTGTCCGATGCCGTTTAACCAGGTGTGCTTCGATTGTGTGTGTAGTTGCTGTCTAACGACGCTGTGTCATAACGAAGTTGATTAGAGTCGCCCTCCTTCTTTGTCCAGGCTTGAGACTGGTAGCCTACTACCACCGAGTACAAGGTTCCAACTGACTGTTGGATGTTTCCAGCACTTTAACAGCATCTTTTGGTGTAAAAGGCCGTTGACGTCAAAACGATAATCGTTCGAACACTTCTCACCGTTCTTATGGCGTAGGCCTACATTCACATTCATCCTCGGCAGTGCTTCCCAACCTTCGGGATGCCGCGATGAACCTGCTCAACGGGTACATCTGATAAATGGCAGAAACGTGACATTTGTGCATCTTTCTGTATAGAAAAACCTGTGAAAATTACTGTTTATCATTATTTACGTATGGGCCTATAACTAGGCCGAACTGCTTTTTAAACTTAAAGTAGTGTAGAAATCGTAGCCACCGGTGGTTCAAATGCAGGAAACGTTACTCGACACTAGGCCTACAAGAAATAATAACCTATAGGGCCTAATTGTAGGCAAATAGACGAAGTTAAGGCCAGAGGTTAAAAACTGTTGACCTTCCATTGCTCTTTTTGACCATATCGGTTCTTTTTTCTTTTAATTTTCTTTATATATTTTTATTTTGTAATTGACCATAAAGGTTCTTTTGATGGCCACAAAGGGCTCTTTTTGATTGAATTTGATTGATTTCGTAGCCTCAGTGGATCTCCATTCATGGATTTTCTGGTGGCCATTTTGGCTCATTTGTAAAACATTTTTGTCTGAATCTTATTTACACATTTGTTACAGATCTTCACATCTATCTATATTAACATAGAAACATTTATTCATATTTTTAAAGCAATGCTCAGTAGGCCTATACATAGGCCTACTAATAAATTGTACAGACAGGTTCAGTACTAAAAACCAGCATGATAAGTAAAGTATTTAGTTATTAAATAGAGGCGTGAACAATAATATCAACATTATTCAACGTCAGCTCTATCTATCTGGGTAGAGGCGCTTTATAAGTGTTGAAATGCAATATACAATACAATTACAAAATCAAGATTTCGTCATCTGTAGACGCAGGTGAGTGTAGAATAAATAAAATTTAATGTAGCGTCGGGTGAGAGCGCTTTAAGGGTGTGCAAGAAGAGCATTTCATTATCAGAAACTTAACTATTCTATGGAATTAAATTTGGGCCGTTGACGTCGGTAGAAATGAATTATCATAGGCGTAGACTCTGGGGGGGGAGGGTGGCAGCCGGGGCACATCCCCCAATAATTGAGATGTGCTGTACACCCAATGCAACAAGTGTAGAATAAAATAACCAAATGCCCCTCAATATTTTGGACAAGATTAGCCTACGCCAGTGTGAATTGTTCACAGATTTTATCGTAAGAGCTAGTAAATTAATCGTTGCAATTTGTAATATGCGATAGCAATTGCAATACGCTCAGTTGCGCGTATTTTGAAGCCTGTCATTGTAATTTCTTTTCAGTACTAGTTTCCAGTGTTTAACAATATCTTATGGCTGCCAGGCCCGTTGACGTCGCCTTTCTCTTTTCTCTAGGCTTGTCCAACTGAACTGGCACCACTTAGCACAAACGGCACTACGGACAGTAGCGAAGTTAGGCCTATTTTTTTTAGCTTATTAAGGCCCATAGTAAATTTGTAATGTGTGAGACATAGGATTGAATGCAGTGTTTAACGACATCTTTCATATAACATCCCCAGTAGTTTATTTTGAAGTTTTCACCATTCGAATGGCATAATTAATTTACAACCAGGACAGCGTAAGACATAAGGTATTACGTGTCTGCTCTATTTACGGCATATAGGGCGAATGCAATGCTTAAAAGGGGTTAGTATCGAAAGAGCGACATGACGAAAGAGCTACGTAACAAAAGAGCGACAATTCAAACAGCAGCGTCATACGAGCGACAGAAATATTGCCGATTTGAAAGAGCGACATAACGAAAGAGCGACGTAACAAAAGAGCAACAAATTGGTTAATATCGTAATCTATTTGTGTTGGGGAATATACAAGATGAGTATTCATAGCCAAAAATTACTGACTATTGACATTGTAAGTGAGTTTGTTCTACGTGTAAGAGAGAGTTTCTTTGAAAGGTCCTCCTTTTGTATCCCAACCTAATAAATAATCTTTTAATAATAATCTTTTCTTTATTCAAGCGCCTGCGCTGTACAACTAGGCTACATGTTATGCGATAAATCTTAACTACTAACAAACAGAACATACACGGCGCAAATTGCAGCCTACAATACTAATACTACTGTAAAATTTGATAATGACATTGTGTTATTGTATATCTATTTTCTTTGGGAACAATAAAAAACCTATGTTACGTTATGTTATGTTATGTTATGTTAAGATATGTGTTCTGATTCTTTATACAGACTTGATACCGTCAACACACGATAACGGCCAAGGCGTAGTTGTCCGTCCAAGGGCTAATATACAGAAGTTCACGTAACACCACATACTTGTCGTTCATATTTTATGTTTTAGGACATAGCCTTGCGCATATTATTTTATGACAGAGCCTTGCGAGGCTTGCGTAAACATAATATACAGTCTACGTTCCGTACATAGATCTGGCCTTTCTTGTATCCTATGGCTTAGTTTCACGGATCGTTTGAACTGAACTACAGGACGAAAGCAACACCATACATTTGGAAAGTGTGAGGTAATAGCAAAAACCAGTCTTTAGCCAAAATCAGACCGATTTTTGTAGATTCATACAGGTGGGTGTTAACTTTCAATTAGGCCTGTATGTCCATTATAACATAGGTTCATCAGCCTAAGTTAATGCCAGTCCTGTAATGTTTTGAGTTAATAGGAATTTTTCTGTATTTTTTCAAGGCTAAAACTTTGGAAGTAAGTCTAATAGCTTTTCAGAAGACTTGCCAACTTTCGATTAACAAAATTATAGATCAGTTTACCCAGGCCCTACTATGCATATTGTCATAGAGAAAATAAGGCTTGATTCTGTCGTTCATTTTAGAGATAATCACCTGCACAAGAGTTTGAAGGAAAATGGAGTTCATAAACCAACACAGACGGCGCTTGGAAAATTTTACTTACAACGCCAGAGTTTTGTTTTCCGGCAGCTCATCCGAGATTCCTATGGTCTACTTCTTCACCAAACCCACAGATTTTGATTTCATGATGTATGGCACCAAGGTCTGTGCAGTTCCAAAGAACGTAAATCCTCCGCGTAACTTCATGGGTGAGGTATTGACGATTGATCCCCAAGACCTTTCGGCCGGTTTTGTAACGTTAAAAAACTCGAGAAAGGAATGCTACAAGCATTTGCAGAAGTTCTCATATGACAATCCAAACGGCCCAGCACTTAAGACCCCCGTAGGATGGTCCGCTCTCACCTTCGATAGTGTCTTCTGAGTGCAGTGTCCTTACTGGCCGATGGAGGCTCAGAAGTGGCAGACACGTCATCGTTCTCACGGTTGGCCATCGAAAGATTTAATTGATCAAATCGTAAATGAGGGATGCTTTCTCGTGGGAAAGTCACACCCCAGCTGCAAGGATGACGATGAAACTCAGTGGAGATATTCTTTTTCAAAGGCTGAAATGAGATTGATTTCCAGCTGGACCGATTCACAAAAGTACGTCTACCACGTTCTACGACTGATAAAGTCAAATATTGTCAAGAAAAGTGACGATAAGGAGAAGACCAGTCTATGTACTTATCACCTGAAGACACAGATGTTTTGGGCGTGTGAGGAAAAGCCAGCAGAGTTCTGGGAAGATAGCAACCTACTGATCTGCGTTTTAGAACTGTTGACAGAAATGATAAAACATCTAACTGGTAGAAACATCCCAAACTACTTCATTCCTGATTGCAACCTCATCGAAGGTAAGCCGGATCTAATTGAAGACGATCTCAGAGAAGCAGTAAGAATGCTTAACACCGAATCAGGCAGAAGCCATCTTGAGTCTATGCTACCTCCAAAACTGTGTCACGAATGTCGTGTTTGTGTTTCCTTGCCCGTAAAAATGGGGCCCTTTTTTTATTTTTACGCGGAAAGATATGGTATGCGATTTCATACTCATCGCTCGAAGCTTGACAAAGTGCAAGAATTCATTAATCAAGAGTTGGATGATCTAATGAACGGTATCCACAACATGCAACTCGCAAAGACACTGGATGATTCTTATTACGTGGTTGCAGAGCAGCACTTTCGGAAAGGCATTGTATGTGCAGGGACAGTGAGTAACAATGTCGAAGTGAAACGTATAACTCTGTCGCATTCTGCTTCAACAAATGCCATTACGGCCTTGTTTGAATCGTTGGAAAATGCTGAAGTAAAAACTATAGGAGAAGGAGAAAATCAGTGGGACTTGTCTATGATGATCCGTTGTACGAAAGAGCGATGTCCTTATGACGGAAAGTCTTGGAATTTACCATGGAACGAAGAGCATGGAAACGTTTACGAGAAATGGATGAATCCAACCCACTTGATCTCGGCAGCCTATCTGTGTAACCTCTACTTCATAACTGGAAATTATGAGAAGTGCATTAAAATAGTGGGAGAACAGGACATAGTGGTATCAGACGCTTTTAATTCTGAACTCTTCCCAATGATATTCTGTCCTGAACTGGCCTCCTTGTTTGACGAAAACATACAAGAAGTTCTTGGATTGCTCTGGTTATTCACACATCTTCGTGGAAGTGAAAGGAAATTTGAATTCTTTACCTGCCCTCACCTCTTCATGTTTTATATTCGCCTACAGTCTTCACTTAGAATAGGCGACTTGGATTCCGTTCGTTGGTTTAACAGACACCGCGGTAACTGTAAATATCGCTTCTATCTCTATTCTTACCATTACGTCTTATTTGATACGGCCTGGCGCAACGGAAAAGACGACAAGCGCACTGTTTGACAGATAATGAGTGACAGAGCGTTATCTTCTATGACATCTCATCTGCATATTAGGGAGAGTGGGGCAAGACGGCCATGCTAACGAATATATAAATTTTCATGCATGAAAAATTGAATGAAACCGAAAAAAAACTGGTGTGGTATATATGACACCCAATTATAATCACCAAACGACAGTACAATAGCTCTTCATTAATGAGTATTTAATCGGAAAAAATGCATGCCAGGAAAGTGAGCATCTTGCCCCATACCTGGGGCAAAATGCCCCGGCTATGGGCATCGTGCCCCAATGACAAAAACCGCATATCAGCAAGTTTCACCTCAGTTTTATTGTTACTTAAACAAATAATCAGTTTCTACTATGCTTTACATTTACACTCTTTTCATGCTATGCACAGCAGTTCGACTGTTTTGCCAACACAACACATATCGGTCTATTCCACACAGTAAAAAATCATCGTCAAATACCCCTTGTGCTTCCGCACAGACCTCGTGAAACCAAGTTTTACACTTATAACAAGCGATCCAACCAGAGTTCAGTTTAACGTCTGCGGCACTCTTCTCAACAATCCCGCAACCTGGGCACTGGGAACAAAGTTCTGGCTTGCTTTGATTATCAACATTCTTTTTTAACGAAGGGAGTCCATCTGAAGTCCTCTTCTTGTCATAGGTCTAGGTCCTACTGCTTCAGCGCACACCTTTTTAGGTAGCTGATTTCTGTCTTCATGGCATGTTCTCTTCTTAGGTCCACTTGTAGACTTTAACTTCTTTGATCTATCTACTTCTTTAGACTTTTTCAGTGCAACATGTTTTTCAAGTTTCTTTTTTTCCCTTCATCTCTCTGCCAAACTAAATTCTTATATGGTGATAAAGTAAGAACGACCGCTGTTTCTGCTTTGCGTTTTCTGACACGAGACCTTTCAGCTTTTGGCAAAGGAGACAGTCGACGAATAAGGTCAATTATAGCTGTCTGCATTTGTTGGATAGCAACTTGAGTCTGTGGTTGAGAAATGTCTGCTGACTGTGCCTGTATGTGACTGTGACCATCCGATTCCAGGGCATCTCCAACTCTGTGCCAAGAACACAGGCAAAACGACCAAGTTGTCCTGGCTTTGCAACAAGCTTACATAAATGTGTGGCGGACAGGCCACAGGGCTTGAATGTAGATTTTATCAATAATAGCTGTGTTGTTGACGCGGTATCCGACGATATAATGCATCGGAGGGTATCAGCGGCCGATGCGTAGATGGTAGCGTTTACGCGATTTAATAATAGCCAATATTTAAGTGTTAGTGTATTCTTTCCGTTTTAATGATTAAAATTATTAATTAGAATAATTTTACACACTTTTCGGTCCAATAAATAAGGCCCAAAGCTAGGGCGTCGCTTAATATCATTGTTTGATTTCGATACCTTAGACACCTGTATTTGAGAAGGTGTGCGTAGGCTAGTATATAAGGAACAAGCCACGGTATAGTGTGGCGAGGGATAAGTATAGGCTGCCTCACGGTGTTTTGCCTATATTGTAGAGTGGCGATGTGTGCACTCTGCATATACAGCGATACGGTTCTTTAGTGTCGTTGGTTACCGGCTAATCAGTGCGCTCCCGAGTGACAGCCGCTCCATAGGCGGTCTGACCAGTGCTGGCAAAGCGTCGATCCAACGGAGTAAGGGCCCGCTCTGTTGTAGATCGCGAGCAGTACCGAGTCTGATCATGGAAGGCTGATCCGGGGAAAGACCGATCGTGAGAGATAAAGGCTCACAGGTCTGTTTCGGTAAAGACCGGGGAAGGCGACCCCGGCGGTTCCGTTCGATAGAAAGACGGGGAAGGACCCCGCAGATAAACAGGTCTGTGTCAAAAGACGGGGAAGCAGACCCCGTAGATGTTCGTTTGATAATACACGGGAGAAAGACCGATCGTGAAAGATAAAAGCTCACAGGTCTGTGTCGGTAAAGTCCGGGGAAGGCGACCCCGGCGGTTCCGTTCGATAGATAGACGGGAAAGGTCCCGTCGGTGTCTGGTTCGCTGGTGACTGTTCGATAGTCCGGGGAAAGACCCCGGCGGTTCCGTTCGATAAAGACTGGAAGCAGCCCCAGTCGGTGGCCGTTCGATAAAGACGGGAAAAGATCCCGTGAGGTGACATTTCGATACATACGGGGAAGACCCCGCTGGTGAGCGTCAGAGATACACGGGCAAAGACACGGTGGTAGCCGTCAGAGATATGCGGGCAAAGACCCGGTGTTGACCGTTTGAGATACACGGGCAAAGACCCGGTAGTAGCTGTCAGAGATACACGGGCAGAGTCCCAGCTGTTGACCGTCAGAGATACGCGCGGAAAGACCGCGCTGGTGACCGTCTGAGAGACACGCGGAAAGGCCCCGCAGTTGACCGTCAGAGATACACGGGCAAAGACCCGGTGGTAGCCGTTAGAGATACACGGGCAAAGACCCGGTTAGTGATAACTCAGTTCAAGTATCGTCCGTTAAAGTTAACCAGTGCGATCCCGAGTTACAGCAAAACTAATCACTCTTGGGTGTGGGATTGACCGCCGATTCGACAGGTTTGGGGCCCACCCTGCCGTTAGATCGCGAGCCGGTCTGAATCCCGATTGTGGAAGTTTAACGGGCTGAACAAACCTCGGGGAGAGACCGATCGTGAGAGTTAGAGAAAACACAGGTCTGTATAAAAACGGGGAAGCAAGGACCCCGGTGGTGACAGTTCGATTTGTACGGGGAGGGTGACCCCGTTGGTACCATTCGATAACATCGGGGAACAACCGGTAAATTTTCCATTCGCGGTCACCGTGTTTGGTTCCCTTGTTCAGTCATAGTTACTCCCGCGGTTTACCGGCAAATATCCGTCCGGGAGACCATCCGGACGATCCGACCGTTGTCTGTTCCGGTGTTCGGGAAAGTTCCCACAGTGGAAAGCTACACAGGTCTGTGTGCAATAACGGGGTAAAGTCACTGATATTTACCCACAGATACCGTTAGCAGAATCGAGTGTGAGTACCGAGAAATGAAGCCTACGAGTCTGTGCGCTCCCGGAAAAAGACACAACTGTTACGTTCTCTATTGGATTCAGAGAGTCATGTTCAAGAGATACGGCTTGTGGAGTAAGGGCCCACTCTGCTGCTCAGGTCTCGAGACAGACTAATTCTGAATAGCGAGAAGATAAAAGGTTGTGTAAACCGGATAGGGATACGCCGCAACGAGAAGATACAGCGGGCCAAATCCCAAGGTGAAGAGTACGTGAGACCCAGGTACGAAACGGTAGAACAAATCAGACCAAGAGGAAGAGATTAACCTCAAAGTTCGGGTCGGGTAGTCGGGTACCCAGGTCCGAAAGAGACAAGTTCGCGTTTTGCTAGCCGAAGTGCAGCTAGTCAGAGTCCCTAGGTGAGGAGTACGATAATCCCATGTATGAAGGGAAATAATAAAACAGACCAAGAGAGTGATACGTGAAGTCCGGGTAGTCGGGTAGAACATATTTGCTTGTCGTAACACACAGCTCTGAGAACTGGCTGAAGTGCGAGGCTGGGCCCCCTCGTGCGTAGGTCGGAACGAAGTTCTGTGTGTAGATAGCGAAGGTTAGAACCTTCACTATCAGAGTACCGTAGAGACCCCTTCAGGTATCTTTCGAAGCAGAATTTATCGCTGTGTTGGTTGACAATTGCCAACACAGAGGACGGGTAAGGAAACTTACTCCGTAGATGTGGTGCATGACAATATACGTGTGAGGCCGGTATGCCCTGCACGGAAGTGGAGCGAGAGATACGTACGGTGGGAAGACGTATGGACAGGTGCCTAGACGACACGAAGAGAGGTACCATCGACAGTTGCCCAATAGACTGGTGTCTAGGACGATATACGTAAAGACTTGTCACATGTATTCCTTGTTCCCGATACTTAGAAAACGTTTGGTGTCCCTTATAAATGGCGGTAGTACAAGAGTCACGAGATGTAGAGTGGTACGTCAAAGTTCAGATCGGTTGGAGAGTAAGAGGAAGCCGTAGCTAAGAAGGCACACAAAGAGGGAAGACTGCTGCGGATTAAGAGAACGAACCCTGTTCTGAAGGACGGCCATCCTGCAGGACGTTGCCCATCCGGCGACCGCGGAAGAGGCAGAGTCAGACCCAGAGACAGAACTGTATAGTGTTGCCTTTCTTAAGCGGCCAACCCTGAATCTCCCCTGATAGGAACGTTTACTATGGGCAGAGATAGTGAACAGTCATTTCACGGTGAAAGTAAAAAGGAAGTGACTCTGGTGGGGCTCCAGACGGGCAGTGGGCTGGAGTCACCACCACCACGGAAACCCGCCCGACGCAACGAGAGTGCAGGCGTCCGGGCGGGCGCAGAACGCCACAAATGTCTAGTAAGTGTTTTCCTTGGGATGCCATACAGTAACTCAGCTTGCTTGCTTAGTTCTCCTTTTCTAACTTTCTCCAATGCTAGAGTTAACTGTTCCAAGCCATATCTTCCTCTATCAGTTTTTCTCTTGTAACATCTGACCATTTCTGACAGAAAAACAACCACAATAAGCTAATTATACACTACATTAATAATTATACACTATATACACTACAGGCTGACTATGATTAGCCTACACGGATCTTCTAAATTCTACAAAAAAGCTACACAATGCTATGGCGGGGCAACATGCCCAGGGTGTACAAGATGGCTCTGGGCATTTTGCCCCTAAACGGGTGACAGCAGTACAACGCGATTCTAAATTATCGTCTACATGCAAATCGAAAATTAATCCCATCATAAAGTCCGTAAGCAATAACTAAACACACCAAATTTATAACGTTATTGAACTACCATGTAACTAACCTGTAAAATCTGTTGAACTGTTAAGTGTTCGATAATGCACAACACCCAAAAACTTAATTTTAATTATACTGATCGCCCGCCAACATTAAAATCGCAATAAATGATATGCATATGCATGAGGCTGTGTCAGGAAATAATCTACATGTTTAAAACTGGATTGGAATGCGAAACCGCTAAGATAAAAGGGATGGGCGTCTGACCCCGCATGGGCGTCCTGCCCCACTCCCCCTAATGATCTTGACTCTTATGTCCACTGGACATCTCTGAACAACGCCTTCTGTCAGGACGCAGCATTCGTGAACAGGCTAGTACTCGACGCTTAGCTTTCGAGTAGTAGCGCTTTAGAAATTATTGGTTTTACAATTACGATTACAAACATTACTATTTTAGCTATAGCTATGTCTTAACGTTATTCATATATATTTATCAACTGCAACTTTAAAGGTGGTGGATGAAGCTTCAAGTTGCAACCGTAGCCATGGCATACTACTGAACAAAAACATTTTACTGTACGTCTAAAGCAAACATTAACAACATGCAGATCGTTGGGACTTGATGATCCTGCGCTCCCGTACATCGACGCGGGCGCGCTTTGCCCTCCTACAGAAACAGCTTATAGATTTCTATTCATTATTTTACTTATCTATGATTGTTGCGTTATGTCAAATGGTTGACGAATAAACGAATATTGATTGATTGACTACGCATTGGACCATCATACTGGAGCAGTCTTCCATTAGCAATACGTTATATTGCGCCGCATACAGCTCAGGAAACAATTTCAAAATTTCTTGTTGCATCTGTTTTGATCTGTTGGGAGCTACGTTTAGCACCTTCGCGAGGTACTAGTGAGGCGCTATATAAATGGCCATATGGGAAGGGGAGATGGTTCAATGGTAACACGCTGGCACGAAGATCAGAAGGACGCAGGTGCGATACCCGCTAGCCCCATAATAAATTAAGGTTGGCTCAGCTTTTCACTCCTCGAGGGCGACTGTCAAATGTGTACTACAGATGGGCGTTTGCATGGCTGCCATACAGTTAAATTCGACTCCTGTTAAACTTGTTATCATCTGTTACTACTATATCTGTAATCTAACTGGGTACATGTCAGTTTGAATTAATAAACGAATATTATTATTATCATTATCATTATCATTATTATTATTATTATTATTATTATTATTATTATTATTATTATTATTATTATTATTATTATTATTATTATTATTATTATTATTATTACTATTACTATTACTATTACTATTACTATTATTATTATTATTATTATTATTATTATTATTATTATTATTATTATTATTATTATTATTATTATTATTGTATAATAATAATAATAATATTCGTACATAGGGGCCTACATACATAGTAACAACCTTAAGACATTATGCGTAAGAGCATTTCTTGCTGTGAGTAGGCCTAGAACGTATCGATACCAACCTTACCTTGCACTATATATATTATATATATTATATATGTATATATATATATATTATATATAGCGCAACCAAACCCTTGCATTACATATATATAATGCAAGGGGTTTTGTTTCATAGTACTATATACAGTACGATATAAGCATAGTATAAGATATCACAAGATTTCAAAAGTATTGCATATTAATATAAATTTATATATATATATATTATCTGTGTGTTTGTATTTATATCTCTTCTATTTATATTAATATGCAATAGGCCTACTTTTGAGTGGTGTACAGTTTATGACCTGCTGCAAACCGTAAGTCTGCAAAAAGTAAGTCTTTAAAGAGAAATCGGGCTAATGACCTGAATAGTTTAATGTGCATGCTGTTTGTTAAATTGCTAATGTTTCATATGACGTCAGCGGCCGATGTTGCCATGAGATGTCGTTAAACTGATTATTAAAAATGTTACGGCTGTGTTCCTATATTCAGCTAACTTTTACGACTGATTGATTGATTGCCTACGACAATGAGTGGCGTACATTTTATGACTTTGCTTAACCTTCGCAGGACGGAAAGGGGTAAATAATTACCCCAGGGGTGTTTGGATGTTGATTGCGGAGCAACTGTAGGTAGGTATCATTTGTCGTTCCATCTGTTTACAAGTTACCACCAATGACATATTCTGACTGCATACCCACCACATTGCCATGTGGTGGGAAAAAGATTTTTCAATCCAAAGTGTCCTGGGGTAAAAATTTACCCCTCTTCGTCCTCGACGTCGTTATTTTTTCGTTCATAGGGCAGATATGTTTTTTTAAAGATATGAGCTCAAAAGTGACCTGCAATCATAAATCAAGTGTGGAATCTACCATGGAACTGAGTGTTAATAGTTTCATAATTTTGGATAGTTTATATTCCAAGATGGCGGCCAATATGGCCGCCAAAACAAAAATATGCATGTCTCAGCTCATGGGTAAGCTAAAATGACAAATGAAGAGTCAATTGTAATATTTCCAAGGTCAAGGAATCGATTTATCGCAGTGGAAATAGTGTGTGAGTACTACTGTCCAAGATGGCGGCCACTATGGCCGCCAAAACACAAAAATGTGTATATCTCGGCTCGTAGGTAAGATACAATGACAAATTAAGTGTCCATTGTAGCATTTCCAAGGCCAAGGAATCGATTTATCGCAGTGGCAACAGTGTGTGAATACTAATTTCCAAGATGGCGGACAATATGGCCGTCAAAACACAAAAATAGGAATTATCAATCAGCTGACTGATCGGTCACTATTGCCACTGCGATAAATCGATTCCCTGACCTTGGAAATGTTACAATTGACACTTCATTTGTCATTGGAGCTTACCTACAACCTGAGGTATACATATTTTTGTGTTTTGGCGGCCATGTTGGCCGGCATCTTGGAAACTAGTATTCCCACACGATTGCCACTACGACAGTTTTATTTCTTGACCTTAGAAATGTTACAGTTGATACCTCATTTGTCATTGTAGCCTACCTATGTGCTGAGATATACATATTTTTGTGGTTTCGCGGCCATATTGGCCGCCATCTTGGAAAGTATTATTCCTACACTATTGCAACTATGATAAATCGATTCTTTGACCTTGAATATGTTACAATATTATTGACAATTCGTTTGCAATTGTAGCTTACCTATGAGCAGAGACATACCTATTGTTGTGTCTGGTGGACATATTGGCCGCCATCTTGAAAAATAGTATTCCCACACTATTGCCACTACAATAAATCGATTCCTTGACCTTGGGAATGTTACAATGGACACTTCATTTGTCATTGTAGTTTACCTATGAGCTGAGATATACATATTGTTATATTTTGGCGGTCATGTTGGCCGCCATCTTGGACAATAGTGTTTGCACACTATTGCCACTATGATAAATCGATTTCTTGACCTTGCAAATGTTACAATCGACACTTCATTTGTCATTGTAGCTTACCTAGGTGCTGAGATATACATTTTGGTGTGTTTTGGCGGCCATGTTGACCGCCATCTTGAAAAGTAGTATTTGCTCACTATTGCCACTATGATAAATCGATTCCTTGACCTTGGAAATGTTACAATTGACACTTCATTTGTCATCGTAGCTTACCTGTGAGCTGAGATATTACACATTGTTTTGGGGTAACAAATTACCCCTCTTCGTCCTCCGTGTATCGTAAAATCTTTCCGTCCTGCGAAGGTTAAACAGTTGAAAATTAAACAAATGATAAAATTCGTTTCCAGTTATAAAATTCGTTAAAATTGGTAAAATATTAGAATTTTAAAATTCGTAGAAAATGCGATTTTTCGAACTATGTACAATACACTGCTATTCATTACAATACAATAGAACTATATATACTGTCCTCGGTCCTCCTTCGTAAGCTTAAAATTGCACACACGACCATACGATATCGTCACCTCCCACACGTTCAAGGCTAACGGGTATCTGCCAACTGATACTCCCACATTTGACTTGTTGTGTTCTAAGGCGGACTATGCTCTCTTTGCTGCAATCCTTCCGGACCCAGGGCATGTCCTCCATGATTTGCTCCCTCCGATACGATCTTGCGGGTACTCTCTTCGACCTCGCTGGCAAAATCGTGAGATACCACGATGTGATCCTTTGACAGGGAAGGGTTACATTGCCAGATTACTGCATAAATGATAAGAAAACACTTGCTTTTTTATTTACTTATTTTATCATTTTTATTTCGATTTATTATTACTTCAATGTTCTACAATGTTCTTCTAGCTTCTGTCCCATTGTGCGTTTGCTAGTGGTGTAATAAAGAATATACTTACTTACTTACTTACTTATACGACAAACCATAATGGCGCTAAGCAATTTTGCGTGAATGACTTTCTCAAGGTCCTGACACAATGACCAACTGAGTGGAGGCTCGAACACGTTCAAGGCGAACGCTCTAGCCAATCGCATGGATGGATCCAGAGTTCAACAACATCATCTAGCAAGGATAGTATATGATTCATAGTTTAACGACATCTTCTGGCAACACAGTCATGCCGTTAATGCCGACGGAAATTATTTTGGCGTAATACAGCTGAATTATGTCATATGGCAATAAATGCCGTTGACAGCGACAAAGCGATTCCAATTAAATATACCATATCCTATATAGCTTCGGTTTACAACGTTTTGACCACTTTAAACTATTTTTGACCACTTTAAACTATTTAAACGTTTTGACCACTTTAAACTATTTTGACCACTTTAAACTATTAAACGTTTTGACCACTTTAAACTATTAAAGTGGCCCCCAAGGAGAGCTAAAGAAACTGATCGTCAAACATATTTAACCATACAATACCTGAGCGAAAGTAAAATAATTTACCGATCGGCTGGATGAGTCCAACTGTTAAGCGACACCTTGCGGCAACAAAATCCATTAAACCAGTTATCACCGTTTGTTTGGCAATCGGTTACCAATTAGTTTCATAGTATAGCGACATCTTGTGACGCTCCTTTATTCATTTTGTTGGCTTACGTGTTCCAAGTATATGTGGCATCGCTTCATACCGTTTTAAGGGTGTCTAAAGACAGCGATATTACCAATGTTTGATTAGTAACTGTTTAACGACGCTGTGTCATAATAAAGAGAAATAGCGGTTCCTCCACCTTTATTCAGGATTGGGACTAGCACCATCAGATATACGCAGTGATGGATCCAGAGTTAACGACATCATATAATCATTTTATAATGGCAACAAAGGCCACTGACGTCGACAGAAATTAGTTTAAACATTTCTCACCGTTCCTGTGGCATTCTCACCATGTCTTGTTACTGTATAACGTAAATTGATAACGTGTTCAATGTGTTAAAGGTGTCTAAGAGGAGAGTTGACCATCCGGTTACCCTGTCCGTTGTGTACGATATTATTTTTGGGTTAGTACATCTTTGTTAACAAAGAATTGAAGCCAAGCTTGCTTTTATCTGACGCAAAACGTTTAACAAAACTGTGAAATATAATGACTTCGAGACAGATTATTAAAGGTGTCTAAAATAATAAATAAAAATGCTGACTTGTGGTGTTTAGTGTAAGAACAAAAGGGAAGGTCATGACAGCTTTATGGGGAGTTTGGGAGAGAAATGAGGAGGAAGTGGAGGTGGAGGAGGAGGTGGTGGAACCGGAAGAGTAAGAAGTGGAAGAGGAGGAAGTGAATGAGGAGGATGTGGAGCAAGAGGAAGTGGAGGAAGAGAAGGAAAAGGAAGAAGAGGAGGAAGTAGAGGAAGATTAGGAGAAAGAGGAGGAAGTGGAGAAGGGAAATTAAGAGTAGGTGGAGAAGGAAGAGAAGGAAGTGAAGGAGGAGGAGGAGCACGATAAAGAAGAAGAAGAAGAAGAAGAAGAAGAAGAAGAAGAAGAAGAAGAAGAAGAAGAAGAAGAAGAAGAAGAAGAATATATCTAGTGATGGGCACTTTTAACTACTGTAGTTACTAACTAGTAGTTATAACTACTACCTCTCCCCGAAGTGCGGGGATCGTTGGTACAGCTATCTTAGTGGATCTGACACTCTCTGCTTTTCTGCAAAGGCCGTTGACGTCGCCATAAATTATTTTGAAGAGTTCTAACCGTTCTTCCACTAGGAGCATTACACAGCCACGTTGCTGCTTTATCTTATAAGGCAAATATCATATTTAAAAGAGGTGTGCAATTATTTTGAACATTTCCTACCGTTTATATGACATAATACAGCTCTATGAACCAATTTTAAAGGTGTTTAAATGGAGTGTTGTGCTTTTATTTACTGTTTAGCGATTTTCCTTGGTTGTCGGAACAGTTCGTGTTTTCTTCAGGAGTGTTATACCAAGGACATATTCAGCGACTTCGAAATAATAGTTACACGTGTCATAACTAGGGCTGTACCAAATATTCGCTTTGTATTCGCTTCGGGGCCGAATAGTGGGCCAAATAGCTATCGGCATTCGGCCTAATAGTAGTGGTCGGACCGAATACGAATAGTGGTCACGTGACATCTGTTTCTGCATATGCGGCTGCTATAGCGAGTGAAACGAACGTTAAGTAAGTGACAATTTCTAAGTTTAGTCAAATTAGTTCCTTTCCTGATTTACACAGACTGGCAGAAGGATGCAAAAATTACATGTTGTTAACTGTCTACTTTTAGTTTATGTATTAAATTTACGGAACTGAAAGTTTTGCTTACATTTGAAATTTTGAATGTTGTCGGTAGACCTATTTTGTACAATATTCGTATTCGTATTCGTATTCGGCCGAATAGTGATAATCACCTTTTCGGTACAGCCCTAGTCATAGCAAAAAACTATTTTGCCCCTCCTACGTTGTATAGATCTAACTTGGTGAATTTTAAAGATTCTTAACGCAGATTGGTCAATAAGACTAAGTTTATGACGATTATGCTTTTGATAATAGTGATTGGTTACTGTTTAAATACGCTGTGTCATTATAATGGTGCATGATTAGCGTCGCCCTCCTCCTATATCCAGGCTTGGGACTGGCATTACTATACAACGACAGTGGCGCAGTTTGGCGGAGTTAAAACACAGTTGAGGACTATTTAGGGCTAATGTCGATCGAATGCACCTTAAGGTTTCGTGAGATCATTTCATTATTAATTTAGTGTGTGTACGACATCTTGACGTCGGCAATGTAAGGCTTTCAACGACATCTTGTAGCAATCAAAGGCAGTTTGGCCGTTGACATCGATTGGACATTTTTACCGTTCTCACTGTAAGAGAAGGCAAATAGGCCTATGGGTTCAATGGTTAAACTTATAAACCCTATTGGTTTCCATTGCTTAACGACATGTGGCTGCCAGGGCCGTTGCCGTAGACCTTATCTTGCTCACCGGATTTTAGAGAAGACACCATCCAAAACTGGTGTTCTGTTCATTTATAACATTTATGAAAGCGATTTAAAGGTGTCGTAGTACAGCGCCGTCATTGTTATAGCTTCAGTGACCATTATTATTATTATTATTATTATTATTGTTATTATTATTATTATTATTATTATTATTATTATTATTATTATTATTATTATTATTATTATTATTATTATTATTATTATTATTATTATTATTATTATTATTAACATACAGAACGTTATTATTGTAGTTGTTATAAAAGCGCTACTCAAGGATTCAGACGCTTCCAAGTTCCAATCCAATTTGACAAGTAAGAGAAAATTGAATAAGGTGCTGACTATAATTGCAGATGTCAGTGGCATTTCCTTCCTGTAAGAGGTAGGGATTAATTAATTTCGCTTAGTGGAAGTTACTCAGTGCTTCTTAGTCCTTAGATTTCGGATATTTTATTGCATGCACCATGCATAGAAACGTCGAATGTGCGATATATCTCTCCAGAATTATTGTTCTGCAAATCTAAATCTCTGACGTTTCTCAGCGCCGCACAATACCAGCGTGAGAGATACCAGCAAAACACTGGCGCTATGGCCAGGTAATTGTTTGGTGCGTTTTGGTGGCTGGTGAGAATTCGGGAGAGGGGGCGAAGCCGGGGAGTTTTCTAACATTCAGGCTGGATGAGAATTCAAACGTTAACTGGAATGTTTTTGTAGTCTTTGCTATTAAAGCTTTCGAATCTTTTGATTAGATATACAATTGTTTGGTGAAATTTGTCCTTATCTTTAGGCAATTTTTATATTAAACTTTAGTCCGAATGTTTTCCAATCTTTTCCACAAATTCTATCCAGATCCACCTCTCCCCTTACCTCTCTCGCCGCTTCAATTCTAAACACCATCCACCGTAGCCGTCTGACTGTTTCCCTTTGGCCTGGAACTGATTTTGACCATACCTGCCTATACATTTTTGCTTGACTGAGCGCTTGTGCAAACGTTGATTCCCACGATTCGGCTTTTGTGGCGCTGTAGAAATCTCCAGGTTGCGAATACGATTAAGCTCTCAATGTTCTCAGATCAGTAACGGTTTAATGGTTTCGATTCTTCAGACAATCTCTTTTCTTTGCTTTAGGCCAAACGTTTTATATATATTTCGGCCAATGCTTTTGATCTTCGCCTAGTTGCGATATTTTCCTAATGCGTTCCGATCTTTAGATCCCGCGTCTTATATCTGATGCGGGCTGTCTCACAATCTACCGTTCCTGATTGCTTAATCAGCTCGCCGTTAACAGGTGGCGCGTTTCCCGAATACTGTTTCTCGCCGCGCGTTACCAATACATTTTCTTAGACATCCATCTAGAACGCGTGCGTACGGACCGTCAGCTAATTGCTTGCACCAGTAACTCCGTTTTCAAACGTACCATTCTTTCACGTCTTTCCTCCTCGACGAACAGGTCACGTTGTTCTCAGCCGCTGTTTTTATCGGCGACAGTTTCTTATCAGCGCTCGGCTGAGTCGTGTCTATCCTGCAGGCGGCTGACATCGGCTGTTTCGTATTGCTGCCGTACGGGGGCGGGACTTTGACGTCACCCGGCGTCTTCGTCTGGTTCCCTTCTTTGCTCGTTCGGTACTGGAACAGAACGAAGGCGAGCATAGCGAGCAAGAGAACCAGCGCAATGGCTATGCCGAGGATGAGTCCAATGTTCATTGTTAATTGGTCGATCATGCCGTAGCGTGGGTCGGGAGGACTGTAGACCGGTTCAAGTGGCGCCCGAGGGGGTGTAGGTTCTTTCTCCCCGGTACTATAGACCATCTCAACGGACGCGTCCGGGGGTGATAGGGTTACGGTGGCGGTCGTAGGGGCGTCGACGGTGCTCACCCCAGAGGGTTTCGTCATGACGGGGATCGTCCGTAGACGCGTCAAACCTGACTTCCGGTCGTCGGATGACGCGTTCAGAGCGGAAGTTCCGGTCGAAGAGAAGTAGGAGGAAGAGAGGGTTGAGGGGAAGGGCGTTTCCGGCGCGGCGGAGGCAGGGGGAAAGGACGACTGGGTAGAGGATGAGGTGAAGGTTGTTGAAAGGGGTGAAAGTGGGAAGGAGGAGGAGGAGGAGGTAGAGGAGAAGGAGGAGGACTGGAATCCCCCCGCGTTGTCCTCGGCCGTTGACCGATGAACGTAGACAATGTCGTCTGCTGAGACGACGGCTGCGGCGGAAGTGACGACGGCGGATGATTTGACGACGTCTTCCGCCGCCAATCCACTTCCGGAAAAGACGTCACAGTCCTCGTCGTCCGGCGAGCAGATCTCACTTCCGGATCCTTCGACTTCCGTCAGCGAAGTATCGATCGACATAATGGCGGCCGTCACTCCACCCAGGTCTCTGTGCAAAAGAGACAAAAAAGTGCGGTACAGCGACTACTGCATGCAATGAGATACGAATTATGTAATGACGATTATTAAGACCCAATCCCCGTGCAAAAGAAACAGACTCCAATATACAGGGACAACTGCACTCAATGGAATACGCGAATTGTGATGAGGATTATTCCGAGTAGGTCCCAGCTCGCTAATTCTCATATTATAGTCTGTCAATCTCAGCACACACCCGCTTATTCTCTGGATGTTTGTTTCTGTCTCTTCCTCTCTGCTTCTGCCTATGTCTGTCTGTTTTCTTTCTCTCTCTGTCTGTTTGTCTGTCTAACTGAAATTTAGTGAAATACATATCCATTCATTCATTCATTCTTCATTCATTCACTCACTCACTCAATGCGCTTTACGTTGTGCAGTGCCATCAGTAAATCTGAATCCAGGGCGCATTATATTCCATTATGTAGTCAACTTGTATCGATTCTTATCCCGCCCCGTGCGCTTAGGCGATTGTCGCAGCAAATGTAAGCACCGGGTCTAGTACGAGTAAAAGCCTGACGAATAAATTTGTTGTGCCTGCTTAGCGCCATTGTTCTGCTAATTGCACTGTCTGTCCTTCCGACGTCTCGCATTGTCAGTGAGCTTTTATGGATCGTCTGCGATGGATCGAGACAGCGACATTTATCCGGAATTAAATGCTTTGTCCCGAGAAAAAAGACTGAGAATTCAGAGTCTTTTGAAATACAAGCTCTGTCGGTGTGGAATCAGTGGATTATCCTTGGAAGAATTCGTCCTGCGAATCTCAAGCAGTTTCCAGTGCTTAACGACAATTTATGGCTGCCAGGCCCCCTTTATCCATGGCTTGGAACTGGCACTACCTGGCGTGGGCGTAACTTTACCTCACAAAGTCTTGGTGACCTACCCTACTCCATCCCCTCTCCTTCCTTCTCACCTTTTCCTACCCTCTCCTTCCTCATTTCCTCTCCCTATCTTCACCGCTACCCCTATTACGCATTTAGTATGCTTTGTCCGCCACTTCAAGGACACTGGCAGATAGCAAAGTACAATCTGTTTCGCAAATTATGTTGCTGAAACCACGAAAGAGCTAAGAAAAAAATTTACGTTGCTTGAATTTATTTCAAGCCAAAATAACGCTGACAGTCGGCAAAAATAGTTCACTACAGGAACACAAAGTGAAAGTGACTGTCGCCACCACTTTTAAAGCTGTGGTGACACGTGACTGGACACCACCGCCCCAATGCTACGTTACACCTATTGTATTCCGTAGCCCTCCTATTTTTGTGCTACTTGGGACTGGCACTACCAGAACATCAGCAATGGCGAAGTTCAACCAATGTTAAATAGTTTCCAGTATTTAACGACATCTTACGGCTTCCATGTTGGTTAAGGTCGACTTCCGCAGACAAGTATTTTCACGCATACGGTTAAACGAACGCGTCTCATTCCTATATAGCATCAGTTAACACGTTTTAAAGGTGTCGAAAGAGAGCGTTGTAACCAATCGATCCATGACTTTCACCTACATAGCATCAAAGGCCGTTGACGTCGATAAATACAGTTATGCACAGATTTTATCGTAGCATTTAGGCCCTAAAACTACTCATTGCAATTTGTAGTTGCTAATAGTTTCCAGTGTTTGTTTAACGACATCTTCTGGCTGCCAGGACTGTTGAAGTTGGCAACCTCCTTTTACCAGGCTTTGGACTGGCACTATCGGTACCACGAAAAGTGGTGGAATTTCAAGAATTTCTCATTCGTATCTTTTGCAGACTTTATGTGGCGAACGACATTGTAGTGACTGAACGCCTAACCAAGAACTCCCTAGGAAAATACCCTCGACCAATAAATAACCTCCATGGACAATAACCTCCATGGAAAATAACCTCCAGAAAGTTAACCCCCAGTCTTAACCTATTTGCGAAACTTAATAATTTTACGCCTATTTTTTATTTGAATCGTCAATTGAAAGTATGCCAAATTCTGCTTCAACAGTCTTGCTAAAAACCCTGATAAGTCTGCGGCAATCATGTTTGGGTCACACCAACGACTTCGCTCTTTCCCTTCTCATTCCAATGTTGACCTTGCTGGCACGGTTGTTTCGCTACCGACAACAGTTAAAAGACTTAGGGTCATTCAGGACAGTAATCTCACAATCCGATCCCACATAATAAACCTTTGCAAATCTGGCCTCTGTTATCAGATCAATACATAAGGTCTGCTCTGTAATATCAAGGAAATGTCACAGACCATAATTGCCTGCTCTCTTGTCTACTCTTGCCTCGATTATGCCAACTATGTGTTTGTAGGCATATCAGATCTTCAAGTCAACCGTCTTCAACGCATCCAAAATTCTTTGACCCGCATGGTTCTACTTCCATCTTCTCGTTCATAGGGCCTACTCCTTAACTCTGCTCGGTTAGCTGCATTGACTTCCTGTAGAATTCTGAATAAGATTTAAACTGGCTTGTTTGACCTATAAAACCATCACAACGTGCACTCATACCTACCTTCAACCACTACTACTCTCTCCTTAAATTTCGTCACCCAGTCTGCGATCTTCGGGTATCAGGCTTTTGGTTGAGCATCGATATAGCACTGTCATGCATTGCATTCTGCTGCCCCTAAGGAATGGAACCGACTACCAATGTTTGTCAGATGCCTGAACCTCTTCCCTTCCTTAATTAATATTAATATTAATATTACTAAATAATATCAATATTTTTATTATTAGTAGTAGTATTAATAATTCTTATAATGTTGATATTATTCTCATTTATTTTTAACATATTATTTTTATTCTAATAAACACCTTTAAAACGTGTTCACGTGATGCTATATAAAAAAGTGCAAGCGTTGCATCGCTATCTCTGACTCCAAACCGCGAAGGAAAATCCCTTGTGATTGCTTGCAAATTCCCCAAAATGGCTAGAAACAATATAAAAAGAATAATAATGAGAATAAACAACAATAGTAATAAATTATAAATAATAACATAAAACATATTAAATAACAATAATAACAATTAATAATAATTACAATAATAATGTTAACAAAAATAATTACCAATAATAATCATTAGTAATACCTATAATATAATTACAAAAGAAAGATTATAATTTTAATCATTATAATTACTTTAACTTTATTATTATAATTATTATTGACAACAACAATAATACTTCTTACTATTGTTTTAATTATTATAACTCTTTTGCTTTTTATATTAGGCACCTTTGAAAAGCTTTCGCTAAGTGCTATATATTATATGTGACCGCAAACGGCACAATTATTCTGGCAGGTCCAAGCTCGGAAGGAGGGCGACGCTAATGATCCTTGTTTTCACACAGTGCCGTTAAACAGCAGCTACTACTACTAATGCCATAGTTATAGCTATATTGATGTGTGTTTCTATTAGAGCTTTCTTTCCCTGAGAGCCGTCTGAATATATGTCCTTGAGATTGGCATGTATCACGAGCGGATGAGGTTGTCAGGTTGGATTTGTAGGGCAGGTAAGCGAAGAGATCGTCCAAATACTCAACAGAAGCGTAAACTCAGACATTGGCGCGTCCGAAGACAAGAAAAAGGTCGACCAAAAAACCCCAAAGTACGACTTTCTTCCGTTTTCCAAACACGGGAGAATATTGCGCCCTACTGGTCAGTCCGCCACCTAGCGAATGGACTAGAAGTCTCATATGGCAGAACATCTTAATTCTATATGGGAACATTGTAATAATGGGATTCATAAATAATACAGTGCAAATTTCAGTTCAATACAATAGAACTATATACTTCCTCTTTCATAAATTCAGAATTGCACACACAACCATACGAAAAATATAATGGCGCTAAGCAATTTTGCGTCAATGACTTGCTCAAGGTCCGGACCATAGCCCAGTGTAAGACACAATGACCAGCTAAGTGAAGGCTCGAACATGCATAAGACGAGCGCTGGACCAGCCAATCGGATGGATGAATTCCGAGTTCAAGAACATCAGTTGGTAAGAATAGGATAGGATCCACAGTTAAACGACAACTTATGGCAACATAGGCCGTTGACGACGACAGAAATTATCTTGGCATAATACAGCTCAATTATTTCGTATGGCAAGAAAAACAGTTAATGTCGACTAGAAGAAATATAAAAACGCAAGATTACAGCCAGCTACCGTACCATAGGCTTATATAGCTTTAGTTTAAAACGTTTTAAAGGTGTCTAAAGAGACCGCGCTTACCAATCGGATAAAAGTTTAGCGACACCTTGTGGCAACAAACCGGTCAAACAGTATCACCGTTCGTATGTCATTTGTTTACTAGTAGTTGCCATTGTACAGCGACACCTTATAACGGTCATGCATTTGATTACCGGATCGAGAGTTTAAACGACATTTAAAGGCAACAAAAGGCGTGTTGACGGCAGTAGAAAATACTTTTTAAAAGTTCTCAGATTTCCTATGGCAGTTTGCAGTACACGCTCTGAGTAATAGTGAGTATACAATGAAAACGAGAAATTTAACCTATAACTTCCAAAAGAAACAACTTGAAGTTGTCAAAACAGAACTCTATAATGTCACTAACATTCTGAACTGTATTACGCCATCGGGACGACGAGAACTGTTCTGAATAATTTCTGCCGATGTCAACTACAGTGAAGCTAAAACCTTTAATTATTTATTCATAAAATCTGACAAACAAACTCTTGCTTCCCATCGCAAAGTCTTGACGCACAAATTATTACTTATAGGCAGTGCTTCCACTCTCCATTTTCAGAAATCCCAAGATCTTGCCACAAAAATCCCAAGATTGTACTAAAATCCCAAGTTGGCCTAAATGACATACTGTCAGTGGTGCGAGTGGTCGGTTTTTTAAAAGAACTTGTTGATACAAATCATGCTCTGTTGTGTTTCGTAATTCGTAGTCTTTAACCTGTTTTGCAGACTCTGCGTGTTTCACTAGTGCCGACCTGTTAACGCCAATCAGTGTTTTGGAACAAACGCTACATTTTGCTGCACATTAATTTTTATCTCCTCGCTTTGGTTTAAGCCAAAGTTTAAATTATCGATTTTCAGCCATTCCTCGTTGAACAGTTGTCCTTTGCTTTCTAGCGCGGTTCGGCGCCAGTGTCGCCAGACTCAGAGTCAGAATCAAACGATGCCATGACAACTTCCGGTTTAAAACTGTTACGACTTTATGATTTATCCAGATTTAGTCCTTTTCCTTTAATAATTGCGTAAAAACTTGGAACGTCCGTATCGGCGGTAAAATGTATGGAACTATGGATTACAGAATCTACGGATGAAGTATGACATCATGTTCTTCACAAGATGAGTGTAAGTAAGGTACAGAAGCAAACGACCAGTAGCCGTAGACACATGTCCAAAGAGTCACTCAACGACAACAAGTCAACAAGTGCTTATTATTATAATTCCATATCAAATATTAATATTATATTATGACTGTAGACCTTAGTAAAAAATCCCCAGATTGCCATGGAAAATCCCCAGATCCCAAGACGATCCGCCAATTCCCAAGATCTTGGGATAATTCCCAAGGAGTGGAGGCACTGCTTATAGGCCTGGAAAACTCTGATTTATAGAATGCTGTGAAATTATAATAAAGGTGTCTAACGAGAACCTGCTGATCGCGACCAATCTAGCATTACCTTACTATAATCAATTAATACTAATAATAACAGTAGTATAAAATTACTATTATTATTATTATTATTATTATTATAATTTTATTGTTTTTGTTATTATTATTATTATCATTATTATTATTATTATTATTATTATTATTATTATTATTATTATTATTATTATTATTATTATTATTATTATTATTATTATTATTATTAATATTATTATTATTTTTTTTATTTTTTTTTATTTTTTTATTATTATTATTATGTATTGTCAACGTCAGGCGTTGGAAGAGGTATGACATGGTGCTCAGGCTCTTTCCAAGCGCTGTGATAAAGGCTAGGCCTTTATTATTATTATTATTATTATTATTATTATTATTATTATTATTATTATTATTATTATTATTATTATTATTAAAATCATAATATGTTACAAACACCCCTTCACTTGATTCCTATTTGCTTATGGTTTTCACCAAATAATTTATAGTGAATTTATATCATTCTTTACATAGTTACACCGTTATTACACCGTGTTATAATAAAGACGCTTAGCGTCGCCCTCCTCCTCTATCCAGATTTTGGACTGGCATTGCCAAGTACGAGCAGTGACGGCGTTAATGCTTTACATTATGGATCCAGAGTTTAACCATGGCTACAAAGGCCGTTGACGTCGACAGAAATTAGTTTGAACAAGTCTCACCGTTCCAGTGACACAATAACTGCACAACCCGAATTGATTACTTGGAAGCGGATGACGCCTATATAGTGCCTTTGGAGGACGTTACAAAGGTGTGCAAGGACAACATTTCGTCATTCAACGTTGAGCAAAAACTAACTGTTACAAGGACCGTTGACCTTTTCCAACCAAGAGTGCACTAAAACCGATTGGATGGATTGATATAAACAGTTTCAAGACATCTTATGTCATCAAAGCGTGGGGCGTGGTGGCTCAGTGGTAAGTTCGGCGCCTTGCGACCGGAGGGTTGCAGGTTCGAATCCCACTCTAGCCGCTGCGAACGGACCTTGGGCAAGTCCTTCACTCACAATTGCTCGTGGCGCTTCGGCGTGAAAATTCCGGCACAGTATCAAATGCTGTAGTAGGGAGCGCCTCTGAGTAGTAGTAGACTTCGAGAGGCGCTATAGAAATATCAGGAATAAAGCGATGACCTTACCTTGCCTCTCTGCATTAGGATTGGACATATTGAATGCAGTTTCCAGTGTTTAACGACGTCTTATGGCTGCCTCTATTACATGATAAATGTTTGGCTAGTTATTGCTTAACGACCCTGCATCATAACAGGATGAATAGCTTCCAATCTTCGTTTAATCAGGCCTGGGATTGGCACAACCATAGTACGGGCATTGGCAAAGTGCATGCATCTGAACGATACAGTTTTCATATAAATCGAATGGATGGATGGATTCAGAGTTCAACCACATCTAGCAACAAAGGCTATAATTGATGTCAGTTCATTTCGAACAGTTCACACCTTTTCTATGGGATAATACATAACCCAAGCCGGGAATACCCACTTAGTTAAGCAAAACGGCGATTCTCCTGTTCTTATACGTAAATGTTATCCTTAAAAGAGGTGTGTAATTTTAAAAACAGTTATCACAGTTCTTATGCCATAAGACAGCCAAAAATGGAAAGGTGACTAAACATCATGTACGATGTAGTGCGCAGTACTTAGTGTAAGGAATAAGAGGGAGGGATATGAAAGAAGCATGGGGTTTGGGGAGGGAATCGAGGAGGGTTAACAAGGAGGTGAGGCAGGAGGAACACGAAGAGGAGGAAGTGGAAGAGTAGGAGGAGGAGGAGGAGGAGGAGGAGGAGGAGGAGGAGGAGGAGGAGGAGGAGGAAGTGGAAAAGGAGAATGAAGTGGAAGAGGAGAAGGTGGAAAGAGCGGAAGTGGCGGAAGAGGAAGAATAGGAAGAAGAGGAGGAAGTGGAGGAGAAGAAGAGGAAAGAGGTGGAAGTTGAGGAGGAGCAGGAAAAAGAAGAAAAAGATAAAGAAGAAAAATAAGAAGAAGAAGAAGAAGAAGAAGAAGAAGAAGAAGAAGAAGAAGAGGAGGAGGAGAGGAGGAGGAGAAGGAGGAGGAGGAGGAGGAGAAGAAGAAGAAGAAGAAGAAGAAGAAAAGGGAAGAAAAAGCGGAAGAGAGAGAAAGAAGAACAAACAGAAGTGGAGAAGGAGAATGGGAGGGGAAGAGGAGGAGAAGGAAGAGGGAACGAGATGTAGGAAGAGGAAGAGGAGGACGAGGAGGAGGAGGACGAGGAGGAGGAAGAGGAGGTAGAAGAGTAACAGAAGACGACTGAAGAGATGTAGGGAATGTGGAGGAGAGTTAGAATGGAGAAGCATGTTTAAATGACAACGATGACGATGCTGATGAAGACGACGAGGAGGTGGAAAAAAATCTGAGAGGAGGATGTGAATGAAAAGGATGCGGTAGAACAGTTGAAGAAAGAGAAGAAGAAAGCGAAGAGGAGGATGTGGAAGAGAATACGGAGAGGGTAACAATGAGGTGTATGGATTAAATGAAGATGCCGCGGTGGCAGAAGGGAGTGGGAATGAGCAGAGTGCAGAAGAGATGGATGATATTAGCATGGCAAATGAAGATTTAAAAACGTTCGTCCGTAGAACAGAGTATTTCGCTTCGAATGCGGTGATCGGCGGCGGCGGTGCCACTGCTGCAGGGAGCGGAAGGCCGACCAAGGCAACGACGACGACGACTCAGCCGCAAGCGATTGAGTTTTATGGCTTGACGAGAATCCGCTTTCTCTCTCTCCCTCTTTCTCTCCTAAGCCCCATAAAACACCGTATCACGCAGCCAGATTAGCAGCTCATATATAATGGCTGTACGCCGACTGTCTCTCTCTCTCTCTCTCTCTCTCTCTCTCTCTCTCTCTCTCTCTCTCTCTCTCTCTCTCTCTCTCTCTCTCTCTCTCTCTCCCTCTTTTTCTCTGTCTGTCTATCTCTGTATATATATCTCTCTCTCTGTCCCTCTCTGTCTCTGTCTGTCTTTGAGCTGTCTCTCTCTCTCTGTTTCTCTGTCTGTCTGTCTGTCTCTTTGTCTCTCTGTTTCTCTCTATCTCAATCACTCTGTCTCTGTCTCTCTCTGTCTCTGTTTCTTTTCCTCCTTATTTCACTCTTCGTCTCAATCTCTCTGTTTCTCTCTCTTTGTTTATTTCTCTCTCTCTCTCTCTCTCTCTCTCTCTCTCTCTCTCTCTCTCTCTCTCTCTCTCTCTCTCTCTCTCTCTCTCTCTCTCTCTCTCTCTCTCTCTCTCTCTCTCTCTCTCTCTCTCTCTCTCTCTCTGTTTATCTCTCTTCTTTCAATCTATGTCTCAATCTCTCTGTTTTTATCTCTCGCTGTCTCTCTGTTTCACCTTCTGTTTCTGTCTCTCTCTGTCTACCTCTCTCTAACTCCCTCTGTGTGTATATATCTCTCTCTTTGTTTATTTCTCTTGTTTCAATCTCTGTCTCAGTCTCTCTGTTTTTTCTCTTTCTGCCTCTGCCTCTCTGTCTCACCTTCCGTCTCTCTCTAACTCTCTATGTGTGTATCTCTGTCTCTGTCTGTCTGTCTCTCAGTGTGTGTGTGTGTGTTTCTCTCTGTTTCTCTGTCTGTCTAATTGTTTCTGTCTCAGTCGCTGTCTCTCTCAGTGACCACTCTCTCTTTCGTGTGTCTTTCTGTCTCCTTCTCTCTGATTGTCTGTCTTCTGCCTGTCTCTTTATTTTTCAGTCTCTGTTTCTCTCCGTCTCTACCTCCCTCTATCTCTGCCTCTCTCTGTTAATCTCTCGTCCTCTCTCTCTCTCTGTCTGTCTCAATATATCTTTCTGTCTCTCTCAGTCTCTCTCTCAGTCTCTCTGTCTATCTCTCTCTATCTGTCTACCTTTCTCTATCTGTCTGTCTGTCTCTCTTTCTCTCTCCACTGTCTGTCTATATTTATGTCCGTCCGTCCGTCCGTCCGTCTGTCGGTTTAACATCTTTAGATGAATTCTATATGCGATTCTTAGTCTCTCTTGAGCCATGCCAGGAAAAGTTTAATAATAATAATAATAATAATAATAATAATAATAATAATAATAATAATAATAATAATAATAATAATAATAATAATAAGAACAACAACAACAACAACAACAACAACAACAACAACAACAACAACAACAATAATAATAATAATAAAATGGTAGATTATAATTATCATCATATGCAAGGTTCTTTTTAACACCTTTAAAATATATTTCAACTATGCTTAATATTAACCTGACCCTACTTTCTGACACTCTGCCAAACTAATTTCTGTCGACGTCAACAGCCTTTGTTGCTATAAGATGTCGTTAAACCCTGGATCCATCCATCCATCTGACACTTCTGGTCTTATCTCTCTTCCCGAACTTACTCCGTTATAACATCGGAAAACTCATCTCAATCATGCCCTACCATGATTATTGGTGCTCCGCTAGATTCTGATCTTGGGTCCCTTTTGTCCATCCTTTACAGTACGCTACTCAGCTCACTTATCAAAAGCATCCTCAGTTGACCATCACCTATACTGTATGCTGACAATACTCAGTGGTCATCTCTTTATCTCCAAACAAATTCTCCAAATGTATCTTCCTCACGTGCATGTTTGCCCAGGTTAGTTTGTTGCAGTGTGATTCTCCTTACAGATTTTATTTTAGTTATAGTTACAGTTATAGTTAGTGGTTTTTCATTTTAGTTATCGTTACAGTTATAGTTAGTATTATTTTTTAGTTATAGTTACAGTTATAGTTAATGGTTTTTAATTTTAGTTATGGTTACAGTTATAGTTAGTATTATTTTTTAGTTATAGTTATAGTTATAGTTACTGGACTTTTATTTTAGTCAATTTTAGTTAGTACATAATATTGCAACCGGCACCAATGGCTTTCCACCTGGTCCCTATGGGGTCATCGATTAATTACGTGAACAAATTTTTTGGCAGTTTTTGATCTCCTCCCCTTGCCAACAACTGTCATACATTCAAGGACCCCCCCAGAAAAATTATGTCGAAGAAAATGACACAAGCATTAGGATTACCCCACCCCAGAAAATTTCTATGACTCTAACAAATGCAAAAAAACTGAAATTGCCGAAAAACGAAATGTTGTTATTTAGATATGAATTTGATACTTAATGGCTACAGTACATGTCGAATCACTGTCTGTCACAGCTCTAGATAGTTAATGGATTTTTTCCATTCAAAAACACAATATCGTTTTCTTTTAAATGTGTGCTCAATCTGATGTTTAGTATGAACCAGGGGCGGATCCAGAAGCTCTGTCAGGGGGGGCCAAAAATGTTTTAGTCATCTCCAATGCCTTATTGATGTCTTCAGTCTACATCTACGGGACCCGCGTTCTGTGTACATATTACTCATCCACGCCTACAGGGGGGCCACGCCTGTGTAAACATCATCAAACGCCCATAAAACACATGTTAAAAATAAATAAACATTTCAAATGGAAGGGGCCATGGCCAGATTGGCCCCCCCTGTATCCGCCCCTGGTATGAACATTTATAATTTGAACATGAACATAATAACTTTTTTATTTAAAATCAAAACAAGTTTCTCACTGTTTAATATTAACAACTGAAAAAAAATATCTTTCCATCAAAAAGAAACTTGAAATATTTGATTTTTGAGAAAAACCCGGGATATTCGCAAAGAGAATATGCAGCACATTTTCTCACTTTATCTGGGAACAATAAACAAGATAATTTAAAACAAAGAAAAGATCTTTAGAGACATATTGACTACAAGATTAATATGACTACTAATTTTGCGAATTTGCGCTATAGTCAACTTGCGCTGCAATCGCTATAGAGACGTTTACACAATAATTACATTTAATAAAATGAGCGCATCCATAGGGCCTATCTATAGGGCCTATATTTAGACTATAAATATCGATGAATGAACCACTACTACTGGATTAATTCACAAAACCAACATCCAGGCGAACATAGGCTGTTGTAACGCATTTCCACGTTCTTATGTTTATCGATATTGCACTTTTTATTTCATTAACGAAAATAGCGATGAATTTTCGTTAGTGTTATTTTCGTTATAGTTATAGTGGTAATCCTGGGTTTTAGCGTCGGAAATTATTTCATTGAAAAGTTCTAATACAATAATACAATAAATAATCATCGTTCATTCAACTTCTAGTTTCAGTTATATTTTAATCGATTATCCAGCTTCTAGTTTCGTGAACATTTTCATCAATCTTCCAACTTCTTGTTTGAGTTTAACTGTGAAATGTTTTCATCGCTCATGCAATGTAAATAATTTCCGACGCTAAAACCCAGGATTACCGTTATAGTTATAGTTAATAATATTTTTTAGTTATAGTTATAGTTATCGTTAACGAAATCATTTTTTGTTCGTTAACGAACATTTTCGTTATCGTTAACGTTAACGAGAATCACACTGGTTTGTTGATAGGATCAATAATTGTTTCAGGCACCAGGCATGCAGATTGCAGAACTTAAGTCAGCTGCGCTCTTACCTATAGTTTTCAACCAAGTATTAATTTGAACTTCTCGTTTCCTTATCCGTCTGACTGTCTGCCTGCCTGACCCCTTTGAATCTGGACCTGGAACCGATTTCACCCCCTGCCTATCGATTATGTTTTGACTAAGCGCCTGTGAATAAGCTGGTTCCCACGACCTAGCGTTTTTTGGCGCTTTAGAAATTTCTAGATTACGATTACGATAAGGAAGTCTATAAATTTTATATAGGGCCTAAGTGGATTCTAAGGCTGAATATATTTCCAGAATCTTCCTTTTGGTTATACTGAATTTGCTGTTTATTAATTACATAATTTATTATTAAATAACAGATTTCCTTTATCTCTAAATAATTTGTTGAATTAATCTAAGATATTTCTGGTCCCTTCTTTGTCAGCGTGCACATGTCTGCCATTTCCTTTCCAGATAAACCGATATGGCTAGGGATCTATATGCTACAACAATATTAATATGTTTTAGTTTATCATCTATAAATTCGAGATAGAGACTATATAGGCCGTGCACTAGACCTATTCTCTCGTATAGATGTGGATATATGCTTGATGAATCAGTAAATATGATATATTTATTTGCGTTTTCAATTCCATTTTCAATAATACATTTAATTGCTTCAATAGTGGCTGTTAATTCAGCTGAATAAATCGTGGAGTCATTTGCTATTCTGTAAATATTAAGAGGGGCCTATGTAACTATATAAAAGGTAGAGCCTACAGAAAGCTGCTGAAACTATACTTTCAAGCAGGCTTTCAAGTGTAGTCCTACATGCAGATCCATCCGTTTAGATGGGTGTGTAATCAAGATATTTATTTATTAATTCTAATGATAAAGATGACATATTAATAATCAGGGAGTATGTCTTTTTGTTGATTTGTTGATATGGCCTTTCAAGGACAGATCGACTTTAATTTATTAAGCCAAGAAAATTGAGTGATGACTATTGAGTGATAAAATCCAGCACAATAACGTCCAAGTAAGGACTATTTACAGTATTTAGTAAACCCAACTTACAGGTGTTTAAGCACAGTATGGTCTTTGATTATTACTCAGATTTAAATTCTCAGTCAAATTATTATTATTATTATTATTATTATTATTATTATTATCATCATTATTATTATTATTATTATTATTATTATTATTATCATCATTATTATTATTATTATTATTATTATTATCATCATCATCATCATCATCATCATCATCATCATCATCATCATCATCATCATCATCATCATCATCATCATCATCATCATCATCATCATCATCATCATCATCATCATCATCATCATCATCATCATCATCATCATTAGGGTGGAGTGAGAAAAAAAATTCTTTCCTTTTTATAAGCTAGACTATTAATAATGTGCCAAATGTCCATAGTAACAATCCTGCCAAATGATATTATTTTCTGACAACTGCTTGATCGCCCTTCGCCCAATTGAAATAATTGGCATTGTAACCATTTAAGTGGGCGTTTAAATGAAGCATTTCGACGATGCCAAAGGTAGGTTTGATTTACATATGTGATACAGTTTCACAGAACCATCCAATAGTATAATAAAAGTATTATTTAGAAAGTAAAACGATTGCGCTACAAGAAAGATTTCGGATGGCGTATGAAAACTAGGTCATTCATGGCGGTTTTATGGCTGTGAAATCAAGACGTTTTCGCTTTATTTCAATGCAACTCTTACACCGCTTACTCTTAAAATCAGAATCAGTTAAAACTAAGCCAAAGCAGAATCGCCAATGTCAAAGAATGACAATGTCGCTACCTTCACTCGCTAAAGCTTGCGATCGGACCGGAGTCTCTTATAGATCGGCTGCTGTATTAGCAACATCAGTTCTGCATGATCTTGGTCTCGTGTCGCCGATCGACCGATCTAAAGTAATCGATCGAAGCAAGATCCGCCGAGAACGCAGCAAAACTCGTAAGGAACTTCAGCAGAATGATTATCAGTTGGACCACACTCACACTGGCATGGAGGGAGTATTCTTTGATGGGGGCAAGGATCAAACTTTGACACAAGTTCTCGGCGACGACAACAAGTACCACAAAAAAAACCTAACGGAAGAACACATAAGCATCATCGCAGAGCCGGGTTCTTCATACTTCAGCCACACGACTGCGCCATCAGGCTCCAGCAAAGACATAGCTGAGTCATTAGTCGCTAGTTTGAAAGAGCAGAATGCGAAGACAGAGAACATTAAAGTTGTAGGGTGTGACGGCACAAATGTGAACACGGGACACAGCGGGCGTTATTCGGCGACTGGAAGAAACCTTCCAGCATCCTCTGCAGTGGCTGGTATGTCTGCTCCATGCCAATGAGCTGCCCCTGCGCCATCTATTTCAGGCACTCGACGGCGAGACTACAGGCCCGCGCGGATTCTCTGGACCTATCGGAAAGAGGCTAGTGACGTGTAGCGAACAGCCTGTCTCTTCATTTGCACCAGTACAACTGACCGAGCAACTGTCCAGTGTCGACCCGAAGGAGTTGAGCACAGATCAGCGATATCTATTGGAAATGTGCAATAGTATCAGCAAAGGTGAATGTAGCATCGATCTGGCAATGCGAAACCCTGGTTGCCTGAATCACTCACGATGGCTAACGACAGCCAATAGAATCCTCCGATTATATGTCAGCGACATGGAACCGTCACAGAATCTGAAAACGGTGGTGACGTTCATCATTCGCGTATATGCTCCAACGTGGTTCGCCATAAAAGCCCAGTCGTCATGCAAAGATGGAGCTAGGCACCTTCACCAGATCCTCGTCAAGTCACGATACCTCAGCCCTAAGCACAAGAAGATCGTCGACCCCGTCATTCATCGCAACGCATACTTCGCTCACCCGGAGAATCTCCTCTTAGCCATGATGACGGACCATCGACCACACATACGTGAGCTGGGCCTGCGACGAGTGATGAAGGCCAGAGCTGAAGCAGATCCCAATGGACAAATACGGAGGTTCAAGGTTCCCGCAAAACTCAACTTCAACGCTGTGGAATACTTCGACATGATCGACTGGGCAGTCTGCCCTATCTCGGAGCCTCTCGTAATCAAGGCAATGACAGACACTGAGCTAAGGGATCTCATCACGACGGAGGTGACTCCAACAGTCACCTTCCCAAAATTCCCCAGCCACACGCAAGCTGTGGAAAGACACGTGAAGCTGGTGACCGAGGCGGCGATAGCTGTTTGTGGACAGAAATCGCGAGATGGCTTCATCCGTGCACGCGTCGATTCTCGACAGCTAATGCCCACGTTCGAGTCAAAACGTGACTTCTCTCACTTCACCTTGTAACTGTTTGTGACTTTGAAATCAAAGATACTGTAATAATCAAGGCATCTGATTGCATTAAGATGACTATTGACTAGTTGACTACCTTACCTAGACTGTGGAGCAGTGTGGACTCTAGTGTAGACTAGAGTGTAGAGTAGACTGTAGAGTGTAGACTGTAGACTAGAGTGCAGAGTGTAGACACTAATCTACCTACATGTATATCGTTCTGATGTCGTTTAGTATTGCAAAATAAAAAGTTGCGAAGGGCGATCAAAACATTAATCAAAATTCTTGTAATTTTTACACAGTGTTCTATTGATCTATTGGCACCTTTTGACATATGTAGCTAATTAAAATTCAGAAAAAAAATTTTTTTGCCATTTTCACTCCACCCTAATCATCATCATCATCATCATCATCATCATCATCATCATCATCATCATCATCATCATCATCATCATCATCATCATCATCATCATTATACGAAAGGTGAGCAAAGGGCGAGAAAACCCTCCAAAACCATCAGTCTCCGTATCCAAAAGTCCGAACAAGTGACCGAAAGACGGAGGACGGCTCGATCGGTGGATGAGCCCGGTGGCCCTTTTCGGTCGGTAGTCAGGCAAACCAAGGAGGAGCCACACGTGTATTGGAAGAGAAATTTACTGACAGCCTACAACCGGTGTCGACCTCTAGCGAAAGAAAATATGGACCATTGATCGCGTCTGGTCCCTTGAGAGGTTACCCGAGGGGCTGGACAAAGGAGGGAAGAGGGAAGGAGGGATAAAATTGGGAATCGTGTGGTAAACTTCAGGAATCTCCATCTTTTCGATGACAGTTACATAAGATCAGTTCCGCAAGCTAGCCCTGAGGCAACCATGGGTATGAAGCGTTAGCAACTTCATTTTCTTAGTCTCGGCATATGATAGCGGTTGGCCAGTACTTTCACTCGCCGTCTCATCTTCCCACCGACAGTGTACGGTCAGTGTACTCGTTATAGCTGAGTTGGCTAGAGGGCGCAAGTGGAGCAGAAATCTCGAAGCAAATTTCTGCCCTGGCGGGGATTTGAACTCTCTACTTGTCGATCTGTCCAGCACGTTAATCACTGCACTATCGAGCACCCCATGTTTAATCACTAGTCTATACAGCACCCTTAGCAGTTACCCTCTCCAAAATCAGTACAAGGGCACTGCAGGGTACATGCCCCTCAAGCATGACCCAGAGGCCGAATAAACAATCTGCCGCCTTTAGGACAAACTGAAACACTTTAATTTTCGTTTCTGAAGACAACTATTAGTACAATCCAACTTTACAACGTTTTACCATTGTCATTAATATCGCATTGTTTAAACTATATTTATTTATTGTAGTCTCGCAGTATTAAATTTGGTGTTTAATTTATCATTTTAAAATCTTTAATTGTTAAGTTATGCCGTTCTCAGGAATTGCGCCCCCTCCAGGCGATGGCCTTCCTTGTTTCTGTATTAAATCCGCCTCTGCTATTGTTTCTTCATTACTACGTGAGTTGAATCCAGGCCCAGCCCCCGCCCTCCACGCTGGATCGCCACCTCCTTCCTCGCCGGGTCGTCGGGTAGCCGGGTATCCTGTCTTCCGCCCACTTATTGGGGCGGCAAAGGCAGCATGTCGACCGGTGAGTTGTAATTCTATAAGATTTGTTGTTTCCTCTTCAGCACTCCATTCCGGTCATTTCTGCTGGTCAGTGGTCATCGTATGGTCATTATATGTCCGGTCACAGAGCCGGGCGACGACCATCCATTACGTACGCCTGACGGGGCTGCAAGAAGCAATCGTTGGAGCGGGCCATAAAACCTGGGAGCGTCCATCACGGACCGCGTTTGAATATAGTGCGCCCTAGATCAAGTGCGGAATGATCCCGGCACGCGATTGGTTGGTTAGTCGGCTGCTAATGTCACGCGAAACGCGATTGGTCGAATTACGGGTCGCGACGTCATGAATTAAAGATTTCTTGAATAATATGAATAGTGTTTTTATGGATAATATGAAAATATAATCGTATCGTTTACTACGTCATTAATTAGTAAGAGTTTATAAAAATTATATGAATAATATGTGTAGTTGTGTTTGAATGAAAATCATATTGGAATATAAAGTTGTGGTTGTCGTAGCCGATGAATGTCTTTTTTGGTAATAATAAAAAATTGAAAATAATTATGATACGTGTCATCCATCGCAAGGCGTGTCTAAATCGAACTTAGATCATTGTAATTCTTTTAATTTGAACAGATTCCTTATACACCTCTTTTCATGGGTCACAGCAGCATTTATATAAGAGAATACCTTGCAGCTGATCATTGAGCAGTCAAGTTTCAGTTAAAATTAAATATAGCCTTTAATAAAGCATCTTTACATTTTAAGTTGTTAAGCATTGCCGACCTCCGGAATGTTCCGGATAGGTCCTATACTTATGTGTGAATTAGGCCCTAGTCATTAGGCTGTTCACGTGATTAAAAAAACTGTCGTTTTCACACTTTCTATATATTTCTACAACATTGTTTGATTATATTGGGTGATAATTTCTTGAAAATTCAAAAGTAGAACAAGAATGCCGTATCATAATTACATAAGTTGTAATTGAAGCTGTTTTAACATTTTGATATAGATTAAGACTCTCATTACATTAAGACTGTTCATCAAGAATTTTTACATTAAAATTGTGTGTGTATGAGAATTGATACAAAATGTTGTTTCATTTTCATCAAATACCTCCTTATAATAATGGTATATGGTATCTGAGAAGCTATAAAGCGCCTCTTACAGTGCGAACTATTCAGAGGCGCTCTCAGCATGTGAGCCTCGCGGAAACAGAAAAGACTTTAAACGATGAACAACAGAGAGAGAGAGAGAACTTAGAAGTACAGTCCCACGCAGTACCAAAGGAAGGGAGTTCCACAGGGATGGACCCACGACAGCGAAAGAGCGAGACTGAGCCACGGCAGACCTCACCCGGCGAACGAACGGAAGAAGGCGATTCAGGGAACGTAGGGGTCGATAAGAAGAAGCTGAGAGAGGTTTGCGCATCAGGTCACAAAGGTAGGCTGGAGCCAAGCCCTGTTGCGCCTGTAATACATGTATCACAGACATTGTTGACTGTCCGCCACTGCTCATACAATGGCAGTGTCAGTCCCAAGCATGGATAAAAGAGGAGGGCGACGCTAATCATCTTTGCTGTGACACTTCATCGTCAAACAGCGACTAACCCTCAGTAATATAGAGTGAACATACACTTATGGGTAAGGTAACATCGACATAAAACGTCCCGGTAGCCTCAAGATGTCGCTAAACGCGAGAAACTAGGCTAATGACACTCGATTTTTAGACACCTTTAAATATGATCCTCGGGCGATATTAATTCTATTACTCTGATTGATGTGCATATTATACAATACTGAATTTTAGAGCTGTACAAATGACACAATTGTTTACAATAACACACCTCTTTTAAGGCTAACATAGCCCTATAAGAATAAGCAGAATAGAGATCATCTATTGGACTTCCATCTATCGTGTAATGATGCAATCGAAACACTTGGTTAAAACTATCTTCAATAATTACACACCTCTTTTAAGCTTTAAGTTTTAACTGCAATATTCTTCCTATAAGCGAAAACAGAAGCGTGAACTTACATTAAGCACGTTGGGTTTTGGAGCGCGCCATTTTTAAATAGCTCTGAACCAAATACGCGACGATGTACAGACTGTATTATGCCACAGGAACGATGAGAAATGTTCAACTTTTCTGAGAAATGTTCAAATTTTCTGTCGACAAATTTTATTTCGGTCAATGTCGATAGCCTTCATTACCATAAAATGTCGTTAAACTCTGAATCCTTAACATGACCAGTAGATTAGCACAACCAGTCACTGATACGGATATCTATTACTCTAGATCAAGGGTGCCTAAGCTTCTTGGTGAAGGTAAGAGATCACGCAGTTCCTCGACATCCTTTTAATTAGCTCTCCACATAAGGATTGCGAGTTGAGCTTTATCAATTAAAACCCATCGAGCATTAACCTATGAAACTGGAGCACATCAATCCTCTTAACGAAATTTTCTTTAATGTTGGAAGATAATATCATCAACCCGCCTTGATGTGATAGACTTGTATTTTTACAATAGACATTTATATGGAGAGGCAGTCTTAATAAATACCCTCAAGCAATCTTTTATAAATACTTTTAAATGGGGATAAGAGCGCTTTCTTTAGACACCTTTAAAAAGTTGTCAATAATTGACTACTTTTTAAAGGTGTCTAAAGAAAGCGCTCAATTATTGATCTCATATATATAGGCATGGACACGTTACAGCTCATTAATATTTGATAGCTGTCGGGGGTATCAAATGAATAGAAGGGCAAAGCTCTTGATTGAAGAACATAAGATCTTGAAACGCAATGTTCGACCCAGCCTTCCACCCCGTATAGAGGGCTGCTGTAAAATGAGCGGTAGCCTAACAGACTGCCAAGATTTGTGTTCTATGAGACCTTGATAATAGTAGTGTCATTATGTTTTAATGTTACTTACTGCGGTGTGTCAGTGAGCTTGTCAATAAACACAATTATAAAAACACAAAAAGCTTTCCTCTCGCTTCAGCTATCAAATAGCTGACCTTAGATGTTGTTTCCGAATTATTGCTTACAGCTTTGAAAAATATCTATTGTCAAGTAAGGCTTCGTTTAAGTGAATTCGCTCGGTCCATTATTCGTACTTGGCCGACTATCTTTTCCTTACAGATCAAATATAATACCATCAGCGTGCTCGATGAAAAAATTCCTCCGTCCTCGTATTTTAGAAAACTCTATTTCCGGAGTCAGATAAACCGCCTCCCAGCTATTCAGAATGCTCTCGCCCGTACTAAAACCCCCAAACACTACTACATCACTTCTCTCCTCAAATCACTCCACTGGCTCAAAATACCCGAACGAATAGAATGTAAAGTCATATCACTTACCTATAATACACTCCAATCTTCCCAGCCCTCCTATCTCCGGCAGCTGTTCACGGTTCAACCATTCCGCTCAACCCGCTCCTCTTCCGCCCTAAAACTTCTCCGCCATTGCATCACCTCATTACTAAAATTTGCGAATCGCTCCATAGTCATAGCCAGGCCCGGATTTAGGCATGGTCACAATGTGCCAGTGCACAGGGGCCCCACCACAAAGGGACTCCACCACAAAGGCGCAAGAAATTGTTTGACATGTGTATCATAATTGATTATAAATATTTCAGTAGTTTGCAGTGTACACAGCACAATTTAACACAAATATCTAAAACTAAGAAACAGTTAAAAGGTCAGAAGATAGTTCGTCTCGGGGGTGAAGTCATGTCAAATTAGTGAAACTTTGCATGGTTTCTTCTTCGTAAATTCGGTCATCAGAACCTCAAAGTTGATCTCACGCAGAATGCCAGCTTCTATGCTCATCAGAGCCAGGTGGGACAACCGCTCATTCCCCATCGATGAGCGAAGTCTGTCCTTTATCAGTTTCATTGATGAGAATGAACGTTCCACACTACAGTTACTGACCATCAGCATCAGACATATGCGGTGTGCTACCTCCACATTAGGAAATGATCCCTGAACTTGATTCTGGAGTATCAGCCGATACACGAAATTCTCTCTCGAAACATCTTGAGCTAGTTCGTCCTTAAATGTGTCCACTGAGTCAACAAACTGCACAAGCTCATTTCCTAAGCATGCATCAAGGTCGTCCTTATAGACCTCAACGAGATTAGAAACTTTGACTTAAAGAGCAGATTAAAACAAAGTAACGACTGCAGCGTAATTACTAGTTCTAGCTTCAATTAGTAAGCTTTACCTTATGGATATGCTGGAGTCGCAGCGTCGTGACTCGTGAGCAAATCAGGCATCATCCGTGCTAGGCCTTCGACGTGCTATGGGCCTCCACCGAGGCGATGCACTGGTGCCTCCACCTAAGTCATAGCCCTGGTCATAGCTGTCCCCACCCTCTGGAACAAACTTCCACTAGAACTACAAAAAATATCTAATCCATCCTATGAACTCACCAAAACCTCACATCTTGCCATCTCTCCACAGGTCCTTCACTCAAAACTGAAAACATTGCTTTTCACAAATCTTATCCTAATTCCTCCTCTTCCCCATACCTCCCGCACCGCATCAACTCTAAACGCCACCCATCTAAACCGTCTGACTGTTCCTCTGCCTGACCCCTTTGGACCTTGACCTGGAACCGATTTCACCCATGCCTATCGATTATGATTTGACTAAGAGCCTGTGAATAAGCTGGTTCCCGCGACTT
>OY744605.1:83851878-83874378 GCA_963556255.1 Allolobophora icterica | reverse complement strand
CCGTTATCCTAGCCATGTCCCTTCCCCTACGGACATCTTGTTCGATAATTTTGTGACGAAATTGAATCCAAGGCTCGGGATCTTGAAATCGCTTTTGTGGGGTTACCTCTGGGACAGGGAGTGGGGAGGTGTTAGGGAATGGCGGAGGGGGTCTTGTAAATCCGGAAAGCGGGTCGCCGGGGCACAGATCTCCAGCCACCCGGGGGAAATTGACGCGATCTGCGTTGATGGGGTTCACGACGGATCGACGGAGGTACACAGATCATCTTGCTAAGCCTGCGTTGAGAAATGACCGTTCTATCGATCAACACCCTGTCTCTATCCATCCCTTCTTTCCTATCCATCCTATCCTTCCTTATCATTCCCTATCCTTCCTTATCCTTCCATGATTCCCTGTCCTTTCTGTTTCTCTGCCTCTCTATTTCCCTCACTCCCTGCCTCCATCCTACTCTTTCTCACTGCCTTCCTTTATCCTTCTATGCCTACCTGACTTCCATTCGCCATCCTACCCTTCCTCACTGCCTTCTGCCTTCTTATTTTCCTCACTGCCTTCCTTTCCCATTCTAAGCCTCCATGCCCTCCTGCTTCCAACCTACTCTTCCTCACTGCCTTCCTTTCCACTTCTAAACCTCCCTGCCTTCCTGCCTTCATCCTACTCTTCCTCACTGCCTTCCTTTCCACTTCTAAGCCTCCTTCCCTGCCTTCCTGCCTCCATCCTCTTTCCCACTGCCTTTCTTTCTACTTCTACTCCCCCTGCCATCCTGTCTCCATCCAATTCTTCCTCACTGCCTTCCTTCCGCCTTCTCTTCCTCCCTACCTTTCTACCTACGTCTTTCTCTGCCTCCCTGCCTTCCTTTCTCCAACCTACACTTCCACACTGCCTTCCTTTCTCCTTTTCTCCCTTCATGCCTTCCTACTCTTCCTCCCTGCCTTCCTTTCTCCTTCTCTTCTGTCCTGACTCCATCATACTGTCCCTTCTTGCCTGTCTTTGTCCGTACCTCTGTGTCTCACTCCGTCGATCAGACGCAAGGAATACGTGGGAGGGAGAATGGCCGACCCTTGAAAATCAATTCCACATTAGCCGAGTCACGGAAACGAAAGGATGAGGAATGAGTTAGGACGAAAGGACAGGAAAAGCAAAGCCTAGAAAGGACGGATACAAGGAGGGAAGGAAGGATGAGAGGGAAGGACAAACGGAAAGAAGGAGGGACAGAAGGAAGGAAGCAAGCAAGGAAGCAAGGGCAGAAGGTAGGAAGGAAGGAAGGAGAGGCAAAAGGGAGATAAGAAGGAGGAAGAAATGACGAAAGGTAGTAAAGAAGAAAGGATGGAACGAAGGGAGGAAGGAAGGAACTAATAAAAGAAGTAACAAAAGAAAAAAGAAGGAAGGAACTATAGAAGGGAATCAAGAAAGAAGAACAGAAAAAGGAAGGAGAAAGGTAAGGAAAGAACGCAGAAAAGACAGAAAAGACAGAAAAAGAATGAAAGACGAAAGAAAGGAAGGAAAAGCGAGATGAGAGTAGAGTGGAGAGAAGGAAGGAAGGAAGGAAGGAAGGATGGACAGAACGTAGAAAGAAATTAATAAATCAAAAGGAACGAAGGATGAAATCAAGGAGGGAAAGAAAAAAGCAAGAACCAAAGGAAGCGAGATACATAGGGTGATGGATTAAAACAGGGATGGCGGACCATTTGAATGGCGTGTGCCAGAAGTACGGTATGGCATTGTATGGTTATTGGGAATGTATGAAGAGCCTCTCACAGTGCGATCTGTTCAGAGGCGTGTGAGCCTCGCGGAAACAGAAAAGACTTTAAACTATGAACGAGAGAGAGATTGAGAGAGAGAGAGAGAGAGAGAGAGAGAGAGAGAGAGAGAGAGAGAGAGAGAGAGAGAGAGAGAGAGAGAGAGAGAGAGAGACAGACAGACAGACAGACAGACAGACAGACAGACAGACAGACAGACAGACAGACACACACACACACACACACACAGACACACACACACACAGACACACACAGACACAGACATACATACATACATACATACATACATACATACAGAGACAGACAGACAGACAGACAGACACACACAGACAGACCGAGACAGAGCGACATAGACACAAAATCAGAGACAGACAGAGAGAGACAGATACAGAGACAGTATCACTCCATCAGTAGTAATCCATTGTTAAACGACATCCGATAGCTACAAAAGCCGTCGACGTCTTTAAAGTTCACTGATATAGTTCAGTTCATTTTCATATAATTTTCGTCGATGTTGGATCCAACGTTTAACGGCATCTTATGGCAACAAAAGCCTTTGAAGTCGACAGAAATTATTTTAGCATAATACAGCTCTACTAAACCTAAAAAACAATACAAATCCATTCCGCGCTTCTGCTTTCTCTTATAGGTGTTGCCCCCAACAGAGGCGTGTAATTATTTTGAATAGTTCCCACCGTTCGTACAATACATTCATCGCCAAATGAAATAGTCATCCATACAATATAAAGCTCCTCTGCTTTTTCTTATAGACTAATTTCAAAGTTAAAACAGGTGTTGAATTGTTTCCAATTATGGTTCTCACCTTTTCTATGACGTAATACATTCGGTAACAAAGGCTATACAGGACCGCTATTCTGCTTTCTCTTATAGGCAAAGATTAAACTTAAAAGAGGTATGTAATTATTTCGAAACGGTTCTCATCTGTTCGTGCTGGATAATGCAACTAAGTCAATGAATAATTGGCAGTAGACAAAGGTGTCTGATCAGTTCGAATCAATTGGCTAAACACGATAAATTCTCTTTATGGTATGGTATAATGGTATGGTATGGCATCTGAGAATTTATAAAGCGCCTCTCAACAGTGCGAAGTATTCATAGGCGCTCTCAGCATGTGAGCCTCGTGGAAACAGAAAAGACTTTAAACGATGAACAACAGAGAGAGACAGAGAACCGAGCAAGTAGTGTCCCACGCAGTATACCAAGGGAAGGAAGTTCCATAGGGATGGGCGCGCGACAGCGAAAGAGTGAGACTGAGCCAGGGCAGACCTCACCCGGGAACGAAAAGATTAAGCCGATTCACAGAACGTATATTTATTTCTCATTTACATAGCCTTTGAGGCTGAACGTCAAGTTGAAATAATAATAGCAGTAATAATAAATAATAATAATATACCATAACGTAATATAATAGTAATAGCAGTAATAGTAGTAGCAATATAATGATGATGATGATGACGACGACGACGACGACGACGACGACGACGACGACGACGACGACGACGACGACGACGATGACGATGACGATGACGATGATGATGATGATGATGATGATGATGATGATGATGATGTAGTGTCCGTTGATGTCTTTAAATTTGTTATTACTACATTTCAGTTCTTTTTAAAAATTTCTTTCGTAGATTTTCGTTTATTTCATTTGTTGATATACTGTATATGGAGGAATCTTTCAAAATCTGTCGAAAATAGGTTTGCTATCTATATAACATGAGCTAAATCACTTTTTAAAAGGTGTCGAAGATCATATTATTATCAGATCAATCATAAAGCATCGGTATTTTTTATTCAACCTTGTCGTTTACTTCCCTGATTAAACTCAGAGGCTCGTGAGCGCGAACAACTTGTCCAGGGATATTACTCGGAATTCTTTCAGCATGCTCGAATCCGCAATAGTTAGATAAGAGACAAAGCGCAATATAGGCCTACATAAAACTATGTAATATAGTTTTATATCATACGGGTTTATATGAAGTCAGCTAGGTCTCCAAGGGTCAACAAAGTAGATGTAATTTGTTTTGGGATAATATTGCGTTTGTTGGTTTTGTGTAGCATTGTTATGCGTTTAATCTGCGTAATTACTTAGTTAATGACGCAATTATATATTGCATGGATGGTTCTATGGCATGGTAGCCGATCGGATAGAGCGTTCTCTTTATACACCTTTGAAACGTTTGCAAAATTTGCTATATAAGCATAACTCGCGTTAGCAAAATGGATTTATATATATTTTGCCTTAGTTACACACCTTTAAAACTGTTTACCCAACACTATATAGACATATTGTCGAGAAAAAAAGTCGTTGATAGGTTTTTAATACCGATGAATTGCTAGTACGATCGTGACAACAAATCAATTGAAGAAAGAAAGCTGCTCCTGGAAGACAGAAAGTAAAATTGGAATCATCACATTTGCATTATCCAAAAATGATTGTAATCTGAGGAAAAACATGACCGACATAATAGTATTGCCATCTGGATGACGAACCAATGGACAAAGGAACATTCTCTAGGAAAAGAGAACTTTAAATACCATACATAAAATTCTATTTATAAAATACTACATGTATACTTTAAAATGGTCGTCAGCGACCTTTGATGACATATGACGACGTTAAACCTTGGAACTAATAATAATAGAAAGCCAGCGTAATAGATAGAAAAGGAAAGAATGACGTCAACGGTCCTGACAGCCACAATGTGTCGCTAAACGCGAAAACTACCACTGACACAAAGATTCTTAGACACCTTTAAATGGCTTCCTTCGGCGATATAAATTGTACTCCTCGGTCAATTACCATATCTCGCACAAAGGTGGAGTTCAACGGCACTGTCAGTAACAAAATCTTGTTAAACACTGGAAACCAATTGTGGGTCACCGCAGCCGATTGATTTTGGTTCGCGGCCTGCAACGTGAAGAGTACGGGTTCGATTATCCTCCCTTGAGATGGTTACTGTGTAGCAACCTTGAGCAAGTCCTTTACTAGCTCTTTCAGCGTAAGGCACCCTTACTAAAAGTCAGTCAACAGCAACAGGCCTTATTTTCATTAATTTTTCTTCCACTTCCAGTCGCTAAAAGAATGGGACTTATGTCTTGATAGCACCCCAAACACATCCAAACATATTATGTATATATATAATATATATATAACCTACTCAGAGGTTATATATATATATATATATATATATATATATATATTATCTCTTCGGGAGTGCCTCAGGGATCCAACTTGGGACCTCTACTGTTCCTATTATACATAAATGACCTTGCCCAGATTTCTACTTCCCTATATTTTGTCCTCTTTGCAGATCAAAGCTCGAGGGTACGCGTACCCTAAAATAGAATACGTTAAAATACGTACGTACCTTTCAAAAAATACAATACGCGTATGGTACGTATCATACACGAAAATTTTATTTATGGTTTACTCGGCGACCAATAGCCTACGTATAATCTGACGTCAACAGTATGCGTCATTGAAACCGGTACTTCCGGTAGCGTAGCAGTAAATTTAATTCGATAAATTCTTCGGTTATAATTAACTTAATGCAAATTGTACTTTCATTCTGAGGAGAGCTAAGTACACGTCACTGGTTTGCAAGTTTCTGTAACTCGTATTTTTGTATTGTTTACGTACCCTAAAATAGGGTACGTTAAAAAACGTACGTATCTTTCAAAAAATAGAATACGTATGGTACGTACCCTCGAGCTTTGTTGCAGATGATACCAGTATTTTCCAATCTGGTACCTCTTGGACTGCCCTTATGGAATCTATTAATGCTGAGCTTAGCAAAGTTAATGATTGGTTTGTGGCAAACAAGCTAACACTCAATATAAATAAAACAAACTACATAGTCTTTAAATCTTACAGAAAAATCAAGCCTGCAATTGGAGAACTATCCATTAATAGCGAACCCATCACTAAAGTAGACTATAAAATTTCTTGGTGTTTTCATTGACCGACATCTGAGTTGGAAAGAGCATATAAACTACATATCCTTAAAAATTGCAAAAAATATAGGAATAGTTTCTAGAGTTGCAAAAATGCTTCCAGAAAATATCAGACTGAGCTTATACAACTCCCTAATTCTTCCTTATCTCTCCTACGCTAATTTAATATGGGCCTCAAACTACGCCTCTCCTCTACAACGATTGGTAATACTGCAGAAAAGAGCAGTCCGGATGATAGTCGGGGCGGGTCGATTCGAACATTCTAAACCAATTTTCAAAGACCTTAACCTCCTAAACCTTAAACAAGTTGATACCTTATAAATTGCTTTACTACTATATTCATACAGTCATAATCTGCTACCAGCCTCCTTTGAAGGGTATTTTACTTTAAGTTCAAAAATACACGAACATTATACTAGAGGTGCTGAACTCTACCGACCTACCAAAGCTCGAACTAATTTGAGAAAGTTCAGCATCAAGTCAGCTGGACCGCGAATATGGAACTCTATACCGGTCGAAATTAGGAATGCAAAAAATAAGTTTATATTCAAAAAGAGCCTAAGAATATTTTTACTTAATGAATAAATTATCTTGTGTAATCTGCCTCCATATGGCAACTTCTAAATATAGGCAACTATCATCAGCGGAGTCTAATGTGGGAGTCTTCCTTACCTTCATTTAGTTCTTTAAATCCGCTGATAACAGCGATGAGTATGTAGAGTCCAAGCTAGGGCTCGTCGAGGCCAATTATCCTAGGCCTCCTCCTGGTTTTTTATTATTATTTTCTTTAGTCTATTACATTACTTTCACTTTTGGTGTTGTTAGTTAAACTTAGTTAAGACATTCGATCACAATTTACCTATAATCATGCACACTAAACTGTGTGGGCCTATCTGATATTGATGCTTTCAGTTGCCATCATTTGAATTATATAACAGAAATAGAAGGGCTTCCCTGGATAGCGGGACTTCCATCCCTTTAGGGTTACCATAGGCGTAGACTCTGGGGGGGCAGCCGGGGCACGTGCCCCCCCAATAATTGAGGAGCCGGGGCAATGCCCCCCCAATAATCGAGATGAAAATAAAAAAAATATGAAGGTATATTTAATTTCACGAAATTTGTTCGAGAGGAAAAAAGTTAATGACAATGTGGTGTGAGTGTGAGGACAAATCGGTTTATGTTTATGATGGTGTTTAGTGTTTTAGTGTTTGCTATGAGCTCCTGAAACAAAGAAAAGAGGCGATTGACTAAAAAAAAAAAAAAAAAAAAAAAAAAGTCATCAACTTTTTTTGAAGATGAAATTCCGAAAAAGATTTAAAAAATTCAGAAATTTTCCAGGAAAATGCCCCCCAATATTTTTTAGAAGTTTACGCCAGTGAGGGTTACCCTTTGTTATTCGCGACTACCAATGATAGATAGATACTAAGAGTACTGTTCACTGATTATTTGACATTACGTAAACTTATAACTGCATCTTTTATTAATATTCTGAATGCTAGGAAGTGCTATTACTGTCAAATTGATTTGCATTACTTGTAATCTAGGCACTTCACAGTTAGCGGATGCTACTAACTTACTATTGTTGTTGTGAATATCAATAAAGATCTATTGATTGATATATATATATATATATATATATGTATATATAACATCTTCATCCTTCAGTTGACATCTTATCTAAATCCCTGCGCTACATAAAGTCTTCTAAACACATTGTCCATTTGACACAAACTGACGGATGCATCAACCGCCCGCTGTAAACACGCACGACGTCTCGTGTTTCATGAACACGAGTCGACATGGAACGCAACATCGATGAACAGCGAACAAGAGACGTCATCACCTGCGCACCGGAAGCGTGCCTGACAACAGGAACATTCGGTGCAACAAAGACTCTTCGGGGGCGTTCCATGCTGGTCGTAACATGACTCTGGTCTGACTCAGAGCGTACTCCGATCAGACGTTAAATAGACGCGAGCAGAGGACACAGAATATCTGGTACTTCCTTATTTCGTAATTTACACAGCGCCCAAAGAGCGCGAGCCAAAAATGACGCTAAATCGTTCAAAAAGTACTCTCTCGTGCCCCTCGTTATTTTACACAGTAAGTATTTTTTCTCACCTAGATTAAAGTAACTAAGCTTAAAAATGAAAAAGATATAATTTCGTAGAAGAAACTGTGTGCACTGCATATCACAAAACCTTTACATGTAGGACCTAGCTACTGAAGAAGCGGATTGGATAGGATGCAGAATTTACGACGTCATAGGGTTAATTAAAGTGCTCCAATCACTCAAAGAATACGAACGTCTATCACAGATTCCGAAAATCATCGCATTTGTTACCCATAGAAAAGCAAATAACTTTCAAGACTGGGCTAATTGCAGATGATACTCAGTTTCACATTATTCTGTCACCAATGAATCAATTTGGCAAAGAAATATTTGATGAGCGCCTATCTTCTGGGCATGCATGTTTCTGCCTCAACGGTCTTGCTATAAACCCTGATAAGTCTGAGGCAATCATGTTTGGCTCATGCCAACGACTGCGTTCTTTCTCTTCTCGTTCCAGTGTTGACATTGCTAGCACTGTTGTTTCGCTATCACAAACTGTCAAAACACTGGGGCCACTCAGATCAGTAAAATCTCACATTCCGACCCCACATAACAAACTTTTGCAAATCTTGTTTCTGTCTTATCAGGGCGACAGGGCAATAGGTCATATAAGGTCTGCTCTTGCCAAAGACATGTCACAGAGTTGTCTGCTCTCGCCTCGATTATGCCAACTCTGTGTTTGCAAGCATATCAGATGTTAAACTCAACAGTCTTCAATGCATCCACAAAATTATCTGACCCGCGTGGTGCTGCGAGCATCTTCTCATTCAAACTTCGACAGTATACAAGCAACAGAGTTTCGTATGGTTTATCCTGCAAATGCAAATTGTATTCCCCAAATTATGGATGAAATTGATCGTTTTTTAGACTTAGCAACAGACTTTGCAAAACTTACGAAATGCACAAAGAAATTGAAGAATTTGCATTGCAAAATGCTTTGAGTTTAGGTATATCACAACCCACAGTCAACATGGTTTTTCGCACATTGTAAAACACATTCTAAAATTGTTTTAAACCGTCTTATGACGGGCAAACATCTAGTTATATAATAATAATAATAATAATAATAATAATAATAATAATAATAATAATAATAATAATAATAATAATAATAATAATAATAATAATAATAATAATAATAATAATAATAATAACAAATAATAAATTCAATGATTAAACTCCGTAACTGATCGTGCTTCGGTAGTCCAGTCCCAAGCCAGAAGAAAGGAGGAGGGCGACGCAATAATTATTATTATTTCCAGGGTTTAAGAGCATATTATGACTACAATAATATTTATTCTTTAATTAAGCGCCTGCAAACGCACTGCGCTGTACATGTACATGTTATGCGATAAATCTTAACTACTAACAGAACAGACAGCCTGCAATACATAGTGCCGTTGACTTTCAGTTAGTTCTTTATAACATTTTCTGTCGTAGATTTTGTTTTATTTCCTTAGTCTATGGCTAGAGTTATAGTTTATTCATAGATAATGGATTTGCTAGATATATATCGTGAAGTAGGTCTTTTAGAAAGGTGTCGAATGTGACCACTATTTCAGTAGCCATTATTTCAGTAGCCAACCTTACTTACTCCAGCTGCAGGACTTGCTGTTTTCTTCCCGAATTAAAATCAGAGTCCCTTTTCGCAAACAATTTGTCCAGGGATGTTAATCGGAATTCTTTCAGCATGTTCGAACCCGCAATCGATTAGAAACAAGGCGCAATATACATACAAATATAAGTAATATAGCTTTTTATCATACCAGTTTATATGAAGTCAGCTAGGTCTCCAAGGGTCAACAAATTAAAGTAGATGTAATTTGTTTAGGAAAATATTGAGTTTGATGTCTTTGTATAGCATTGTTAAGCGTTTAGTCTGTGTAATTATCTAGTCAGTGACGCAATTATATAGTTACCCGGATGGTTCCAGGGCACAGTAGTCCATTGGATAGAGCGCTCGCTTTAGATAGCTTTAAAAAGTGGCTAATTGATGCTACATAGGCATAAGACAGGGTAGAGAAACAGATATAGCGCACTCGTTATACACCTCTAAAACTGTTTAATGAAAGCTATATAGATATTCTGTAGAGAAAATGTTATTGATCATATGAAGCAATAAAAAAGAAAATTTTCTAGGTAAAGAGAACTTTATAAACTAATAATAATAATATCTTCGTTCAATATTTTCAAACTGACAATTACGCAGTATGATTACAAATCAGTATGAACGGATTATCACAAGTTAGATTATTACAGGAGTCGAATTTAACTGTATACGGTAGCCATGCAAGGCGCCCATCACGTCCTACATCTCATTTTTAACAACGCGCCATCTCGCGAATGAAAATAGGTTGAGTGGACCTTTTGAGAGGGTTGCGGGAAGCGATCCCGCTACCGCTCACTCTTCACGCCAGTGATGTTACCACTACTCTATGGACCCCCCCCCCTATACATAAAATACTTTGTATAAAATACTAACGATTGTTTGTACGATCTCGACAACAAATCAACTGAAGAATGAAAATGTCTACTGGAAGACCGAAAATAAAACTGGAATCATCACATTTACGTTATCCAAAATAATTGTAATCATCGGAAAAACACGACTTCGACATAAGGTCATTGACATCTGGATGGCGAACCAATGAACAAAGGAACATTCTCAAGGAAAAGAGAAGTTTAGATATTATTCATACAGTACTATCTATAAAATACTATATGTATGCGTTAAAATTGTCATCAATGGTCTTTGATGTCATATGACGACGTTAACCTTGGAACCAATTTTAACAGAAGGCCAATGCAATTGATAGGAAAGGAAAGGTCGATGTGAAAGGCCCTGGAAGTCACAAGATGTCGCTAAAAACTGATACAAGATTCCTAAGACACCTTTTAACACAATCCCGGAGCGTTATAAATTCCAGTAACCGACGTCTAGTGAATGAGTCACTTAAAGGGAATGGGAGATAAGGTCGGATTCAACGGCCCTGGCAGCCATACGATCTCGTTAAACGCGATAAACTAATTGTGGGCACTGTAGCCAACTGGTTATCACTCACCCCTTGTAACGTGAAGAGTTCGGGTTCGATCCTCTGAGACGATTACTGTTTGGGACCTTGAGCAAATCCTTCGCGCACAATCTGCTCATCGCCATCGATTGATGCTTCGTCGACAAAGGCGCTTAATAAATGCGTAATACACGTACTAGTGTTCTTTCTGTCGTATGCTGTGTTGAACTCTTACAGGATGGTAACATCAAGTACAGTTGTATTGTATTCCGACTAGTCTACAGTGGTCCCCAACCTTTTTCAGCGAGAGCCAACCTAACTAGAAGTCACTCAGTCAATAGCAATGTATATATATATATATATATATATATACATATACATATATACATACATATATATATATATATATATATACCTGCGCTACATAAAGTTCTGTAGACACATTGTCCATGTGACACAAACTGACGGATGCATTAACCGCCAGCTGTAAACACGCACGACGTCTCGTGTTTCATGAACACGAGTCGACATGGAACGCAACATCGACGAACAGCGAACAAGAGACGTCATCACCTGCGCACCGGAAGAGGAACATTCGGTGCAACAAAGACTCTTCGGGTCGTTCCATGTTGGTCGTTACATGACTCGGGTCTGACTCAGAGCGTACTCCGATCAGACGTTAAATAAGCACAAGCAGCGTAAACGGAATATCTGGTAATCTTCATTTTCGTAATTTACACAGCGCCCAAATGGCGAAGTCGTGGGAGCCAGTGTAGCCACAGGCGCTTAATGAAAACAGTTGAGCAGTTCTAAAGTCAGATTCGGTTCCAGGTCAAGATCCAGAGGTCAGGCACGGTTAGCAACACTGGTAAGAGCGCACGTCCCATGCGTGAGGTTGCCGGTTCACCGATTGATGGAGGCTTCTTTCAGATATTTAAATCTAGCACGATCTATGCACGGGTGCATTAAATGGCGTGGCACCCAGGGGCGTCTATCCTATGCGCGTGAGGTTTGCGGTTGGCATACCGATAGTGGCTATATCAGAGATTCATACCACGCTCCGTACACGAGGACCTTAAATGGCGTGGCACCCACTGAATGGGGCAGCGGTGGTGAAGGATCCCATCGGATCAATTCATTGAAAAATGAGCAGGGTCGAGGCCATACGGTCGCTATAGAAAACCGTGTACATTGACATTTTACATTTAGTCAGGCGGACAGTCGGGCGTCTTCCCCTTGTAGGCCTATCTCTCACCGCTCCAGTTCTTCGATAGGTTCACGTGTTTTTGCGAATGCAAACAGTCAATAAATATGCCAATAACAACTTCTTCAAAAGTAACAGCAGGTCTTTCGCTCAAAAATAAACACTCCTCTTAGAAAATCCCACTCAAATTCCTCCTCTTCCCCCTACCTCTCGCGCCACTCCATATCTAAACAAAGAACCACCTTAGCCGTCTGACTGTGTGCCTGCCTGACCCCTTTGAATCTTGACCTGGAAGCGATTCTGACCCAACCTGCCTATCGATTTTGAGCTGACTTGGGGCCTGTGAATAAGCTGGTTCCCGCGACTTCGCTTTTTTGGGCGCTGTAGAAATTTCAGAATTACGATTACGATTACACAATCAGCATAAACACTAAACTAAACAGTTAGCTATTATTGTAATTGTTGCTATTGTCATTCAGAACTGTTCAGTTCACTACCATGAACTTAAATCTCAGTCTCATTTGTTCTGAAAGTATGCATGAATTAGTAGTGGTCACTTGAAACACTAAAAAACAGAAATTTTCTTATTCAATTGTATGCACAAAATTCAATTTACTCTAAACATTTATTAACAACTATTTGTAGTTTGACTGTTATCAACTACTTCATTGCCAAGTCTATCGACACGATCTAGTTATCCAGACTACCTCGACCGTAATCAGTGCATTTCATTTCATTTAAGGAACATTTATATAGCGCCCCTTCAAGGCTGTCTACTCAGGAGCGCTCCCAGTTCAGCCACGGCTAAAGAGAGCAGTATGTCAGCCGTGTTGAACTGGAGTAAACACGCCGAAGCGCCACCTATCCCTATTGCCTATTGCCTATTGCACATACTAATTCACTCAGGTCTGAGTATCGATTTATATCTTGTGACAGCTGTTAATAAATAGACTTAGCAAATCTGAAAATTTGATAAAATTACGATTTGCACTTTCATTTTGAGCTATCCGCAGGATTCTTTGATTTACGCCGTTTTTACGGCTGTCAATTGCGGATGACACAAATCAGAATAACTAAGAAATCGTCGAGTGGATGGATCCGGAGTTTAACGACCTCTTCAGAACTTATGACAACAAAGGCCCTTCACGTCAATTCGTCGAATTATCCGAAGGTTTCTCAACATTTTATCAGCCAGAAGGCTGGATTGATGTTTGAAAAAATGTGCCTTTTATATAACATCCTTGAAATACGTATAAAAGGTGTCTGAAAAGAAAATATCACTCCGGGTGAAACCCACCGACGTTTCATTGTCGTATCCGTAAAATTTATTTATGATATTACATAGCCTTTGGGGCTGAACGTCAAGTGGAAATAATAATTACAATAGTTATAAAATAATAATAATGTACTAATAACGTAATATAATAATAATAATAATAATAATAATAATAATAATAATAATAATAATAATAATAATGATAATAATAATAATAATTGTAGTAGTAGTAGTAGTAGTAGTAGTAGTAGTAGTAGTAGTAGTAGTAGTAGTAGTAGTAGTAGTAGTAGTAGTAGTAGTAGTAGTAGTAGTAGTAGTAGTAGTAGTAGTAGTAGTAGTAGTAGTAGTAGTAGTAGCAGTAATGATGATGATGATGATGATGATGATGATGATGATGATGATGATGATGATGATGATGATGATGATGATGATGATGATGATGATGATGATGATGATGATGATGATGATGATGATGATGATGATGATGATGATGATGATGATGATGATGATAAGTAAGTAAGTAAGCATATCCTTTATTTTACCGGCTGCAAGACGCACTCCGGTGTACATACAACATATGATAACTGTCATCAATTCAATATGAATAGAGCATTTTACATATAAACGTCTTTTTCATGTTATTATCAGCTATTGGTAAAACTCGGTCATGAGAACGGGGCCGGAGAGAATATGCCAACGGTTTTTTTTAGGGGGAAGTAGCCCAGCGTCGCCCTCCTCCTTTCTTCAGGCTTGGGACTGGCATACCAAAGCACGAGCAGTGGCGGTTTTTAATCGTTGACTATATATTTCCAGGATTTAACAACATCTTATGGCTACATTGTGAGTTGACGTCTTTAAAGTCTATTACTATATTTCAGTTAATTTTTATAGAATTTCTTTCGTAGATCTTCGTTCATTTCATTTGTCGACAGAATCTGGGGCTAAATCCTTCATTCGTTGAAATGATTTTGCTATCTATATAACATGAGTTAAATCCATTTTAAAAAGGTGTCGAATGAGACCAATTCGTTATCAGGTCAATAAAACATCGGGATGTTTTACCCACCTTGTCATTTACTTCCGGAATTAAATTTGAAAGCACTTGAGCGTAAGCTACTTGTCCAGAGATGCTATTCGAAAACCTTTCAGCATGCTCGAACCCGACATAGTTAGATAACAGACAAAGCGCAATATAGGCCTACATAAAACTATGTAATATAGTTTTATATCATACGGGTTTATATGAAGTCAGCTAGGTCCCCAAAGGTAAAAAAAAAGTAGATGTAATTTGTTTAGGGAAATATTGCGTTTTTTGTCTTTGTGTTGCATTGCTATGCGTTTAATCTGCGTAATTATCTAGTCAATGACGGAATTATATAGTTGCCTCTATGGCTCCAGGGTACGGTTGCCGGTTGGATAGAGCGTTCTCTTTAGACACCTTTGAAACGTTTATACCTGGTGCTATATATGCATAAGATACGTTAGCCGATAGGATTATATCGGCCTCGTTATACACCTTTAAAACTGTTTAACCAATGCTATATAGATATACTGTAGAAAAATGTCGTTAATGATTCATTAGGTCGTACATTAGGCTTGTACGATTGGGGTAACAAAATAACCGAAGAAAGAAAGCTTCTGGAAAATAGAAAATAAAATTGGAGTCATCACATTTACATCTTCCAAAATAGGCCTAATTTTAATCAGAGGAAAATCACGACTTCGCCATAAGGACATTGCCATCTGTGTGACGAACCAATGAACAAAGGAACGTTCTCCAGGAAAAGAGAACTTTAAATACTATACATACAATAGTATGTATGAAATACTATTTTATATATACTTTAAAATTTTCGCAAACGGCCTTTAATGTCACATGACGACGTTAAACATTGGAACTAATAATAATGGAATGCTAGTGCAACAGATAGGAACAGTGTTGGGGTAAATAGTTAGGTTGACTATTCAAATAGAATAAGAAATAGTACCTTTCAAAAACAATTGAAATAGTAAATAACTTCGGACTATTGCAAATATCACATGACTATTTAAAAACTCTTTAACTTGAAATTTTCTAATGTATTAACATTCAGTTAGTAAGTACTTCCTTTAACTTTAAGTAAGAGCAACTGTTCAAAAATTTCCTCAGTTAAGCGATTCCTTTTCTTGGTGAGAAGTAGTGTTGCATAATTGCATTACTAAACATGTAGTCTTTCTACTGGAGCACTGGATGGAATGGTTGTGTTGAAGCGCAGAAACACTGACTTGATTCGTGACGTATCATTGAGATACTTCAAATGAGGATCCTATTCATTCATAGTTGATAAATCATCGAAAATGTTATCACTGTTATAAGCCGAATTGGATGTGAAATCTATGTCACTATGAGGAGAAGTACTCCTAGTAGTGTCGTTGTCATCATGCACGTTCTCTATTGCTTTCTGCAACAGCATGAAGTATCTGACTTTCAATTCTGTGGTTTAAATCCAACTGAGTTTGAACTTTGGATGACAAACTGCTGCTATGAGGAATTCACTGTCGTGAAAAAGGCATCCAAATCACCAAATTCCGCTGAGATTCAGCACTGAGTAAATTTCTCACAGAGTCATAGTACGAATTCCAACAGGTTGCACAAGGCACATTAAATCTGTGTCCAACAAAATGCAGACTCAGCTGCTTCGGTGCCATGGGCGTCCGGAGGGGGGCAAGAGAGGGCATTTGGCCCCTGGATTTTGATAACTGTCTCGTTTTCTGTGTTCATGAATAGCCATTCCATGCAAAAATGTCATTTCCCCCCCAGAATTTTTTTTTGACCCGCCTAGAAAAATTCGTGCGGATGCCCATATTTTGTGCTGCTACTAATTGTGTTCTATGTAGCCGAACCTTTAGCCAATGAGTTAAAAGTTTATGATAATAAGTAAGAAATTACAGAAGTTAATTTTTAAATTTATTTTTTCAGACTTGTGGTTGACTATTTACTTTTTAATAAATAGTAAATAGACTCATACTATTTCAATACTATATCAAAAGGACCTTTCACAAGACCATTTTAAATAGTGATGTCACCGTGTCAATAGTCATGAACTATTGAAATACTATTGAAATACTATTTAATATTTATACAGTACCAAACACTGGACAGGAAAGGAAAGGTCGACATCAACAGCCCTTGCAGTCACAAGATGTCGCTTAACGCAGAATATTTTTAGACACCTTTAAATAGAGTCGATTGGCGATATAAATTTCACACCTCAGATAAATCAATGTATTTAACGGAAATTTCACCTTATCGGTTAATCAACAGATAACTTAGGTTGTGTTATGCCAAGCTAATTTATGTCGACGTCAACGGCCTAAGTTGCCATAAGTTGCCAATATTGCAGCCTACAAAGCCATGTCGTTAAACGCTGGATCGTAATCAACAGATCTCCACCGTATGAGGTATTCTTACGGTCGACGTCAACGGCCCTGTCAGCCATAAGATTTCGTTAAACACTGGAAACCAACTGTGGGGCACCGCAGCCGATTGGTAGGAGCGCTTGGCCAGAGCACCAGTTTGAGCCTTCACTCCGGCGGTTCATCACAGCGTAGCGACCTCGAGCAAGTCTATCGCTCACAATTGCTCAGCGCCTGGTTGTGTGCGCTTCTACCAGTTACTTGCAGTCGCTAAAAGGGTAGTAGTGCCATCTTCTCTCATTATGGCACCCCAAACGCAAGCAGACATATTATGTATATAAGTATGTGTCTATATATATATATATATATATATATATATATATATATATATATATATATATATATATATATATATATATATATATATATGTGCCGGAATTTTCACGACGAAGCGCCACGAGCAATTGCGAGTGAAGGACTTGCCCAAGGTCCGTACGCAGCGGCTAGAGTGGGATTCGAACTTGCAACCCTCCGGTCACAAGGCGCCGAACTTACCACTGAGCCACCACGCCCCACATATATATATATATATATATGTATATATATATATATATATATGCTTCAATTGACATCTTATCTAAATCCCTGCGCTACATAAAGTCCTCTAAACACATTGTCCATGTGACACAAACTGACGGATGCATCAACCGCCCGCTGTAAACACGCACGACGTCTCGTGTTTCATGAACACGAGTCGACATGGAACGCAACATCGATGAACAGCGAACAAGAGACGTCATCACCTGCGCACCGGAAGCGTGTCTGACTAGAGGAACATTCGTTGCAACAAAGACTCTTCGGGGGGCGTTCCATGCTGGTCGTATCATGACTCTGGTCTGACTCAGAGCGTACTCCGATCAGACGTTAAGTAGGTACGAGCAGCGTAAAAAGGATATCTGGTAAGCTTCATTTCGTAATTTACACAGCGCCCAAATGGCAAAGTCGTGGGAGCTCAGTCAATACAAAATCGGTTAAACAGTTCTAATGTCAGGTTCAGTTCCAGGTCAAGCTCCAGAGGTCAGGCACGATTAGCTGCATTGGTTAAAGCGTGCATTCCATGCGCGTGAGGATGGCGGTTCGCACACCGATAGTGGCTATTTCAGAAATTTAAATATCGGTCTAGCACAGTCCATATACGGGGACTTTAAATGGCGTGGCACCCATTGAAAGAGGCAGCGGTGGTGAAGGATCAAACCCGATCAATTCATTGAAAAACGAGCAGGGTCGAGGCATACGGTAGATATAGAAAACCGTGTACATTGACATTTTACACTTAGTAAGGCAGACAGCCGGGCGTCTTCCCTTTGCATCTCTCACCGCTTCAATTCGTCGATAGGTTCACGTGTTCTTGTGAATGCAAACGGTCAATAAATTTGTCAATAACAACTTCTTCAAAAGTACCAGCAGGTCTTTCACTCAAAACATAAACACTCGTCTTAGAAAATCCTGTTCGAAATCCTCCTCTTCCCCTTACGTCTTTCACTACTCCATTTATAAGCAAAGTCCCACCTTAGCCGTCTGGCGGTCTTCCTGCCTGACCCCTTAGGATCTTGACCTGGAACAGATCCTGACCTTACCTGCCTATCGATTTTGTTTTGACTGAGCGCCTGTGAAAAATCTGGTTCCCGCGACTTAGCTCTTTTGGGCGCTGTAGAAATTTCAGAATTATGATTACGATTACACAAGCAGCATAAACACTAAACTAAACAGTTAGTTATACATGTAATTGTAATTCTTGCTATTGCTCTTCAGAACTGTTCAGGTAGCTACCATGTACTTGAATCTTATTCTCATTTGTTCTGAAAGTATGCGTGAATTACTAGTGGTCACTTGAAACACTAAAAAACAGAAATTTTTCTATTCAATGGTATGCACAAAATCCAATTTACACTAAACATTTATTAACAACTACTATTCGGATTTGTATCATTCGGAACTGACAGCCGTAAATTAAACAATCCAGCGGATAACTTAAAATAAAAGTGAAAATCGCAATTTCATCAAATTTTCAGATTTATTTAGTCTATATATTAACAGCTGTCACGATATATAAATCGATACTCAGACCTGAGTGCATTAGTATGTGCAATAGAATTGCACTGATTACCGTCGAGGTAGACTGGATAACTAGTCATGTCGATAGACATGGCAATGAAGTAGTTGATATCAGTCAAATTACAAATGAAACCCCAAACGGCTGTAAAATCCCCTCATACTCCGAAGTACATGTATAGAGTATGAAGAGCAGAGGAGCGAGAACAGAGCCTTGAGGGAGACCATAGTGGATAGTGACCCAAGGAGTGCGATGCGTTCCAAAGACCACAGAAATGGATCTGTCAGAGAGGAAAGAGCGGAACCATAAGAGAGCACTGTCAGTGATATAGCTAGCCTGTTTCGGAGAATAGAGTGGTCCACAGTGTCAAGGCTGCACTTATGTCATAGAGAGCAAGCAAGGTGACATGACCACGGTCCAAGGCTTGAAAAACATCTACCAGAAGCCGAATTAGTAAGGTTTCAGTTGAATGAGATTTCCTAAATCCAGATTGAAATGGAGGCATGAGGGAATTCGATTCGAGGTAGTGGACCAGTTGAAAAACAACACATCTTTCCAGGAGCTTAGAAAGAAAGGAGAGGTTAGAGATGGGCCTAAAGTTAGCGGGAGAATTTTCTTTCGTAGATTTTCGTTTGTTTCATTCGTTGATACAAATGCTGATCTATTCGTTGAAAATGGTTTGTTACATAGATATATAATGAGCTGAACACATTTTAAGAAGGTGTCGAATGAGACCATTTAATTATCCGGTAAATAAAACAGCCATAGGCGTAGACTCTGGGGGGTCAGCCGGGGCACGTGCCCCCCAATAATTGAGGAGCCGGGGCAATGCCCCCCAAAAATCGAGAGGAGAATTTCTTCAAATATTAAAATATTATGTTTCAATACAGACAAATTTCTTCAGAAACAGAAAATCAGAGACACAGAACTGAAATACTATCAGAAATTCATAATGGAAACAAAGATTTATTTTTATCTTCAATATCTTCAATATGAAACATATTAACATGTAAACAAAACACCCATTTCATACGCATTAACGTAGGCTAACACCGGAAGCCCCTGCTGACTGTCCAGACGAGAGGTGAAAAAAGCTTTTTCGGATTTTGTTAGAAACAACAACAAAAAGAAACCACAAAATTTGTTTTTGTATAAAAAAATAAATTTTTTATTTTTGTAGAAGTTATTTTAAGAGCATTGATTAAATGATTTTTAATTTTCGGAAATCGCAACTGAATTAAACTGAGTTGAAGCCTTGTTCATGCCATTTTTCATGATTTTAAAAACAACCAAAACAACAAAAACCAAAAAATCGAAAAACAACAACAAACAACTTTTCATCTTGAAAAAACTTTTTGGCACCTCTGGTCCAGACCCATGCCCCACCAATATTTTGCCCCCACCAATATTTTGCCCCACCAATATTTTAGACAAGTTTACGCCAGTGAAAACAGCGGTATGTTTTACCAGCCTTACTCCGGCACTTTCCGTTTACTTCCCGGATTAAATTCAGTGGCTTACGAGCGCCAACAACTGGCCAGGGATATTCCTACGAATTCTTTCAGTTTGCTCGAACCCGCAATCGTTAGATCAGAGACAAAGCGCAATATACATAAAATATGTAATATAGTTTTATATCATACCGGTTTATATGAAGTGAGCTTGTTCTCTAAGGGTCCACGACTATAGATGTAATTTGTTTAGGGAAATAATACGGCAAATATTGGTCTCATCGTATAGCATTGCTATGCGTTTAATCTGCGTAATTATCCAGTTAATGAGGCAATTATATAGTCGCCTGGATGGTTCCAGGGCGATTGGATAGAGCGTTCTCTTTAGACACCTTTAAAACGTTGGTACTGACACTATATAGGTTTAAGACACGGTAGCTATATATATATATATATATATATCGACCTCGTTAGACACCTTTAAAAGTCTTTACAGAAAGCTATATAGACATTCCGTAGAGCCAATATCGTTGATGGATCCTGAAAACGCACAATATTGTTTGTATTATCTCGACAACAAAGCAATTGAAGAAGGAAAACTATTACTGGAAGACAGAAAATAAAATTGGAATCATGACGTTTACATTATCGAAAATAATTGTAACAAGAGGAAAAAGACTTCGACACAAGGACATTGCCATCTGGATGACGAACCAGTGAACAAAAAAACATTCTCTAGGAAAAGAGAACTTTAAATACCACACATAAAATTCTATGTATAAAATACTATATGTATACTTTAAAATTGTCATCAACGGCCTTTGATGTCGTATGACGACGTTAACCCTTGGAACTAATAATAACAGAGCAATAGATGGGAAAGAAAAGGTCGACGTCAACAGCATTGACAGTCACAAGATGTCGGTAAACGCGAGCAATTACTGATACAAGATTATAAGACACCTCTAAATACAGTCCTAGAGCGGTATAAATAACTCTCCTCGACGCCTCGTCAACGATTCAGTTAAAGGTTGAATTCAACGGCCCTGGCAGCCATTAGATCTCGTTAAACACTGTAAACTAATTGTGGGGCACCGTAGCCAATTGGTTACCGCTGACAGCTTGTAACGTTTGAATACGGGTTCGATCCTCCTCCCTGAGACGGTTACTGTGTAGGTACCTTGAGCAAGTCCTTCGCGCACAATTGCTCAGGGCCATCGATTGTGCTTGGTCAGCGATGGCGCTTAATAAATGTAAAATACACGTACTAATGTTGAAATCTGGAAGGAGGGTAACATCAAATACAGTTGTATTGTATTGTATTCCAACTAATCTAGTTTATTGGCTCCTAGCCTTTTTCATAGCAAGTCAACCTAACTAAGAGACACTCAGCCAACACAACTTTTCATTTATTTTTCTTCCAGTTACTTCCAGTCGCTAAAAGGGTGGTTTAGAACCATCTTCTCTCTTGATGGCGCCCCAAACACCCGCACATATAAATGATTATGTATATAATTATATATATACACACACATATATATATGTATGTATATAACCTCTTCAACCTTCTGTTGACATCTTATCTAAATCCATGTACTACATAAAGTCTTCTAAACACATTGTCCATTTGACACAAACTGACGGAAGCATCAACCGCCCGCTGTAAACACGCACGACGTCTCGTGTTTCACGAACACGAGTCGACATGGAACGCAACATCGATGAACAGCGAACAAGAGACGTCATCACCTGCGCACCGGAAGAGGAACATTCGATGCAACAAAGACTCTTCAGGGGCGTTCCAAGCGTGCTGGTCGTAACATGACTCGGGTCTGACTCAGAGCGTACTCCGATCAGACGTTGAATAAGCACGAGCAGCGTAAACAGAATATCTTGTAAGCTTCATTTCGTAATTTATACAAAGTCGTGGGAGCGAGTGTATTCACAGGCGCTCAGTCATAACAAAATCGGGTGTGCAGCTTGAATGTCAGGGTCAGTTCCAGGTCAAGGTCAAGAGGTCAGGCACGGTTAGCTTCGTTGGTTATCGCATGCGCGTGAGGTTGGCGGTTAGCATACCGATAGTGGTTTATTTCAGAGATTTAAATCTCTGGCTAGCACGGTCCCAACACGGAGACCTTAAATGGCGTGGCATCCATTGAACGGGCAGCGGTGGTGAAGGTTCTTACCCGATCAA
>OY744605.1:83819455-83849178 GCA_963556255.1 Allolobophora icterica | reverse complement strand
TAAGACGCTGATAGGCACCGTGTATTTGGGCACGATCAAGCAGGGTTTGTAATTGGGTGGATGACGGTTTTTGAGTACGACGAAATAATACGCCATCTCAACTCTCCAGCCCTTCGGGGTCGGTGAGTATGTTTGAATGCACACTCTAACCTACAAAGGCTCTTCAATCCTCTCAACCTTCTTACATTCGCCAGCTATTTACCATCCAACGGTTCGGCTCTACACTCTCATCGTCATATTTTTCTGTATCTCGGCCTTCAGTCTCCTCATCTCTGAAATTCTGCAACCGTTCCTTAGTCTATGCTGCACCGGTTCTTTGGAATGAACTCCAAACAGATCTCCGCCAGTTTGCCCATCCTCCTATCTCGCCTGTTAATTTCACCTCTCCTCCGCTTGCACCCTCCTCCGCTGCTTTCCACTCACAACTGAAAACCGAATGCTCCAAGCTATCCTATCCTGATTCCAATTCTGCGCCACCATATAACCACCATCGTCACCGAGTATCACCGTAGCACCCTGCTGTCTTCTCGGATTGACATCCCGGATTCTCACCTGACATCGGAATGGGCAAGGAAGCCTAGTTATTGCGGACTTTGATTTGATATAGTGCCGATGAATAAGCTGGCGTGGCTTTTGTGTGGCGCCGAGAAACTTCGAAGGTTTACATTACATACGTAGAGGTTGGAAAATGTATCCATTCATCGATTGCTGTGGTCGTCTGTGCGCTTCGGCCAAATGATCCTTGGACATTGGGACCATAGTTCTCGAGTCGTTTGGGACACGGTTACCGATTGGAGAGTACGGGTTTGAGCATCCTCCACCTCTGAGACGGTTACTGTGTAAGGACCTTGAGCAAGTCCTTCACTCACAATTGCTCAGCGCCATCGATTGAGCATGTAAATGAGAGCGTTTCCTTTACCTTACATTTACTAAGGACATATGAACCGAGTACTGGTTAGTACTAGGCACTGTAGTACTCAGCCCTGTAGTACTCAGCCCTGTAGTACTCGGCCCTGTAGTACTCGGCCCTGTAGTACTCAGCCCTGTAGTACTCAGCCCTGTAGTACTCAGCCCTGTAGTACTCGGCCCTGTAGTACTCAGCCCTGTAGTACTCAGCCCTGTAGTACTCGGCCCTGTAGTACTCGGCCCTGTAGTACTCAGCCCTGTAGTACTCAGCCCTGTAGTACTCGGCCATGTAGTACTCGGCCCTGTAGTACTCGGCCCTGTAGTACTCGGCCCTGGCTCACCGCCCTCTGGTGCCATTTCAAAGAAGCCATGATTCGGTGAAGACATCAAACTGCCGTCAAACCTGAATTGGTTGCAGCGGCTGACAGAACAAAGACTGGGATGAATCCCCTCCATCTCAGATTTGCATAGCATCCTATTCCAGGAACATCGGAATGATTTACTTGTTGGTCTCGATACAGCTACATATATATATATATATATATATATATATATATATATATATATATATATATGTATGTATGTGCGTATGTATGTATGTATGTATGTATGTATGTATGTATGTATGTATGTATGTATGTATGTATGTATGTATGTATGCATGTATGTATGTATGTATGCATGTATGTATGTATGCATGTATATATGTATGTGCGCATGTATGTATGTATGTATGCATGTATACTGTACATATTTAGTACTTCCTGGTCTAAACTACAATCAGCCTCTATTATTATATCTGACATTTCAGACCATTTACCCATCCTTGCTAAATTCTCCTTCGAAAAAATCTGCAGTATTGAAAGTAGTTATTCGGAGAGAAGGTCTGTTACCTTAAAGGGCCTAGACAAATTTTCTGAGACTTTAAGAGAAGAGGACTGGGAACTTATTTCACATTATTGTCAACGGGAGATGGTTAATGAAGCCTATGAATGTTTTATTGACAAATACATGAAATTATATAAAAATGCATTTCCTCTGCAAGAGGTGACTAAGGGAAAAAAAGCAAAATATAAAAACCCATGGATGACTCAGGGTCTCTTAAAAGCATGCAGAAAGAAAAATCAATTATATACAAAGTATCTAAGAAATCCCAATCCCGTAAATAAGGAAAAATTTGTTATTTACAGAAATAAATTTAAATCCATAAGAACTTACGCAGAGCGCCACTACTATGCGACGGAGTTTCTCAAACATCAAAACGATTTAAAATCTACTTGGAAATTGATCAGATCGGCGCTGCAACTAGAGGATGGTCAGGAAAAAATAGATTCACTATTGATTAATGGTATTGATATAAAAGACCCAGAGCAAATGGCAAATAAGTTTAACGACTATTTCATTAATCTTCCTAGGAATTTGGCCAAAAATATACCCACCTGCACAGGGTCCCACGAAAATTACTTACCCGCACCTAAATTGTCATCTATGGGACTAACTTTAACCTCCCCTGATGAGATAATTAGCATTGGTACCAGCTTTAAGAAAACCCATACAAGAGGATTAGATGATATTGATCCTTATTTGGCGTTGCCGTATCTACACCTTATTGCTCTTCTCCTCACAGAAATCATTAACTGTTCTTTGATGATTGGGATTGTACCGGACCAATTGAAGTCTACCAAAGTCATACCTGTTTTTAAAAAAGGAAATAGACAAAATATTGAAAATTATAGGCCTATATCAGTACTACCATTTTTTGCAAAATTCTTAGAAAAAGTTATGTATATTAGGCTTAATTCCTTTATAACTAACGCTAATATAATTCACCCCACGCAGCATGGATTTCAAGCAGGTCATTCTACGCTTATGGCGTTGCTCAATATGGAAGATAAAATTTCAAAAGCAATAGATAGCAATGAATATTCCGTGGGGATTTTTGTGGACCTAGCTAAAGCGTTCGACACTGTCGATCATAAGATACTAATTAACAAATTAAGTAATTACGGTGTCAGAGGAACTCAAATCCAGTGGTTTAAAAGTTATTTAGAAGCTCGTACACAGATAGTTAGCTGTAATGGTTCTCTCTCAGCTCCAGGCTATATCACCTCAGGAGTCCCCCAAGGATCCAACTTAGGACCACTCCTTTTTCTGCTATATATAAACGACCTAGCGAACGTCTCGTCTGCACTCTATTTTATTTTGTTTGCAGACGACACTAATATATTTTACTCTAATAACTCGTGGAAATCACTTATTGAAACAGTTAACAAAGAGCTTCATAAAGTTAATAAATGGTTTATAGTAAATAAATTAACACTTAATGTAGATAAAACAAACTTTATAATCTTTAAATCGCACAGGAAAATTAAACCAATTGACTGGTCTATATCATTAGATGGAAGTCCGATAACTAAAGTCGAGTCCACTAAATTTCTTGGAGTATATGTGGACCAACATCTCACTTGGAAAGCTCATATAAACTATATTTCATTAAAAGTGGCAAAAAACCTTGGAATAATCTTTAGAATTGCTAGGGTTCTCCCCAAGGAAGTTAGGATGAGTCTATATTATTCTCTAATCTTCCCTTATCTAAATTATTGTAATCTTATATGGGCCTCAAATTATGACTCACGTCTTCATAAACTTCACATACTGCAAAAACAGGCAGTAAGAATGATTGCTGGGGTCCCAAGGTATCACCACTCCTTACATATTTTCAAAGACCTAAATCTATTGGAATTAAAACAGATTAGATCTTTCCAAATTGGAATCCTGTTCTATATGTATGAAAATCACCAGCTTCCTGATGTATTTGCTGGGTATTTTACGCTTGCCTCTTCATTACATGACCATCATACGAGAGGTGCTGTGTTATATCGACCAATCCAAGCGCGCACTAACATCAGATTATTCAGTATAAAGTCTACCGGTCCAACTACTTGGAATTCGTTCCCGAGAGAAATTCGCAACTCAAAGAATAAATACGAGTTTAAAAAGAAATTACGATTATTTCTTGCTGTCTCTGAATTGGTCTCTTATTGACTCCATCAAGTGAGACAGTCGTCGGGAGTTGTCAGAGTGTCGCACTGGAGCCTAAACCTGTAGTTAAGTATAGTTAAGCTATTACAGTAAATAAATGTGCACCCCTGTAAATTCTTCTCACGATTCTCAATATGGCGGGGTGTCAACAGTCTACTGCCATACACTGACTAAGTAAGTGATGGTTAGGGTGCCCTATTTAGCGGGACTAACATCCCTTAGGGGTCACCCATTGTTGTCGATGACAGTTTGGCCTATTTTGCATTTCAGATTCTTTTCTCTTGTTGATTTAGATTAACATGAACTTCTGTATGCTATCTGTTTAAGATAGTTTAGTTGTCTAAATTAGGCTGGTATTGTGTTACTACATGTTAACTATGAAAAAAATTCAGATGCTGTTATGACTGTCATTGTCAGCAATAAAAAGATATTGAATTGAATTGAATTGAATATATTCATGTGCGTATGTATGAATGTATGTATGTATGTATGTATGTATGTAGACAATTATTTGTAATTAATATTATGATTATTATTATTACTACTATTATTAATACTACTACTACTATTATTATAACCACTTCTACTACTACAGCAACTACAACTGCTACTACTACTGCTACTACTAAAACGCATTTATTAAGCGCCATTCTTCGTGTTAGAAGGCAAGCGCTGAAACCCAGACAAGTATTCAATATTAATGGAAAGGGAGGACAGAAGGTATGGAGGGTGGAGGAGGAAAGAAATTAAGAAAGAAAGGAAGTAGGTAACAGTAGAAAAGGAACGAACGAATGAACGAACGAAGGATGGAGTAAAGGAGGAATGGTTGAAGGGAGGCAAGGAAGGAAGGAAAGATAATGAAATGGAGGAAGGAAGGAAAGGGAAGAAAAGAAGTAGAAAGGAAAACGGGGGAAAGGCAGAAAGGAAGGAACGACGGAAGGATGGACTGAAGGACGGATAGGAAGAATGAAAAATCTGACTAATCCTGTAATTCATTCATTCATTCATTAATGAATGAATGAATGAATTACAGGATTAGTGAATGAGAGAGGGATGGTATCAAGCAGTTAGGGAGGACGGATGGATGAGTGGATGGATGGATGGATGGATGAATGAGTAGATGGATGGATAGATGGATGGATGGATGGATGGATGGATGAGTGGATGGATGGATGGATGGATGGATGGATGGATGGATTGATGGATGGATAGATGGATGGATGGAAGGATGGATGAGTGGATGGATGGAATGATGGAAGGATGGATGAATGGATGGATGGATGGATGGATGGATGGATGGATGGATGGAAAGATGGATGAGTGGATGGATGGATGGATGGATGGATGGATGAGTGGATGGTAAGATGGATAGATAGAAGGATGGATTTATGGATGGGTGTATGGATTAATGAATAGATTGATGAGTGGGTGGGGGAGAGAGAGGAAGGATATGGTGGAGTTGGAGTAAAATGGATGGATGTGGGATGAAAGAACGCACACATGTAACACACTCACGATCGATCATGGGTCACTGATTAACCAATTAACCAATTAAGTGAGTAAGTACCTGATTAGTCGCCGCCTGGTCCTGCCGCATTCCGTCATCGGCTTTGCCATGGCGACCGGCGACGAAGTCCCTAGCAACGGGGTCCCTAGCAACGGCCGCAGCCGAGCCGCCTTCAGGTAGATAGAGAATCCAGAGCAGCATCGCCAGCCCCACAGCCGTCCATCGAACCCACACCATCCTCAGACCATCGACCTGTTTCTCGGCCGCCTTCCCAGCCTCTGCAGCATCCTCGCTCCTCCTCCTACTCCTACTCCTGCTTCCCCATCTCTTCGGCTGCTGCAGCTGCGTCCATGTCTCGTCCATCTCCATCGCTCGCGTCGTCTGACGGATGCGACGGACGCCCGTCCCTTCTGCTGCTGCAACCGATGCCAGCCTCCGAAGGCGACGACTCTGAGGCTGTGGATGCTCAGCCGCTCGTCACTGACCAGCTAGGATGCATCACCACTCGACGTTTATCCCACCGTCTGTCTGTCCATCTGTCTGTCTGTCTGTCTGTCTGTGTGTACGTCTGCCTGTTCCTTAATTTCACCGTCTGTCTCCGTCTCTCTGTAAGTCTGTCTGTCCGTTCATCCTTCATTTCACCCCACGACCCTCTGTCTCTGTCTCTGTCTATCTGTCTGTCTGTCTGTCTTTCTATCTATCTATCTATCTATCTATCTATCTATCTATCTATCTATCTATCTATCTATCTATCTATCTATCTATCTATCTATCTATCTATCTATCTATCTATCTATCTATCTATCTATCTATCTCTCTATCTATCTATCTATCTATCTATCTATCTATCTATCTATCTATCTATCTATCTATCTATCTATCTATCTATCTATCTATCTATCTATCTATCTAGCTATCTATCTATATAAATATCTGTCCTTTTGCCTGTCCCTTTGTCGGTTTATCTGTCAGTGCGTCATGGTTATGCGTCAGTCTGGTCTTTTGTCCGTCCTTGCGTCTCTGTATGTTTATTTGCCTGTTCTTTACTTTACTACTTCGTCCATCCGTTTGTCTGTCCCTTAATTAATTTGCTTGTCAGTGCGCATTTCCATTCTTTCTTCTTCTAGTATGTCTGTCTGTCTGTCTGTCTGTCTGTCTGTCTGTCTGTTCACCCATCTGTCTTTAAGATTACTGTGTCTTGGCCTTCCTTCTTTTACATCCATCTCCTTCCTATTCTCTTTCGCCTTTCTCTCCCTGTCCTCTTCTCTCCTCCTTCTTAGCCCCCACTCCTACTCTTTCTCTTCTACTTATTCTAATATCCTATAATCGCATTATCGCACTCTGGTAAAAAAAAGAGTGTAATTATAATTAATAATTTCTGTCGCGTCAGTGTCCAATACACAAGGCACAAATTCCTCGGTATTTGTATTAAAAAAGGTTCTCGTAGATATTTTATGTCTTGACATCTTTGGACAATTTTAAAAAAGATTATAATTTTCCAGTCTGAACTATAAAACCCTCAAAACATATACTCCTACCTACCTTCAACCATTACTCTCTCCTTACATTGCTATTGTTACTGTTGTTGTTGTTGTTGCTATTATTATTTATTATTATTATTATTATTATTATTATTATTATTATTATTATTATTATTATTTTTTTTTTTTTACCCGAGGTATCAGTGATCCCTCAGGATTTGGAAAAAATTATTAAGAGCAGATTAATTGTCTGGAGGGTCAGGCCTCGTCTTCAGGGTTTGAAGGAAAGGTACCTTTAAAAGCGACAAGGTTGTTATTATTATTATTATTATTATTATTATTATTATTATTATTATTATTATTATTATTATTATTATTATTATTATTATTATTATTATTATTATCCGAGAATTCATGTCTAGGTTCTGTTCACTCTCAAAACGAGTTTCCCGCCGCTACCTCCGTTAAGAAGGCGATGTATAAAGACGGGTTTGTTGTTCTTTGGCTCCTGGCAGCTTTGACATAGCGCCTTGGAAGGCCACTGCGTTGAAGCGCTGCACCATCACTGAAAGACTCTTGAATAGGAAGTTTGATTCGCGGGAGTCATCGGTGGTTTTCGACAGCCGGTGTCACGAAATAGAGTATCCCCCATACAAGTATATCCCCTTAGCAGAATGGAGTATCCGGCCGGATGAATGTGAACGGGAGGGACTATCCCCCCTCGTGCCAAAGTATCCCCCATGAGTCGTACAAAAGTACCCCCCTTCAAAAAGTATCCCCCCGCAACATAATCACAAATTGTGCGATTTAAGTCAGTTTAGAACTCATCAGTCAAAGCCATATGCTATACTTATTGTTGGTATGCGTGGGAAAAGAATCCAGTGAAGTCAATGAGCCTCGCATTACTCTCTTTCTCTGTTCTGTACTCTATTTACCCTTAGGCAAGTTGTGACATTGATATTGGTCGATTCTTATCAATCGGTACACCAACAAAACCAGGAAGACAAAATATCAGCAGTCACAAACGACAGTGTCATGAAAAGGGACTAAGGCGCTAATTAGGTGAATTGGTAGCTCGCGCTTGATGTCGCTCGATTGGTATCAATAAGCCAGTGAAGCCATTTGAGACATTGAACCAACTTCAATGACTTTTGTGTTCTTTGTGGTGCTGTAATCTCACGCAAAGTAAACATTGTCTATTCGCATTATTAGTTGCGTGAAGGGCTTGTTGCAATCACAAACGACGGTGTCATGAAAAGGGATTAAGGTGATAATTAGGTGAATTAATAGCTCGCGCTTGATATCGGTCGATTCATATAGAAGACCTCGGCAAATCTCAGCCGACAATTGCGTCAGTTCACTCAGCTCCACACAATACACTATCCCCCCTCGTGCCAAAGTATCCCCCATGAGTCGTACAAAAGTATCCCCCTTCAAAAAGTATCCCCCGCAACATAATCACAAATTGTGCGATTTAAGTCAGTTTAGAACTCATCAGTCAAAGCCATATGCTATACTTATTGTTGGTATGCGTGGGAAAAGAATCCAGTGAAGTCAATGAGCCTCGCATTACTCTCTTTCTCTGTTCTGTACTCTATTTACTCTTAGGCAAGTTGTGACATTGATATTGGTCGATTCGTATCAATCGGTACACCAACAAAACCAGGAAGACAAAATATCAGCAGTCACAAACGACAGTGTCATGAAAAGGGACTAAGGCGCTAATTAGGTGAATTGGTAGCTCGCGCTTGATGTCGCTCGATTGGTATCAATAAGCCAGTGAAGCCATTTGAGACATTGAACCAACTTCAATGACTTTTGTGTTCTTTGTGGTGCTGTAATCTCACGCAAAGTAAACATTGTCTATTCGCATTATTAGTTGCGTGAAGGGCTTGTTGCAATCACAAACGACGGTGTCATGAAAAGGGATTAAGGTGATAATTAGGTGAATTAATAGCTCGCGCTTGATATCGGTCGATTCATATAGAAGACCTCGGCAAATCTCAGCCGACATTTGCGTCAGTTCACTCAGCTCCACACAATACATCTAACCACATCGGTAAACCTACGTATTAAAGTCAGGGCTGTAGTCGAGGGTATACGCGGGTATACAGCGTGTACTCACCTCTAGAGACCGTATACTCACCTCCCAAATAGTTATATTTATTTATATTAAAATACTGTAGCGTATACTCACAAAATACTGTAGCGTATACTCACCTCTAATTTGTTTCGGAAAACTAACCGGTAGCGTGTACTCACCTCTAATTTTACCACTACAGCTCTGGTTAAAGTCCTCCTCTGATAGCAGCAAATGGACTTCTTTTCGTGTGGACTGTGCGCAGCTGCCTATCCCTTTGAGATTGCTTCTGGTTCTGCAACGCTGGATGTTGACTTCGATGAGCCTTCAAACATGCGAAAATACATTGAGAAATGTTTCAACGACAAGGTAATGACGTCTTTCCTCCAAAATACCTTTTAAGAGAAGAGGAAGAAAGCCAATTCCGCGTGTGGTTATCCTTCCTACTGTAACTTCTGTTTCATTTGCTCTACACATTGCTTAGAAGACTTAAAACACTTAGAGTCAATTGCTTTACCCATTTCTCGTTTTCGATTTTGATTACAGCATAGATTTGTCTCCCTGTTGCACTCCGCCTGGTCCCTACGACTCACTTTACCTTGTTCCTTACTAACTTAAAGACTACTCTCTTTAGCTGTGGTTGGACTGGGAGCGCTCCTGAGTAAATCACCTTGAAGGGACGCTATTTAAAAGCTCCTTAATAATAATGATAATAATAACAATATTAATAATAACAATAATAATAATAAAAATAATAATAGATTTATCAATTATAGGCATTTTCAATAATATCTTATGCCTGTGAATTTTTATCCCCCGGGGATGATTTTGCACGATGGGGGATAGAAATGGTTTATCCCCCGGATACTCTATACCGGTAGATTATATCCGGGGGGATAAATTTATTCATCCCCCCGGATAGTTTTAGGACGGATAGTCTGTCACGCGACACCGGCGACCAAGTTCAGATAGAAAGGCAAGGCCTTCTCTGTTGAGGGGACCGAAGGTTTCCACCGCTACAGGTATGAAAATTATTATTATTATTATTATTATTATTATTATTATTATTATTATTGTTGTTATTGTTATTGTTATTGTTATTATTATTATTATTATTATTATTATTATTATTATTATTATTATTATTATTATTATTATTATTATTATTATTATTATTATTTATTATTATTATTATTATTATTATTTTAGAATTATTATTTTTATTAATTCAAACCGACGAATATACAGCAAGATTACACTGAAATATTATTATTTATCATTATTATTATTTTTTAGTAGTACTACTGCCAAATGACGGCTAGCATTATAATAATTTTATATTTTGTTGCTAGTCATTTGTTGGGAATTTGTAAATAATCACAATGGATCTGTCTTCAAAACTACTCACATAGTCAACTCTTACAATCGTCAAGAGAATACAATAGCGTTGACGCGCTATCACATTATATCTAGCATCACGTGGACAATTATTAAAGGTGTTCTGCCATTCCACAATCAACAGTCAATCAATGACTGATTATAATAATAATAATAATAATAATAATAATAATAATAATAATAATAATAATAATAATAATAATAATAATAATAACAACAACAATAATAATAATAATAATAATAATAATAATAATAATAATAATAATAATAATAATAATAATAATAATAATAACAATAACAATAACAATAATAATAATAATAATAATAATAATAATAATAATAATAATAATAATAATAATAATAATAATAATAATAATAATAATAATAATAATAATAATAATAACAATAATAATAATAATAATAATAATAATAATAATAATAATAATAATAATAATAATAATAATAATAATAATAATAATAATAATAATAATAATAATAATAGTGACCATATTTAAGGTATAATATTTAGCTAAATTTAAAAGAATAATGTTTAAAGTATACATTTTTTGTCATATTTAGGACAGTACTTGACTGTAACTGCGATACTTATTATGTGCAATAACATTTCAGTCAATAATTTTTGGCTTTATTTAAAGTATAATCATTTGCCAGATGTAGGGCATAATTTTAGCCATAATTAGGATATAATGTTTGGCCATATTTGGGGCACAAGGTTCGGTTACACTAAGGACATAATGTTAACCTATATTTATGGCAAAATATTTAGCCAAATTTATAGAATAATGTTTAAATTGACTAATTTGACCATATTTAGGGTATAATGTTTGGCCACATTTACATAAGGTAAAGTGTTTAGAAATATTTGTGTCAACATGTTTTGCAATGTTTAGGGAAATATTGTGTGTTCATATTTAGGGCATAATATTAGGACATATTTAAGGTATAATGCTTGGCAATATTTAGGGCATAATATTAGGACATATTTAAGGTATAATGCTTGGCAATATTTAGGGCATAATATTAGGACATATTTAAGGTATAATGCTTGGCAATATTTAGGGCATAATATTAGGACATATTTAAGGTATAATGCTTGGCAATATTTAGGGCATAATATTAGGACATATTTAAGGTATAATGCTTGGCAATATTTAGGGCATAATATTAGGACATATTAAAGGTATAATGCTTGGCAATATTTAGGGCATAATATTAGGACATATTTAAGGTATAATGCTTGGCAATATTTAGGGCATAATATTAGGACATATTAAAGGTATAATGCTTGGCAATATTTAGGGCATAATATTAGGACATATTTAAGGTATAATGCTTGGCAATATTTAGGGCATAATATTAGGACATATTTAAGGTATAATGCTTGGCAATATTTAGGGCATAATATTAGGACATATTAAAGGTATAATGCTTGGCAATATTTAGGGCATAATATTAGGACATATTTAAGGTATAATGCTTGGCAATATTTAGGGCATAATATTAGGACATATTAAAGGTATAATGCTTGGCAATATTTAGGGCATAATATTAGGACATATTTAAGGTATAATGCTTGGCAATATTTAGGGCATAATATTAGGACATATTTATGGTATAATGCTTGGCAATATTTAGGGCATAATATTAGGACATATTAAAGGTATAATGCTTGGCAATATTTAGGGCATAATATTAGGACATATTTAAGGTATAATGCTTGGCAATATTTAGGGCATAATATTAGGACATATTAAAGGTATAATGCTTGGCAATATTTAGGGCATAATATTAGGACATATTTAAGGTATAATGCTTGGCAATATTTAGGGCATAATATTAGGACATATTTAAGGTATAATGCTTGGCAATATTTAGGGCATAATATTAGGACATATTAAAGGTATAATGCTTGGCAATATTTAGGGCATAATATTAGGACATATTTAAGGTATAATGCTTGGCAATATTTAGGGCATAATATTAGGACATATTTAAGGTATAAATTATGGTTGGTAATATTTAGGGTATAATGTTAAACCATAATTAAGGCTTAGTATTTTAGCCTATAGACTAGAGACTCAAACGACTCAGAAACTGGTTGGAGCTCGCAAAGATCTTTCCAAGTGGATGTGGCATATTGCTTGAGAATTACACATTCAATGCAGAGAGCACCATCGTAAGTTGCTACTGATCATTCGGTGTTAGTCGAGGATAATGTTATTCTGTGCTCTAGAGCAGAGTTTCCCAAACTGTGGGTCGCGACCCAAAAGTGGGTCGCGAAGCTCTGGCAAGTGGGTCGCCAAATTTTTTCGAGAAACATTTATTTTTAGTGCAGCAACAACATTTGGCTATGATTGGGCTATAACTAGCTGGATTGCAATAAATTGTAAACTGTTTTCACCTAAGTTTCCTTTTAATGCTTTAAATTTCTAAGCGCGCTATGTTAATCCGCATATTTCGATGCCAATTTACGAAGCAAATTTTAGTACACAATGCTCAATTTTACACAGTGGGTACCGAGAATGTCAAGATATTCACAAGTGGGTCGCGACCCAGAAAAGTTTGGGAACCGCTGCTCTAGAGAGGCAGCGGTTTACTAAGAGTGTGGTTTAAAACAACCATACGGTTCAAACCGTTATACTGCAATAGACCCTATCTACGGAAGACAGTGTCGTAGTTCTATTGTTTGTGTTAGTATTAACTGTATTAACTGGCTACTCCCTTACCTCCTTCTTCTTCAATTCATCCTGCTTCTTTCCCCTTCTATTCCACCTTCTTCTGTTCCTCTCCCTTTTCCTCCACCTTATCTTCTTGTTCATTGGTCTTTCATCCACTTATTCCTTTTCCTGCTTTTCTTCTCCAATTCCTCCTCTTATTCCTCCGCTTCCTTCTCCTCCTCGTTCTTCTTCTAATTCTCCGTTTCCTCTTCGAATTCCTCCTCCTCCTCCTCCTCCTCCTCCACCACGACCACCTCCTCGTCCTCCTCGTCCTCCTTCTCCTCTTTCTCCTCTCACTCCTCCTCCTTCTCGTCCCCCTTCTCTTCCTCCTATTCCGCTCACTTCACAATGGCAGCATCTTATTCATGACGAACGCCGTTATAAAGCGGAGTGTGACCGAAATGACAATAAGTAAATAAAAAACTAAACAATATACAAACCTTTGATCTCTTCCCACATTTGTCACGCACCGTCTTTTTCGCGCCACCGGCTATTCCTTACGTCACGTGCACATGTTCACGTGATCGATGGCGTCATTAGTACGTATACGGTTATACCATATCTCGTGGTTTATCACCGAAACCTCGCGGATTGCGGATCGGCTTAATCGATCGGCGTTGGTCGGAGGGAGGCGAACCGATCTCCACCGGGAACCGTCAGCACTTGACAGTCGCCACACGAACTGCACTTATGAACTGCACTGAAAAGGCGCTGAGTTTTTATCAGATTCCCGCAATTATCCGAGTCCACGTCACGGGGGAGGGTGGCCAATCAACCGGGTTCGACCAAAGACATCAGATGCACAGCTAGGGGGATCGATTAATGGTCCGGAGTCGAGGACTGTGTCCAGTTTGGCAATATGAGTGGCATAAAGTTTGGACACATTCAAGACATAATGTTTGGACGTATTTAGGGTATAATGTTTCGACATATTTAGGGCATACTTCTGGGGCATATTTAGGGTGTTTGGTTGGACATATTTAGGTATACTGTTGGGATATATTTAGAGCATATATAATGTTTGGACATATTTAGGGTACAATGTTTGGATACATTTAGAGCAAAATGTTTGAACATATTTAGGTCATTATGCTTGGCCAAATTTCAAGCATAATGGTTGGACATTTTTAGGGCATAATGTTTAGCTATATCAAGGCATAGTGTTTGGCTATATGAAGGGCATAATTTTATGAAATATTTATGGCGTTATGTTTGGCCATTTTAAGGCAAACATTTGGCATTATTTCTGCAAAATGCTTTGCTCTGTGGATAATTTTTCATTATTTACTCGCATTAGTAATAAAATTCATATGAAACAATACAATCATAATATAAAATTCAACTTAAAGTTTTAGAAACTCGTCCATTAAGAATGCTATACAAATGCCTTTGATATCTTGCATTCATTAGCGTAAACTTGTTCAAAATACTGGGGGGGGATTTGGCTATTCATTCTACAATTGTTGCATTGGGTATACAGTCCATCTCAATTATTGGGGGGACAGATGCCCCGGCTGCCCCTCCAAGAGTCTACGCCTATGGTTGCATGTGAACTTAGAAATGCGACAAGTGCACAGAGCTGGCGTTTATCTTCAAAAGCAGACCATAGCAACAAAAGTTATCGCTATTTCATATCGATGGTGTCCATGTACGGGACTCTGAAGATAAGATGCGATTACTGAAGTTTATTTTTAAGAACTATTGATACATTTTAAATATTCGGTCGTATAAATCTTTAACTGGACTTTCTTAATTAAGGTGTCCTATTTTCCAAACCGGTGCAATCAGGCCCATCAACAATTTGGCGACGTAATTCGAAGTCTTACGTTAAAATTCAATAATAAACATGTCTCATTTACTGAAAGACAATACGAATTAGCGACATATAATTACGTAATATTATGACGTCATTAAACTGCTCAAATAAATGTTTAATTCTATGACGTCATTTTAAAGTCAACGTAATTCGAAGTCTGACGTTAGAATTCAATAATAGACATGTCTTATTTACTGAAAGACAATATGAATTAGTAAAATATAATTACGTAATATTATGACGTCATTAAAAGGGACCGTCTATAAACTGCTCGAATAAATGTATAATTCTATGACGTCATTTTAAAGGCAACGTAATTCGAAGTATGATAATAAAAGTAAATAAAAAAACATGTCTTATTTACTGAAAGACAATATGAATTAGTAAAATATAATTACGCAACATTATGACGTCATTGAAACTTCCATAAACTACTCAAATAATTGAATAATTACATGACGTCATTTTAAAGGGTTCGCACAAACCATAGACGTATTATTTTAATGATTATTAAACAGTCGTCCATGGTACAAACATTACTAAAATAAATTTACACAATAATCAGGGATAGTAGAAATTCACGGCGAAAACTTCAGAAGTCACGGCAAATTCACGGCATGAAAAAAGTCCTAGTGACCGGACACCACCTTCACAATACACAGTTATGCCTATAATTTATGCAAAACTGGAGTTTACGATTAGGCCTACGACTGCCTCGATTCCTGTTAACAGGACGTCGTGTATGTAAGTAAGATCTTTATAGATTCGACCGTGCTCAACGGGAATTACGTCGCGAGCCGTTGCAAGTAAGTAAGCAAGCAAGTATATTCATGTATATATGAATGTAAGCTGTGGTTAAATCTCTGCGTCGTACCGGGTTCGATTCCCAAGAGTAGCAACTGATTGGCGTAGTAGTTAAGAGAAATGAGAACAAATGGCAGTGGCTGTGGTCTTTGGTGAACGCGTGTGTTGTAACGATGACGGAGGAGACACTGGGGATCGCAGTTCAATACATTTCTATTCGGTGGTGTTTTCACTCCTGCCAGTGGCGCCGTCAGACGCCAAAAAAGTGGACGCAAAGTTGCAGACATATTTAAGACATAGAACATTGCCTGTCATTTTGGTCAATCAGTGGTCATCATCATTTATGTGACAATGAAGCATAAATGAACATTGTATAGACCTACCACTACATAGACGAAAACTCTTAAAGTCTTGAACATTTACACTCAGTGTCAACGCTGACAACGCAATATCATGCGGTCATGTGTGAACTTTCATCATGCCATTTGAATCATGTGGCCACTAAAACAACCATTGTCTCTGCTGATCACTCTGAAATGCTAACGCAATGCGACAATGGCCACTGCTACCACATTTCTGTAACACACATTCAGCGTAAACAGATTTGTCATTATGAATGTGCAGCAATGCCAAACCGTTCTGACTTTCAGAACCCATAGTAGAACGTAGATATCTCTTTAAACGCTTTAGGTGCACATTCCGCTAATTACCAAACATATCCGTTAATGTTCTCGTTTCTCGTCGGCTGTTCGTCAGCTTTACGTAAGAACATTCTTAACTTAATATCACTAGGTCTAAGTTGATAAGAACTAAAACGCAATATAAATAAACACGTTTGTATTGTTTACTACGTCATGACTCGCAACGTCTGGAGCATAGATATACAAGAAGAGGCTCAGGCTGCAGAGTGTAACCATAGAGCTACCAACAATCATTATTGCCATTATTGTGTGCACAGTGTGTTTTTACTACTACATTTTTTGCCGTCGAGAAATTCTTAAACCGTTATTATTAATTTTGAAACGTTAAGATTCAAATATTTACATTTAGAGATTAACATGCATTCACATATTTCTATATATATATATATATATATATATATATATATATATATATATATATATATATAATTATATATATATATATTTATTTATTTATTTATATTTATATTTATGTATATATGTATGTAAGTGGGACGCGGTGGTGTAGTGGTATGTTCTGTGCATTGTAACCGAAGGGTCGCAGGTTCGAATCTACCTCAAGCCACTGCGTAGCGACCTTGGACAAGTTGCTCACCCACAATTGTCTGTGAGGAAGGCAGCGGGAAACCACCTCACTAATCTCATTACCGAGTGGCATAAAGCCAATGGACCTGCCTTCGGGAGGGAGCTCATCATCATCATCATCATCATCATCATCACCATCATCACCATCACCATCATCATCATAATCATCATCATCATCATCATCATCATCATCATCATCATCATCATCATCATCATCATCATCATCATCATCATCATCATCATCACCATCGTCATCGTCATCATCATCATCATCATCATCATCATCATCATCATCATCATCATCATCATCATCATCATCATCATCATCATCATCATCATCACATACATACATACGTTCATAATACGTACATATCGTACATACATAATCGTGTGTCACTAACCAGACTGTTGTAAACTACAAAGACCAGTGTCCTGAATGCAAAGTTGAGATACTCGCCCATATACTGTTACCGAGGAATCCAGACTTTGTGGATCTCTTAGTGTTCTTTGGATCGGTTACAGGAGGCGAAGCGACATTGTTGATTCTGTTTGCGGCCGAGTTCGATCGGTGCATTGAATGTTTCGCCTGTTTGCTCTTTTCTCTGAATGTGTCTTTGTATGTGTGTGTGACTCTGTATGTTTTAGCCTGTGTCACTGTATGTCTATCCTCGCACATATCCACACATGGACACACAGACAGAAGACCACATGCATACATACATGTAATGGCTGTTTACATCCGTCCGTTCATGACGGCCTCCTTGCCTACTTCCCGATCTCTATCCATGCCTCCCTCTCTCCCTACTTTTCTCCCTAAGTACTCCATTTTCCTCCTTTTGACGCTGACTTCCTAAGTCTCTGCCTCCCCTGCCTTCCTTCCTGTATTCGTTCTGGCCTTCATTCGTCTCTGCCTCCCTGCCTTCCTAGCTGCCTTCCTAAGTCTATACCTCCCCTTGCCTTCCTTCCTGTATTTGTTCTTTCCTTCATTCGTCTCTGCCTCCCTGCCTTCCTAGCTGCCTTCCTAAGTCTATACCTCCCCCTGCCTTCCTTCCTGTATTTGTTCTTTCCTTCATTCGTCTCTGCCTCCCTGCCTTCCTAGCTGCCTTCCTAAGTCTATGCCTCCCCCTGCCTTCCTTCCTGTATTTGTTCTTTCCTTCATTCGTCTCTGCCTCCCTGCCTTCCTAGCTGCCTTCCTAAGTCGCTGCTTCCCTCTGCCTTCCTCCCTAATTTCCATTTGGTCTTCCTCTCTTTCTCTCTCTGCTTCTCTGTCTTCCTCCATGCTTACCTTCCTCCTTACCTTCCTCTTTCCCTGCCTCCATATTTTCCTCCTTGCCTTCCCACCCCCTTGTCTTCCTTTTCCCCTGCCTCCCTCTCTTCCTCCCTTCCTCTAGGAAGCAGCTTCCTTAAGAGTCGACAAACAAATGCAACACAAACCCAAATGAGACACACCCGCCAACCGACATCTAAACGCGACTGTCAGCGACGTCCGACATTGTCAGAGCCGACTCTGTCAGACACTGACAGCGGAAGGGATCTTAAGTGCGACTCAGCGGGCGCTATGCAATTATGTGTGCATGGGGATTCAATACTGCATTCCTTGCGACACCCATATGAGTGCATCATGCACAGTGAGCGAGCACACTGAATACATGGGCTTACTATTGAAATGTAAGCAAAACTTTTGTAGCGTATATTTGATCTTCCAGAGACGGTAACAAAACTACAAATGATAAATTCTAATCGGGAATGAGTCATATTCGTAATTGTAGACTAGAATTGAATATAATATTTCTAAAGTGTCGGGTAAAATAAATAGCCTTTTCTTTTTTTTTTCTTTGTTTTCTTTTATTTATTGCATCCAGTAATGATGAGTAATCTAATGTTATTGTCTTATTTCATTCTCAACTTAAAACGCACCTCTTTCAAATTGCTTATCCACCATAGGCTGCCTCTCTGTCTTACGGACTGATCTTCTGGATATTCACCTGATTACGGCATGGTTTTGGTGTGCCATCGGTTGATGCCTTGTACATTAGACACTGGCACAATAGAAGTTTTTATTACTAATAATATCCGTGTGCTACGAAGTTCATGCTTTCTCCATATCCAGTATATAACGATTGTAGAAGTATCGACTCTTAACGACATCTTGTAACTGCCTAAGCCATTGACGATGGCGTTCTTTTAAGAATCCTGTATGTATAACTGCACTCACCCGATCAATTCATTGAAAAAAGAACAAGATTGAAACCATTCGGTCGCTATATTGAAATGTCTACAACAGGGGTTCCCAACCTTTTCTATGCCTCGCACCCCTTGGAAATATTTGATAGCGCTCGCACCCCTACACAAGTCATATCACAAGACGACTAAGTCACAATTCTATTTTTGGAACCACAGACTGAATCACATACACTCATACAGTACTGTGGGTGAACAAACTGAACTAAAAATGAGCTTTTAACTCAAATGCACATATAAATTCATAACGCTAGGCCTACAAAGAATGCACTGGGGTTTGCAAGTCATCATTTCCTGTTGTGCAAGTGAAACCAAAGCGCACATACTCATCATTCCATTTCCTTTTTTCTGACATGATGAAAAATGAAGGCGACTAGAGGCTGCGAACCAGCAAGAGAAAAATATGAGTTAATTTACCTGTTCATAAAGCCCGTTTTGACAAATTTTTCCTGCTCATTGCTTCTTTCAAAATATAATGTCAATATGACATTGCACTCAAAGCAAAAATGATGACCTACAAATGCCGGCACACTGCAAGACACCGGTTGCACTACGATACAAATACTGCTCAGTAAGTGTACACACATGTACACAATTATTACAATTATTAATTTCAAGTTCTGTTACAATAAAATAAATGTGACCTCACCTTCAATGCAAACAATTTTTGAAACGAGTTAATTTCGTGACATTTGTATAAACATGACGGATTTTCTATCAGCCAATAAAAAAGTTGACCTACTGTCGCAATCGAAGGTCGCCCTGTCGTTTGTTTGCCGTGTGTTGATGTCGACCCTCGACTGCTTGTTCTTTTACTTGCACTTTTATTTAACGTGCCTAACTTTTCTATAGAAGATTCACGACGAACTTTGTTTAATTAATAAATGAATTTAATTAAAGAAACAAATATATACACTAACTCTACGGGAACTTCCACGTAGTATTAAAGCGTTCAGATATTAAATCGGACTATCTCAAATGTTGCTTCGTATAGCCTAACTACAGATCGTTCTTTCGCGTCAGTCTCTGAACCTGACGGACTAATACTCTGCCGCCGCCGCTGGTCGCTCCTCTCGATGTTGATCGCTCGACCGCTGTTCACACGATGCCCTCGTCAGTAGTACAAGTCCCGTATTCTCCTTTTCCTTCCGTTAAGTAGGAACTTCAGCGTGCATCGGTCAGCCCCCTCCCCACGTCAAGCTATCGTCAATTAGTGTCAGATTGCTCCTCGAGACGCGGGTCGTCGCTCGCCTGCAGCGCGGGCGGTGTCTGGTTACACCATAGCCGCGAGGTGTCCTATTACACCTTGGCTGTGTGGTGTCCGATTACACCTCGGCCTCGCTGCCTTCATTGTTGACCAAGTGGAGACTGGCTGTCGTCCGTCATCATTCTATCTCGACCGCCAACGACGACTCCATCGTGGTGATGATGACATCTCGTCGTTGTCGTCGATCTCCTCACGCGACACCTCCCTTCCCGGGGGAGGACAAAGCCAGTCATTGGTTCGCCTCCCGGCTGAGAATGATGTCGTTCCCTCCATCGATTTCCTCCAGACCATGTCCTCGTCGTTCCCGTAAAAATACAAAATATCAGCACAGTTAGAAATTATATTTACAGTTGTCGCGGTGCCTTACATGGTAGTCCGCCTTCTCCTCAATCATAGTCTGGACAAAAGATCAGCGGGAATATTCAGCGACCCAGGTCGATATTCAAAAGAAATATCGAAGTCCTGGAGTGCCAGGGCCCATCTCGCAAGTTTAGCACTTGTGGGCGTAGAAGCAGTTAGGAAAGTCAAGGGGTCGTGATCAGAATAGAGGGTGGTCCTTGACATAAAAATCCAATCCCTAAACTTCTTCAACGCAAAAATCACAGCATCCGCTTCGCGTTCCACATTGGACCAACGCGCTCGCGTAGCATCTAATTTAGAACTGGCAAAACATATTGGCCGTTCTGTTCCATCGTCTTGAATTTGGAATAAGCAGCAACCGACTGCTTCGTCTGAAGCATCAGTTGATAGACCAAACTCTCTGCCGTAGACAATTGTCTGCAAACATACAGCGTTATTCAAATCGTGCGTAAGTTTATCTAGCGCCTTTTGGTGATCAGTTCGCCAGGGTATCTTAACCGGCACCGATTTCTGGGTCAAGTCAATGAGAATTCTGGCTGTCACTGTTCTGGCCTGATTATCTAGACAGGTCAAGAGTAATCTGCTACGAAGGTCGTCCGGGACAGCGCAAGAGTCGAATACCCTTTCACAATGCACAAAGAAACCAGGGATTTGCGCATGGTCGCTTGGGGATCTCGGTAAGAGCCCTTGCAAGCTTTCACTATACGTTATCATTCGTCCTACGACCGAATGCCTTAAGTTATAGTCCCTTTCGTCTCTGAGTCTCCTCTCTGCGTCCCTTTCCTCTCGGACTTCCTTCTCTCTCTTCTCTGCCTCTTCCTTTTCTTCTCTCCTCCGCCTCTCCTCCTGAAGCCTTAATTTCTCTGCTTCCTCTTTCTCTTCTCTCCTCAATCTTTCCGCTTCCTCTTTCTCTCTCCTCCGTTTCTCCTCCTGAAGCCTTAATTTCTCTGCTTCCTCTTTCTCTTCTCTCCTCTGCTTCTCCTCCTGAAGCCTGAGCTTCTCAGCCTGCTTTTCCTCTAGCATTCTGAGTCTCTCTGTTTCCTCCTTTTCTTCTCTCCTCCGTTTCTCCTCCTGAAGCCTTAATTTCTCTGCTTCTTCTTTCTCTTCTCTCCTCCGTCTCTCCTCCTGAAGCCTTAATTTCTCTGCTTCCTCTTTCTCTTCTCTCCTCCGTTTCTCCTCCTGAAGCCTTACTTTCTCTGCTTCCTCTTTCTCTTCTCTCCTCTGCTTCTCCTCAAGCAGCCTGAGCTTCTCAGCCTGTTCCTCCTCATCTTCTCTCCTCCACTTCTCCTCAAGCACTCTGAGTCTTTCTTCTCTGCTTCGTCTCTCCTCCTGAAGCCTTATTTTCTCTGCTTCCTCTTTCTCTTCTCTCCTCTGCTTCTCTTCAAGCAGCCTGAGCTTCTCAGCCTGCTTCTCCTCATCTTCTCTCCTCCACTTCTCCTCAAGCATTCTGAGTCTTTCTTCTCTCCTCAGCCTCTCTTCTTCGATCTGCCTGCGTTCCTTTTCACTGCTTCTCCTCACCGCTCTCTCCGCTCCCTCTCTCTGGTATATTGTTAGTTCTAACATGACCCGCCGCATTTGCCTTGCCGAGCTCATACTGCTACCTGGGCTACCTGTGCTTACTTTCTCACTTACTTCTGGCGGGGTCTCCTTTCCAGAAACAATTATTTCAGCACTAGCCTCTTGGAGCTGGTCCATCCTCATGGAACCCAATTCCTCCTCTCCTAGTCCCATCTTTATCAGATATGCGACTAGTCTGTGACGGGGCATGTTCAGCACCCTCACTCTTTTCCCTATCGACAACTTATCCATCTTCCAACAGTCCGCTCACTAATAGAAAAAGATAAGTAAGTTAGAGGAGAGTCACCGTTGGTCAGAAATCAAAGAAAACAACGTCCTAAAATTCTACCACAAATACAACAAGAACAGAACTGAGCAAAAGGAGCTACGCAAAAGCCTCGGCTATTCGCACACCAATCCTCATCCAGACCTCAACCGCAACCTCACAGATTTACCACGACTACCAGTAAGGACTTACCCTCTGATACGTCGAGCGAGCTCCGTCTTTTGGTATCTTGGCTGATCCGCTGTCCTCCGTTGCCACTCCCGTCCGTCGTTGCTAGCGATGGTCGGTCGTCCGTTGGCGCTCTTGTTCCTCGTCCTTGCCTGTTGCTGTCGGTTCCTTCGAGTCCTTCGTCTTCGGAGTCCGGCACTCGATTTCTCCAGTTGCGAAGGGTTGTATTCGCCGCTGGTCCCGATCTGTTGAGATTCCTCTTTCCGTTTCCGGTTCCGCTCTTCGTCGTGACGTCTTCAGTTGAAAATCCTGTCGACTGCGCCAATGTCGCAATAGAAGGTTTCCAGTCGATTGTTTGCCGTGTGTTGATGTCGACCCTCGACTGCTTGTTCTTTTACTTGCACTTTTATTTAACGTGCCTAACTTTTCTATAGAAGATTCACGACGAACTTTGTTTAATTAATAAATGAATTTAATTAAAGAAACAATATATACACTAACTCTACGGGAACTTCCACGTAGTATTAAAGCGTTCAGATATTAAATCGGACTATCTCAAATGTTGCTTCGTATAGCCTAACTACAGATCGTTCTTTCGCGTCAGTCTCTGAACCTGACGGACTAATACTCTGCCGCCGCCGCTGGTCGCTCCTCTCGATGTTGATCGCTCGACCGCTGTTCACACGATGCCCTCGTCAGTAGTACAAGTCCCGTATTCTCCTTTTCCTTCCGTTAAGTAGGAACTTCAGCGTGCATCGGTCAGCCCCCTCCCCACGTCAAGCTATCGTCAATTAGTGTCAGATTGCTCCTCGAGACGCGGGTCGTCGCTCGCCTGCAGCGCGGGCGGTGTCTGGTTACACCATAGCCGCGAGGTGTCCTATTACACCTTGGCTGTGTGGTGTCCGATTACACCTCGGCCTCGCTGCCTTCATTGTTGACCAAGTGGAGACTGGCTTTCGTCCGTCATCATTCTATCTCGACCGCCAACGACGACTCCATCGTGGTGATGATGACATCTCGTCGTTGTCGTCGATCTCCTCACGCGACACCTACTCTTTCTCGCACCCCCTGAAATGCCATCTCGCACCCCTTGGGGGTGCGGGCACCCCTGGTTGGGAACCCCTGGTCTACAATAACATTTACATTCTACCTGCCTCTGCTTGGTTAGTTAGTTGCTGCTTAAAGACTCGCCGCCATAACGACGATGATCAGTGTCGCCCTTCTCCTGTATCCAGACTTGGACTGGCACTACCAGGGAACTGGCAGTGGCGGAAATAACATGGTGATTAGTTGTAGTCCACAGTGTTTAACGATGTCTTGTGGCTGCCGGGGTCGTTGACGTCGACAAAATTTATTTTCGTTTATTTTTATTTATTTAAGTTATTTACCTTTTAAAGTTATTTTTTTCGTTTAACAGTTATTTATTTAAGATATTTATTTGTTTAAGTTATTTATTTATTTATTCTACAGTTACTTACTCATTTAGCAGTTATTTATTTATTTATTAATCAGTTATTTGTTTAGCGAGACACAGAGAATAACCTGTGCTAAAAATACGAATTACTCTGCCACTGCCCATACTCTGGTAGTGCCAGTCCGAAGCCTGGACAAAGGAAGAGTGCGACGCTAATCATCTCTGTTATGACACAGCGTAGTTAAACAGCAACTACCTACCAATTGCCTATAGAGACGTACCCGTAAACTGGGGCTACTTTGAACAGCGGGGTAACTTTGAACACTTTTTCAGAAAATGTTTAAGTAGTTCATAACGTCATTGTAACTATTAAATTTATGTGATTTTTCACTTTCTTTGGTAGGCACAATCATAATCTTCATTGTTTATGTAAAATATATTAGTTTCTCGTTACTCACTTATTTCTCAGACGGAAGTGAATAGTTGTGGTATTGTGAACGTAGTTATTAAACTTGTCAAACTTTTGTTTGTACACGTTTAACTAAACTACATAATTTTGACTTCCTGCATTTTATTCAACCTATGATTGTACTACATGACGGCACTTTAACGATTTTGTGTTTGCTAAGCTGTTTTGAAGTATAATTAGCTGATTTTAAATTGGTACCAGTAATATAGCTTTTATGGGGGTTACTTTGAACATGTTCAAAGTAACCCCACATTGAGTTTTGGTACATTCCCGGTACCGGTACGCTATCAGGTACTTGCCTAATTGCTTCGCACTTTCTTGCAAACTGTTCCAACTTAAGTTCTTTGCCGTATTGAATTCGCTACGTCAATCTAACTACCTGTCAAACATCGCGTTTCAGCTGCACCGATAGACATGCTAGCCGATATATGCGTGGTATCAAGAAGATGTTGAACCTAGGCGGCGCAGAAAGAAAGTGAATGTTGTGCCAGATAAAAGCATTGCTGTGGAGGCCTTGAATGAACCTACCGGTATCTGTAGTACCAGTACCGGTATAAGTACAGCTTCAATTAATACCTGTACCGGTATCAGTAGCAGTAATCTAACTATAGATGGTACTGCTGATGCAAGCGAAATTGATGATAATTCTGATGCTGATGATGGTTAGAAGTCTGGTGACGATACAGAATGTCACCGAGTTTGAAGATGACATGATCAGTGGTACCGGTATTAATTCCTATGAAGCCGTTGACGATTCGTATGACGAACCACTTTGTAGCAAGGTCCAACAGAAAATTAAGCCAACAGTTGGAAATTTTACATTGTACAGTCTGAGACTGGCAAACAAGGCGTCAATTCCAAGTTTTATTTTTGGAAAGATTCTACATATTGATAACAAGAACCATGAATGTGAGATGACATTTGCACGAAGAACTCAACGAATTTCACTTCTCTTTTCATGGCCAGCCGTTGTTGATAAATCCGTTGTCAAACTTCAACAGCTACAGCCGTTGTTGATAAATCCTTTGTCGAACTTCAACAGCTGAAATGTGAACTGACTATTCAGAAAGAGGACAAAAGGGGAAGGCTTGTTCCCTTCGTGTGAACTGCAGTCACAGGTCCTATAAGAACAATCTGCAAGCGGTAGCTGATAGCTTTTCCTAAAACTATATTAGCTGTTAACTTACTGTTTGCTCTCTAGACACTTTTCACTGTTTGTCACTGCATCCCAGCACGATAAAAATCAACTCCAAGCCATAATAAACAAGATGACTAGGCCTGGGTACCTGCCAGAGGGTGGGCCAACGTTCAACCAACTCTGTAGGAAGGCAGATGTCGAGCTTTTTACGGGGGTCTTCAAAAACCCTGGTCATGTACTTCACAAATTGCTCCCACCCAAGAAACCTAAAATTTGTGTTCTCCGACCTCGGTCTCACGATAGAGTGCTTACTCCACTGGACAATAACATGAGGAAAAATTTCATTGGAAGAATGCTGTATTCATATTGATTGTGATGCTGCTGGTTTTTTAACTGTTGTATTCTGTATTGTATTATTTGATGCATGTACACTGGAGTTCTAATCTCTTGCAACCGGTTAAATAAAGAAAATGCTTACTTTCTTACTTACTTACTTACTTATTGAATGTTCTACACATGTGGGTGACTGTTGGTAATTTTTTTAAAAGATAAAATGTGTTCAAAGTAACCCTATGACAGTGTCTTCTTTGAACAAACAATGACACAACATTGCTGTTCAAAGTAGCCCCAGACCCGGGGCTACTTTGAACACCTCGTTTTTTAAAAAAAAAGGAATAAAAATGACCCATTAAATACTTTTAAATTACTGGATCATCAGATCCTCATATGCCCCCTAGGCTAAAAATAAAATAATAACGAATTTCAATGAGACAAGTTTGTGGTTCTTGTTTAAACGTAAAAAGTGTTCAAAGTAGCCCCAGTTTACGGTAACTAAGTGACGCATTAAAATGGACGTCAATGGTCGTGGCAGCCATAGCATGTTTTAACATTAAATAATGCAGTGATCCATTTCTCATTCGACCAGTGACGTCACTAGGATTGGTGTCACTCAGTGCGGTAAGTCATGGTGTCACCCAGCGCGGTAAGTCATGGTGTCACCCCATGGACAATGGATATCCTCCCTTAGTCCCTTACCCAACCGTACAGTATCCTTAGCAATGTTTTTGCAAATTGATACTGATACAGTACAGGTAAGCTGGGCTTAGGAAAAATTTTGTGGTTGTTATCTGTTATGGTTAATTTTAAAACAATAAATTTCTGCGGTAAGTCATGATGTCACCCCATGGACATCCTCCCTTAGTTCCTTACCAGACCGTACAGTATCCTTAGCAATGTTTTTTTTAATTGATACTGATACAGTTTATGTAAGCTGGGCTTACGAAAAATGTTTTTGTTGTTATCTGTTATGGTTAATTTTAAAATACTAAATTTCTACTGAAACTGTGCACAAATATTTCTTAGACAGTCATTTTGTCATTCTGGTGTCACCCCCTCTTAAGGTGTCACCCAGTGCGGTCTGCACCGCACGCCCCCTAGTGACGCCACTGCAATCGACACCTTTAAAACAACGCTCAGTCGCCTGTGAGAACTGTTTAAAATTATTTCTGCCGACGTCAACGGCCTCTGTTGCCATAAGATATCGCTAAATTCTGGATCCATCCATCCAGTCGTACAAAAAAATGGCATAATCGATGTCAACAACTCTGGCAACTAGTCCTGTAAGATGTTCAACGTGCACAAAAATGAAATCAAATGACATCGAGAGACACCTTTAATATGAAGTCCACCGATCCTATAAATTCATCAACTCACTAAATTCACCGGTTGGGTCAAACATTATCACATAAACATGGCTTCCTTCGCTATTCGAGAAAAAATTACATTTTGAGAGATATTTAGTCATTTGGTTCGTTGTTCTGAATTATTGCGGTGATTCGATTTTTATTATTCGGCATTCACAGAAGCTGATCGATTCCTCCGATAAAATAAAGTTTATGCGAAGTTGGCTGCAGATTTTAGTCGAATTAAAAGTTATTAACGATCGTATTGAACTGTTGATTTGCGGTGTCTTAAATGTGTGGAACATTCTACGCTGATTGGACGATTGGTTTTATAGTTTTAAGAAGAAACAGTGCTGAAGGCCTGAGGCGAGCAGAGGTATCACTTGGTCAAGTCGGTGATCAACAATCCAGTGCATATTTTAAGGAATTTTTACTACTGGGACAAAATCTCCAAAAACTTAAAACTTTTAGACTTTTTCTACAAATTCATCTCCAAAAAAAGTTTATGACCTTTTTTTTAAGTCATCACCTTCTTTTACAACTTTTCTGGGGTCTCCCAGCCAATTACAAGGGGCAAGTGGTCATTCAACAGTAATGTCATACCTTTCTCATTTTACTACTGGGACAAATCTTTAAATTCTTGCAACATTTGTCCCACTAGTTGTACTTTATACATACATTGCCTGGGACAAATCAGTCTGACTACTGGGACAAATCCTAAGGCTACTGGGACATTTGTCCCACTGGGTATACAGTTAAAATATGCCCTGCAACAATCGAAGGTCAGAGTTCAGAGGGGTTTATTTTGTTGAATATTTTCACGAAAAAAATTGAAATGTCGAAAATGTCCGACCAAAACAAGGCAAATATCCTCAAGATGAGTGTGGAGAAGAGGCAATCTTCGTAAACGCGTGTCGAGTGCAAGTAACTGCAAAGATCCAAGAAAGACCTTGAAGAGGGGACTTAGCTAAAACAAATTTGGTTGCGAAAAGTTGCGGGAGGTCAGTGTGAAGGTCAACACTAGGGACTGTTGGCTGTAGTATCCGGCGTTTAACGACCTCTGTTGGCCTACAGTGTCTTTGCCTAACAACGACGATTCTACTTAAAGTCCGATTGTATGCAATTAAAGTTGAATGAGCGGTCAAATCGTTATTGAAATATATATAATCTCAGATTGACACATAATAAAGGTGTCTATTGTAAGTTAGCCACGTTTTCGTAAAAAAATAAGATCTAACTACTTACCAAATTGCTCGACTATGCGTCAAAAATATAATCCAATTAAGGTGTAAATCTGACGTCAAAACGCCTTAACAGTCGCAAGATGTCATTTATATTGAACAAGAAAACTTCGCCGGTTCTGAGACACCTTTATAATTAGTGCATTTTACGTTTTATATGTTGCAATCGATTTCAATGATCTATATTAGTGGCAAATATTGAACTGAGGAATAAGAAATAATCAATTAAACATTTCAAAGATAAAATAAGAATATAATGTAATAATTATAATTATATGTACTGTGCATCTGAAGTTGTTTAAATATTTCTTGCGAGTGACAATAGTTGGGAAGTACTGTTTCATTTGTATCAAAACAGTTTAGAGCTATGTGTTTTATAAATAACATTAGATATATTGCTTTAAATGATGTGACATTATTGATATTGTAAGCTTATGTTTGACACCTTTAATTGGTGTCTTTCAGACAGTATAAGTTTATCGTTTTCTGTAAACTGTATTTCTAAATTGTCGTCAACGGCCTTTGGTGTCATAAGACGACGTTAAACTGTGGAATAATAATAATAATGATCTATATATATAAGAAGTTTCCTGTTAGACGTTTGGATGAAAATCTAAGATCTCTATACGTCAATGCTAAGATCTGAGAATATAGCGACGTATTATGAAAGTAATGATGTAAAGTCTTCTATTTGTTGTCGATTCTGTGTGGATGTCTTTGTACCCTTTCTTTTATTTCGACGACGCAAGGTCTTGCTGGTATCTTCCGAGTTGCTTTCAGAGCAAAAAGTTTCGTACCCTAAGCGAGTTCTTTTGTCGCACCGTTGCCCTTCTTATTCGCTT
>OY744605.1:83809455-83814455 GCA_963556255.1 Allolobophora icterica | reverse complement strand
GCAAGGCGCCCTCCTAGAGGGGGTTACGGAAATCGATCCGCGAACCTAATGCTCTCCTGGCCATGAGTGTTACCATTACTCTATCCCCCTCCCAATGACTAGAGTCAACAACAGAACAGCTCATTGTAAGCATGTCATCAAACTGGCTATAAAGTTGAGTAATGAGTTGAGGTCATATTTATCGTGAAAACTAAAGCAAGGCAATTATCATTGTGGTAATTACTAATAATTATGTTTTAATAATAATAATGGCCTTTGATGTCATATTATGACGGCGTTTAATTTTTAAATAAAAAAACTGGAGCTTTGTTCGATAGGCTGTTAAGTTCACCCTTACATAGCAACCAGAGGAACATTACTTGACAAACATATTTAGGACATCTAGTGATAAGGAACATTCAATCTACCTTCCCACTTTTCATTTCTTTCATTCACTTCACTCATCATTTATTGACCCATCGTCTCCCCATTCTCCTCTCTGGCCTAATAAACAATAACTGTCTGAGGCATGAGTCTTAAATGACGACCAAACACACCCTGCAAACACCCTGCCCCTTGCAAGGTTTTTGATTCAATCGCGAAACACTGATATTTATCGAATCTTCTCAGTCATTTCAGTTTGTTTTCAGTTACGCCGCCATTTAAAGGCACAATGCGTTGCCATTGACGACTGTGACGTCATAGGCCTTTGAACATGGCAGACTGCCATCGACGCTAATTTTCGAAGACGCGACAGACAATCATTGACATTGTAAAAGAAGTTTATCAAACCATTCGTGTCGTCTTACCAGTTGATCAGCTTCAACTACGGTTGGTAGGCCTACTGATTTAAAAAATTAATCGATTAATCTAAAAAAAATTTAACTTCGATTCATCGATTAAATTCGATTAATTTGGTATCTGTTTCGTAATTTTCGTAGAGCCAGAAAAACTGCTAAAACGTAGTCAGTGAGTCACTAGGCCTACTTTCTTTCTACTAAAAGTTCAATCATTCCACAAGCTAATTTCACATTGTGAAGCTGAAAATGTTGTCAGTAGTTACTACTTTCTATGTAAATCCGCAGATTTTTAATTATTACTGCTCCTCCTCCTCCTCCTCCTCCCCCTTCTCCTCCTCCTCCTCCTCCTCCTCCTCCTCATCATCCTCCTCCTTATCATCATCATTAGCGCGTCGATGCCATTGTATTTAGCTGGAGTTTTCGACTACGATTCACTGGTACATTTCCGGGTGGCTGCGGAAACTGGATATAGATCAATCATTTACTACTGTAGCTCTTAACTAATGTCTTTCCTGTGTGATCATTTCAACCTTGATTATAATTATAATGAACTGTTATAATTATGATCATACATGTTGCAATTATAATTTATTATCATATGCTATTAAAATTGTTTTTGTTGTTGTCAGCAGGCTGCGAGCAATAAAGAAAATATTACAAAGATATTTAATGAAGAAAGGAAGAGGAAAACAGAGGGAAGCCGAAGATGCGGAGACAGAGAGAGAGACAGACAGCCAGACAGATGAACAGACAGAAACATAGACAGACAGATAGAGAACGATACGTCATAAACGCACGGCGCAGGCTAACTGGAAATGAATTACACCGCCGTAACCATGGCAGCGGATTATAGAATTGGCCGCTAGATGGACGACGGACGACCCCGAAGTTCCCATAATCCCGTTCGCATGGGAGTCATGGCGATCGGACGAAGACAGACAGAGACAGACAGATAGAGATAGACAGATAGAGATAGAGAGACAGACGGACGATAGGCTGCAGCCGGCGTCGGTCAAGTAACCGGTCGACATTGGCCCACCCAGAGCGTTTTACCACCCTCCCCACCCTGTGGCAGTCGTAGGGGAGAGAGGGGCAGTTTCAGCCCTCCGGTCATAAGGTGACTGACCGGTAGAGAAGGTCAGTTGGGCGAAGAGAAAGGGCATTTAGCATTGCCAGGAGGTCGTCATACTCAGGGCGATGGCGATCGGACTGTGGGCAGTTGGCCGATGTCCATATGTGGTGGACAAATGGTCAGTGGAATTTCTAGTCCAGCTGGGTTTTCGATTGGCTCAATTTATGTGTCTCTGTCTGTCTGTGCGTCTGTCTCTCTGTGTGTCTGTCTATCTGTGCGTCTGTCTCTGTGCGTCTGTCTGTCTGTGCGTCTGTCTGTGCGTCTGTCTATCTGTGCGTCTATCTGTACGTCCCTGTCTTTCTGTGTTTGCGCGTCTGTCTTTCTGCCTGTCTGTCTGTGCATTTCTGTCTGTCTATATGTCTGTCTGTGTGTCTGTCCGTCTGTGCGTCTGTCTGTCTGTTTGCCTGTCTGTCTGTGCATCCCAGTCTGTGCATCTCTCTGTCTGTTTAATGAACTCCTTAGATCTCCATTTCTTCGTTCTCAACAAGTCTTCTCTATCTCGTTGTGTCTGATGTGTGAATGGGACATGGTAGCCGATTGGTCACAGGGCTCGCCTCGTAACATTAAGAGCACGGGTTCGATCCTCCACTTAGGCGATCACTCTGCTAGGAATTGAGCAAGTCCTTCATGCAATATCAAATACAGTTGTATTGCATTGTATCAAATACAGTTATACTGTCTGTCTGTCTGTCTGTCTGTCTGTCTGTTTGTCTGTCTGTCTGTCTGTCTGTCTTACATTCACAGCTGCTGTAGGAAGCCGTTTCATTCATTATCAATCAGCCATGTTTGCTCCTCGTATCCACCTCCTCCTTTCTTCTTCCTCCTCCTTTTCCACCTTCTCCTCCTTGAGGAGTGTTGGCTGTGTACACATGAACGAGAATCGAAATGATATGGCGCCAAGGAAACGAGGAATCGATGACAAGGACGGTCGAAGAGACTCAAGTAGAGCCCTGCACCGACGTCAAAGTGTCGGCGGCGGCGCGCCGGTCATTTTTGGTCGGCGGCGGCGGCGCGCCGACGAACAAAAATCGGCGGCGGCGGCGCCCACAAAATGTCGGCGTCGGCGCGGCGCGGCGCGGCGTGCCCTAGTCAGAAACATGAGTCACCATGGGCATAATCTTTCCGGAGGGGGCAAAATTTTTCTAAGGGGGCAAAATTTTTCCAGGGGGCAAAATGACGATTTTGCATGGAAAATCTATTAACAAATTCAGGGGGCAAATCCCCCCTTCCCCTCCTCCGGACGCCCATGTGAGTCACTATGAGAGTTGAACAGCCGTTGGTCCTGTGACCAGTCAAAGGGCCAAGTTCTCTAAAGCCACTCCATCACACCGAAGTTCAACTACATATAAAGGGACTGAAAGAGAAGACACCTTCAGACATTTGCCTTACAAATATGAACATCCTTAATTACACTGCACATCTGTATAGGTATTGACAAATTGTAATCAGATCAAGCAACATGCATTCGCATATTGCATGAATACACTTGCATATGCACTGATACAGTGTAGGCCTACACAACAAGTCACATAACAGCATCCTCCCAGTAAGAGAGGCTGCTGAAGCCATGAAGTGAAATTAAATATATACGTTTTCCTATGGTAATACAATGGCCGAGTGGCCTCACCCCTGTTAATTTTTCAATGAATTTACCAGGTGGTCTGCTGCCCGTTTGAATTGGTGCCACGCCATTTAAAGTTTCCACATATACATGTAGACCATTGTTTGTATCAGAATTAACTGAAAAAGACCATTCTTGATACTATACGTACTAAGTTAAAACCTGTCTCAACTGATACTGTTTACCTGAATAGATTCCAGCCAAAAGTATTAATCAATTATACCTTCCCTTCTGCAGGATTATTACTTAAATGGCATATCTTGATATTAATAGCACTCATAAACTCCTCTAATCTTACAACATTAAGCCAAAAATTTACACCATTGTAATAAGTCCACATACATCAAAGACAACAATCATTAAGTTATAGAAGCTATTCAACATGAAGCCTTGGAAGGCAACGAATGAGGGAATACTGTAGTACTGTAGTACACATACAAAGACATGCATTGCATATTGCTTTTGTTGCCAAGGTATTAAGGAACAGTTGTATCAAAACAATGGTTACTTGTAACAAGATATCGCTTTAAATGACTGTGTGTATCATGGACAAGATCATCAAAGTATAAGGAAAATGAATTTAGTCAGGAAGACAATGCATTCGTGGTTTCAAGATAAAGACCACAAACATTGTAATCAGCTATGTTCACTCTTTGTCTTCTTCATTAACACACGAGTTCCTACCAATCAAAGTGCCATTTCTGAGAATAGTTTGCTTATCTTTGCAATATCATGCAAAACATGAAAAATGCAACAATAACAATTAAGCATATCAAACTGGCATCGGCGGCGCGCCGACAGATTGTCGGCGGCGGCGGCGGCGGCGCCCCGATAAACAAAAATCGGCGGCGGCGGCGCCCACGAAATGTCGGCGGCGGCGGCGCGGCGCGGCCGGCGCAGGGCTCTAGACTCAAGGAGACACGGATTAAGAGAGAGAGAGAGAGAGAGAGAGAGAGAGAGAGAGAGAGAGAGAGAGAGAGAGAGAGAGAGAGAGAGAGAGAGAGAGAGAGAGAGAGAGAGAGAGAGAGAGAGAGAGAGAGAGAGAGAGAGAGGCAGACAAACAAAGCGACAGATGATGTAGCACTCTGGCCGACACTGACAAACAAACAAAGATACAAGATGAGGAAGGGGAAGGCGAGGAGGAGGGAAGAGAAGGAGGAGGAGGATAAGGAGGAGGGAAAGGAGCAGGCAGAGGTATTAACATATCACACCTATCGTTCAGCTGGCATTGCGCGATAACTTAGTGGTTAACCGATATTCTAGGGTTCGAATCCCCTACACGGCAGAAATTTGCGTTGAGATTTCTGCTCCACCTGCGCCCCCTATCCAACTCATCTATTATGAGTACAATGACCGTACACTGTCAGTGGGAAGATCAGAATGCGAGGGAGGGGACTGGCCACGCGATCTCATATGCCGAGGCTAAGAAAATGAAGTCGTTAGATTAGTCTAGATTAGATTAAACGAG
>OY744605.1:83794455-83806955 GCA_963556255.1 Allolobophora icterica | reverse complement strand
TATTCGCGAATCTGTTCATACGTCTGCCTGCATTGTTGTCTGCCCATCTGTGTATCTGTTTGTCTGTCTATCTGACTGCCTGATTTCGTTCTTAATGGGAGGAAAGAACCCCAAGGGCCATCCTTCCAAACTCAGAAGGGGCCACGGGGCCAGAGCAGGTGTGGCCTGGACCAGGCATCGCTTTAGATTACATTATACGACAGTGCATTAAATCTCCGCATTACATTTAAACTAATAACATTGCAGTACATTTAATCACATTGCAATTGTAATTGTAATTTGTGCTCTGATATTTATAAAGAGCCACTTCAAGAATAAACTCACCAGTGGCGCTCCCGACGGGAACCAGTGAAATCATTGACATATAGAACAGGCCTCAGGCGCTTGCGTAACTGTGGAAGGAAGCATTACATTACATTTAATTACATTGTCTTACATAAAATTTGCATTTAATCCGGTTTGAAATCTGTCTCACAATTGATTACCTTGAAATCATTCAACCTATTTCTAATTTCTTTCTCAACATTCAAGCCTACGTTATATTTATCTCGATCAGCAGGTACCCTAAGAATATCCTACTGATAGTCTATGGATACCCTGCGAATACCATACGAATACTCTACGAATACCCTACGCATATTCTATGGAACCCTGTGAATACCATACGAATACTCTACGAAAACCCTACGCATATTCTATTGAACCCTGTGAATACCATACGAATACTCTACGTATTGGCAGATTGCACAACGTTGTCTGATCACCTCCGCCACATCTAATAATTCTACGAGACATCGAAGCAACTGCGCTGGAGCCACATGAGCCAAGCGTTTACCAGACATGATTTAGAAATGTCGCATTACACTGGACTCGCGATGAGGTGACATCGTGACGTAATTCGCCATATACTCAAATAATTTATTTGGCGCCCAGACGAACAACATCCTTTGGAGGGAATTGGACTGTATGCAGGTATCGTGCAATGCTGTAACGGAACTGATCGGCTGAAACCATGGCAACAGTTTCAGCAACTGAGCATCATTCGTACTCGTCCGTACGTGGGTCCTGATAAACGACGTGACAGTTCAAGCACTGTTTGAGATGGGCTTCACGCGCTATATAAATGTCGATGCACACTCGACTCAGTCGAGGGACCAGGGTCAAAGGTCGACGCGTTCTTTACCACGTATACATCGCATGATGTAATGTAATGTAATGTTCCAAATTAACACGTTTTCATAATTTAATTTCTATATTAAGTTGCCAGGGGCGGATCCAGAAGGTCTGTCGGGGGGGGGGCAAAAAATTGTACATACCTACCATCTCCCAAAAAAAGTTGATGACCTTTTTTTAGTCATAAACCTTTTTACTGTCTTTCAGTCTACATGACCCACGTCCAGTGTACATTTTACTCATCGACGCCTACGGGGGGGGGTGACGCCTGTGTGAACATCATAAAACGCCCATAAAACGCGCCCCCATTTGAAAGAAAAATTTCAAATGGGGGGGCATGGCCGGATTGGCCCCCCTGGATCCGTCCCTGTAAGTTGCGCATTTACGTCAATAATAATAATCATGTTCCTTTCTTTGTCTTTATGTTCCTTTCATTGTCTATTTCAAATATGTATGTGATCGTTGAATGCAGTGGAATATTTGCAGTGTGCACTTGTAATATGCAATTGGTAATTGCAAATTTACATGACGCCACTTCAAAAGAGACTTATAGAATATAAGGTTACTAACTTACTTTCTAAAACGAAGCTATGGTCTCAACCCTGCTGTCAACCCAATCCTTCCGTTGACAATCCTTCTGATTAAATCCTTGTTCTCTCCGTACTTAACGCCTATTTAACGTTCACCTTTTGAACACTAATTCTACGTATAAGTATAACCTGAATTAATCAGCAACACAGTTTAATATCTTTTAGTTTAATAAGAAACAAACAGACAGAACTCAATTCGATTACAACTCAACTAGTCAGCCACACTACTACAGCGAACACACTCGAATTCAAACTTCTCTAGTCAGCATAATTCTTCGCGCCTCTTGACACACCTGTCTTCTGTGCGCATAAGCGAACTCTAATAATATACATATAGCGCGCCGCTGCCGATATCGGCCGGCCGCGCGTGTCACTAAGACTAAACGTTATACATCTATCATATATACATATACACATGAAACTAAAGTAAGCGCACTTAATATATACGCTAAATATCTCGCACTGCAAGACTGTACACAAAACTCAGTTCACATTACCTCCTTCCTTTTTCTGGAATTGAGCAAATTAAATTTCAAAATTTGCGAAATTACCAAAATACATGAAACATATATATATATATATCTAACTAATTAATGAACAGTCTTACGATTACTTATAACCTTGACAAACAATCAGCAATAACATTCAATCTGCCCTTCTTGTACTTCACCTCAACATCAAAAGTTTGTAAGGCTAACGCCCAACGCACAAGTTTAGCAGACTTAGACATTGACTCTATCAAGTATGTAAGAGGATTGTGATCAGTAAAAATGAAAATTTTCGATCCAATTATAATTTCTTTTAACTTGTTTAGAGCCCAAACAATAGCATAGGCTTCCTTTTCCACAGTAGCCCATCTCTTCTGGGTATCAGTTAATTTCTGACTGATAAATGACACAGGGCGTTCTATTCCCTTGTCGTCCATCTGTGTTAAAACAGCACCGACTGCAAAGTCACTACTATCGCAGTACAAATTGAATGGTTTTCCCACTTCAAAAACATATAACACTACTTTGGATCGCACAGCCTCTTTAAGTAAATCAAATGCTTGCTGATGTTCAACAGTCCAATCAATCTTATCAGAAACACGTTTACTAGTTAAATCAGATAAAGGTTTCGCAATCTGTGCAAAGTCCTTAATAAACTGTCTGTAATAATTAAAAAATCCAAGCAGTTGCTTAACTTGCTTCTTAGTTTCAGGGATCTTCAAATTAGTCAAACTTTCAATTCTGTCTGGATTCATCTTTATCTTACCAGACCCAACCACATGACCGATAAACCTTACCTCACTCTTACCAAATATGCATTTTTTCAAATTCAAAGTAACGTTATGCAATCTCATTTGCATCAAAAATGCATCTAGATGCTGCAAGTGAACTTTCCAACTGTCAGAATGCACAGCAATGTCATCAACATACGGTTCTGCAAAGTCACTTATAGGCTGTAAAACTAAATTTATCGCCTTAACAAAAGTTCGGCCTGAATTTATCATTCCAAAAGGAACACGAGTAAATTCATACAGTCCATTATGTGTTACAAAAGCTGTCTTCCATTGATCAGATTGTTTTACAGGACAAGTCCAATAAGCACTTCGACAGTCCAAAATAGAAATCACATTAGACTTTCCAACTTTGTTCAAAACGTCTCTGACAATCGGCATAGGATATTTACAATCCACTGTGAATGAGTTAATGTATCTGTAGTCACAGGCAAGTCTTAAAGATCCGTCTTTCTTTTTAACAATAACCAAAGGGCTTGCCATTCTGCTCGATGATGGTTTAATAATGTTTGTTTTTAACATTTCTTTGATCTGACGTTCCACTTCTGATCGATAAATCAAAGGAATTCGATATGCTGCAAATTCCTTTTCACGAAATCCTGGTTTTAGTTCAATTTCGTGTTCGACCAATGTACATAATCCAGGTTTTTCTGAAAATCTGTCACAGTATTTGTTCAAGACTTTCAACAACTGTTCTTGCTGAGTTACTGTCAAATGGCTAATTTGTTCAGGATCGAGGTTAAGTGAATTCTTGTCATCTTGAACCTCATTCCTCATTGGTAATTCAACCACTGAACCAAAATCTTCATCTTCTTCAACAATTAGACCACAACTTAATGCTCGAGTAACATATTTTCTGATCTTGTTGGCGTGAATTATTTTTCGACCATTTTCACCCATATCGACTAAATAAGAGTACTTTGATCTTCGATGTATGATCGTACATGGACCATGCCATCGAGAAATAAGTTTGTTTGTTGACGTTGGATACAAAACTATGACTTTCTCACCAGCTTCAAATTCTTTGTGCTTTGCTCTCTTGTTATACTGATTCGTGTATTGTAATTGCTTTTCTCGAGAGTAAGATTCTGCAAACAATAATGCTTTCTCCATATTTTCTTTGAGTTCTTTTAAATACTTTTCTGGTTTAACTCCAACATGAGGTGGTAAGTTTATTTCTCTAGTCCAACTCTCTTTTAATATTGCCAATGGTCCTCTCGGAATTTTCCCATAGACAAGCATATATGGTGATACTCCAGTAGTTGCATTCGGCACTTCTCGTAATGCCCACACTGTGAAAGGAATTATCTTATGCCATTTCCTCGGGTTGTCTATTATCACATGATGGATCATCTTTTTAAATGTCTGATTCCATCTTTCTACTAATCCAGCAGCCTCTGGGTGTCCTGGTGTGTCGAATCGTGGACTACAGCCCATTAAATCGAGAAATTCTCTTGTCAAACTGGCTGTGAAGTTCGTTCCTTGGTCACTTGTAATCACGGACGGCACACCAACGTTCATGAATAGTTCCATCAACGCTTCACACACAGCCTTCGCTGTCAGCGATTTCAATAAAAAGATTGTAGGCCATCTGGTGCACGAGTCCACAATGCATAAACAATACTTGTGACCTGCAGCAGATACTGGATCGATCGGGCCAACGAGGTCCATCGTCATTCTCTTGAAGGCGACCTCTTCTCTTGAGACCGGAGTGATAGGTACTCTATCCATCACCAGACTCCTTGCCTTTAGTTGACACTTCTCGCAAGACTTACAAAATTTCACAATGTCTCTTCTCATCTTTGGCCATACAAAGGACAACTTTATTCGTTCTCTTGTTTTCTCTTCTCCTAGATGTCCTCCAAACACTGATTCATGCGCCAATTCCATCACTTTAATTCGTCTCTCTTTTGGTAACACTAGTTGATATATCGTCTGGTCTAATATCTGATATTTCTTATGCAATAAACCGTTGATCACACAAAATTCAGATTCTTTCTCTTGTGCTAACTTCCACCACGGCTTCAACGATTCATCATTTCTCTGTTGCTCTTCGAACTTCTTCGAATCGGCAATCTGCACCTTTTGTTCTTCATCCATCTCTTCATCTCTATACAAGTCTCCTATCCCCACATCACATTCATTGTCTTCTTCAGTTTCATTTAATGTGCCATTCTCGCATGCAGCCATCTCTTGCTCGTTCATCTCTGCTATTACACCATCTCGCGATAAGCTTCGTTGCTCATTACTTTCGTTTTCCTCATCACTTGAACTTTCAGTTTCACTCTTCTCATCAACATCTACCATTTCCTGTTTCCGACTCTGCGCTCTCGTCATTACATTTGCTTGTACACTCACATCTCCTTGTATCGTTTTAACTTTCATCTGTGGTACGGCTTTTAATTCGGCAATTATCTCTGGATGCAACAAGAATCTTTCTGTACTGCCCATCTTTGCAATACTAGCACACATCAAGGTGACATAAGGTGTAAGTGAACACTGGATTTTACGCGGAAATCCCTCTTCTTCCACGTCACTATCACACAGTCTAACATCGACTTTCACTAACTTCGCAGGAATGGCATCTCCTGCCACACATTGCAAATTCACTTTTCCAATTTGTTCCACCTTCATGCCTTCCAGTAATTCTTCACTAATCACCGGAATTTCTGCACCCGAGTCGCTCAGTGCTTTGACTTTCACTGGCTCTTTACCGTCTACTCCACGAATTTCGACCTCGACATATTGCAAGAACGATTTCTTCAATATTCGACTGTCATCTTTTCCTATGACTTCTCTCTGAATTTCAGCATCCAATAGAATTTCTTTTTGAATACCACATTTCATTACTGACTTTACTTCAGTCTCTTGGTTTTCTTGACTCGCGGTTTGATTATCTGTATCACTAACCACTTGAATCAAATTCACCCTTGTGTGTTCTTGATTTCTGCTAGAACTAGCTGCTGCCACTGGAACTGGACAAAATTTAACCAAATGTTTGTCTGAACCACAGTTGTGACAACGCTTCACCACTGTATGGTATGGTTGTGAAATACCTCGTTGTTCATTTCCTTCATATCTCTTATACTGCGTAAACGATGTGTTGCCTTCCCTCTTGGCAAACGGCGCTGACGATTTGTTAAATCCCTGACGACCAAACGTCACTTCTCTGGTTTCATTGGGTACAGGGACATTAGCCTTGACTTCTTTACCTTTGAACTGATTCCCTGTTCCTGGATTACTTTTCCACTTTCCACTCTGGCTTTGGTTTACGGAACGTTGAGAAGGATAACTGTTTATATTTGGAAATGCAAACCCAATTCGATTGTTTACATGAATGTCTGCTAGGTCTGCCACTGCACTAGCTTGGAGACAGTCAGTTCCTTCCTTCGACAATACAAACTGTAGTGGACCTGGCGGTAAACATTCTTTTAGCTTATCCGCTACCAGCAAATCAAAGAGCGTATCATACTCTCTGTTCACGTTTCGACTTCTCACGTAATAGTTTAGCAAGTTCTTCAGTCTTGCCGTAAACATCGTATAAGTCTCTTCTGTCGTCTTCTTAGCATCCACAAATCTGGCTCTGTATTCTCTCGAGGTCAATTTAAATTCTTTTAATAAGTGCTGCTTGACTTTATCGTAATTGTCTAGATCATCGAATGACAATCTATTCAGAACAGTTCGAGCTTTCGGCGTCATCAATGGTAGTAATAATTTAACCCAAAACGGCTTCTCCACATCAAAGCTACGAAACGCGTTCTCGACTGTTTCAAAATATAATGGCACCTCCATCATATCAGTTGGCATTTGAGGCAATACATGCTTTATTGCATCACCTATTTTCTTAATTTTTGACACCAAAGTTTCACTTTCTTGCTGTTTCCTTCTTTCTGCTTCCCGTTCTTCTCTCATTTGCGTTTCTTTCAATGTCAATTTTGATTTCTCCAGTTTCAGACGTTCCTGTCTTTCTGCCTCTGCCTTTTCCAAACTTTCTTTCTGAAATTTGAGTTCTTCTTGTCTGATCTGTTCTGCACGTTCCAACTCTAACGTTCGCGCTTTTTCTTTTTCTTCTTCACGCATTCTCTTTGCTTCAATCTGTTGCTGACGAACCTCTTCATCACTTTTTCTAGCTCTTTCAAATTCAATCATCTGCTCCAATCTTCTTCTTTCAGCATCTTCCCTATCTCTTTTCAACTGTTCTAACTGAATCTCAAACTGATTCTTTTGCAATTCAAGTTCTGCCTTACGCACTTGTTCTGCTTTATCTTCTCTCTCTCTTTGCAGACGCAATTCCTCTTGCCTTGCAAGTTCCGCTTTCTCTTCTTTCTCTCTCTGCAAGCGCAATTCTTCTTGCCTTGCAAGTTCCGCTTTCTCTTCTTTCTCTCTCTGCAGACGTTCTGCTTTCTCTTCTTTCTCTCTCTGCAGACGTTCTGCTTTCTCTTCTTTCTCTCTCTGCAGACGTTCTGCTTTCTCTTCTTTCTCTCTCTGCAAGCGCAATTCGTCTTGTCTTACACGTTCTGCTTCTTGTCTCAACTCTTTCTCTTCCTGCCTAGTCATCATCATCCACTGCATCAACATCTCCATAGACATAGGCGCAGGTGGTTTTTCAATAGCCTTTTCTACGGCACCGCTAACGGCACCTTCTTCTTCGACTTCTTCTTTCACCCACACTTCAGCGAGTTCCTGTATCATGTCACCACGTGACATACCTTCTAATTGTTCTTCTTTAAAACCGGCTTTCAACAAACGCTGTTTTAGCCTTTCCGTAGACATCTTCTTAATATCTGCTTGTCTTTCAGCACTTAATTTCTCCATCTTACTTGTTTACTTTGGTGATTTCTCTTTTCAAAGAAGTCACGGTTTTTCTTGTTGTGTGAATCGATAAACAAACGGGATTTCTTTTATATTTGTTCGTGGAAAACAACGAAATTTTTATACCGTTTTCTCGTGTTCCACCGTCGTTGATATCGTAGACACGTCACACAGCAAACAACGCGTAGATTCTTCTAACACCGTCGTAGATTCTTCTATCACCGTTGTAAATTCTTTTATCACCTTCGTAGATTCTTCTATCCGCTGAAGGAGGTGATAACGTGAATTTTTATCCACTGTGAGTTTATATCCACCGTGAGTATTTATTCCACCGTGAGTATTTATCCACCGTGAGTATTTATCCACCGTGAGTATTTATCCACACCGACGCTGTTCCACCGTGAGTTTTTATCCACACCGACGCTGCCACCAATAATGTCAACCCAATCCTTCCGTTGACAATCCTTCTGATTAAATCCTTGTTCTCTCCGTACTTAACGCCTATTTAACGTTCACCTTTTGAACACTAATTCTACGTATAAGTATAACCTGAATTAATCAGCAACACAGTTTAATATCTTTTAGTTTAATAAGAAACAAACAGACAGAACTCAATTCGATTACAACTCAACTAGTCAGCCACACTACTACAGCGAACACACTCGAATTCAAACTTCTCTAGTCAGCATAATTCTTCGCGCCTCTTGACACACCTGTCTTCTGTGCGCATAAGCGAACTCTAATAATATACATATAGCGCGCCGCTGCCGATATCGGCCGGCCGCGCGTGTCACTAAGACTAAACGTTATACATCTATCATATATACATATACACATGAAACTAAAGTAAGCGCACTTAATATATACGCTAAATATCTCGCACTGCAAGACTGTACACAAAACTCAGTTCACACCTGCTCAATTTGCAAATGAATTGATCGGGTGAAATCCTTCACCACCGTTGCCCGTTTGAATGGGCGCCACGCCATTCAGGGTCCCCGTGACGGACCGTGCTAGACCGAGATTTAAATCTCCGAAGTAAGCCACTATCGGTATGCAAACCGCCAGCCTCACCTGCATGGAACTTACGCTCTAACCAATATAGCAGACCGGACAAATGGCTAAAGTTCGTTTTCTTAATGTTCCTGTCTTATTGCTCCTCACCTAGCAACACGTTCCTGACGTTCAAACAAGTTCCGGATGTTCTTTTCCTTCAGATCAAAACCCAATAATATATTTCAGCACTAAGAACTCGGAGCGACCACGATTGCCGCTCTCTAATCATTGGCTCCTCTATTCCTGGTCTCTCTCTAATGATCTAATCCTTTACCATTCTATTCCTGGCCTCTCTCTCTCTAATCCTTGGCCCTTCTATTCCTGGCCTCTCTCTCTCTCTCCTCTCTCTCTCTCTCTCTCTCTCTCATCTCTCTCTCTCTCTCTCTCTCTCTCTCTCTCTCTCTCTCTCTCTCTCTCTCTCTCTCTCTCTCTCTCTCTCTCTCTCTCTCTCTCTCTCTCTCTCTCATCTCTCTCTCTCTCTCCTCTCTCTCATCTCTCTCTCTCTCTCTCTCTCTCTCTCTCCTCTCTCTCTCTCTCTCTCTCTCTCTCTCTCTCTCTCTCTCTCTCTCTCTCTCTAATCCTTGTCCCTTCTTTTCCTGGCCTCTCTCTAACTGTTATTCCTTCTATTCCTGCTTTTCTCAAATCTTGGCCCTCCCATTCCTGGTCTCTGTCTCTAATCCTTGACCCTTCTATCCTGGCCTCCATCTAATCCTTTGCCCTCCCTTCTGGTCTCTGCCTCTAATCCCTGGTCCTGCATCGATCCCTGGTCTTAGCATCCAGTCCTGTCCAGTCCGTTCCGGTCAAGGCGCAAATGCAGGATAAGCCGTCGTCTGCCATCGCCGCTCAGCACCTGACTCAGGCGATGCTGAGTCGATAATAACGGACGCCGTTATCGAAACCAGGAAGATGACTGATGGAAGAAGGCGAGGGAAGAGGACGAGGAGGAAGAGGACGAGGAGAGGAAGAGGAGGGAAGAGGAGGATGAAGAGGACGAGGGGAGGAGAAGGTGGGAAGAGGGGAAGGAGAGATGAGGAGCAGGAGGAAAAGGAGGAAAGATGAGGGGAGGAGGAGAACAGAAGAGGAGGATAGTTGGGGAGAAAGAGGAGGAGAGATGAGGAGAAGAGTAGAGGAAGAGGAGAGAGGAGGAAGAGGGAGGAGATATAAGGGTCATGGAGGAAAAGGAGGAAAGATGAGGAGAGGAAAAAGAGAAAATTGATTTATGAGGATGGAAGGAAGGGAATGGGAGAGAGAAGAGAAATAAAGAGGAGGAAAGAAACAATGGATGAGGATGAAAGTCAGACAGTGAAAGAGAGAGGGAAGAATAAAGAGGAAGAAAACTCCAATTAATGAGGATGGAAGAAACAAAGCATGAGAGAACAGGAAGAAAGGCAATCAGAGGGATGACGGAGAAAAAGAGGATTAAAGAGGGGAAGAATAACCAAAGAAGGAAAAGGAACGGAGAAAAGTTATAGAGGAAAGGAGAGGATGAGAAAACTATGGAATAGAAACAAGAGGAGAGTAGGAGAAAGATAAGAGGAATGAAGAGGAGGAGGAGAAAAAGAAGGAGACTACAAGAAAGCAATATGGAAGAGAAAGGAAAGGAGATGGGTTAGAAGGAGTAGGAGTATGAGAAAAGAGAAAAGAAAGAGTGATGGGAAGAGAAGAAATGGGAAGAAGAAGAATGAGAAAGAAGAATTGGAAGATGAAGATAAGAGAACAAGTGCAGCGTTGAAATGTCGGTCGGATCCATAAACTATGCGTATCACCTAATGGACAGAATGGAGGATGCGTTAAGAGAATGATGGAGAACGATGCGGAAGGAGGATGTGGGAGGAGGACGTGGAAGGAGAATGTTCAAGAAGATGTGGAAGGAGAATGTAGGAGGAAGAAACTGGAAGAGGATGTAGAAGAAGGATGTGGAGGGAGGATCTGGAAGGAGAATGTGGAAGAAGGTTGTGGAAAGAGAATCAGGAGGAAGAAGCTGGAGAGGATGTGGAAAAAGATGTGGAAGGAGGATGTAAAAAGAGAATTGGGAAGAAGGATGTGGAATGAGAATTTATGAGGAAGATAATGTTGGAGGAAGAAGCTGGAAGAGAATGTGGAAAAAGGATGTGGAAGGAGAATTTAGGAGGAAGAAGTTGGAAAAGGATGTGGATGGAAGGTGTGGAAGGAGGAAGCTGGAAGACGGATATGGATGGAGATGTGGGAAGAGTATGACATTGTATGAGGAGGATTTGGGAGGCAGTGTGTGAGGAGAACGCCTGTAGTATATAGGATGATGTGGAGGAGCATGTGGGAGGAGGATACTGGAAGAGGATATGGGAGGAGGAAGGTGGAAGAGGATTGAGCGGAGGAAGCTGGAACAGATATGGGAGGAGTATATGTTGGGAAGAATCTGCAAGAGGATACAAGAGGACGATGTGCGAGGAGAAAGCTGGACGATGATGTGGGAGAAGGATGCCTGAGAAGTAGGCTGGAAGCTGGAAGAGGTGTGAGAGGATTATAAAGCTAGAAGCTGTGAGGATTTGGAAGGAAGATGTGGGAGTAGAAACCTGGTCGAGGATGTGGGAATAGAAAGCTGGAAGAGGATATGGAGGGAGGATGTGGGTGGAGGAATCTGGGAGAGGTAAGAGGAAGGTGGAAGAGGACACGGTAGGTGGAATTTTCAAGAGGATGTGAGAGGAGGAATAGGGAGGTGGACGTGGAAGGATTGTATGAAGGGGATGGAGGCGTTATCAGCACGAATCGATTTCTCCTTGTCACGCGCCTATCTCGGAAGTACCAGAGACTGGTTCTCGGTTCTCGTCTGCGCACGACGTTAAGCTCCGCTAGATGGCCGACGGCGATGTGAGGGAGGAGACTGGATCGGCCGACGGACGATCGGAAGGGGCAGGTCGGAACAGCGGATCACCGGAATCAGGAGGGAGGACGTTGGAGGAGCCTATGATCGCGGATGCCGGAGGGAGTAACTTGGAACAGCGGGTGATGGGAATAAGGAGGGAGGAGATTGGAACAGCCTCTTATAGGAAGACGTAGGAACGGAAAATGTTTGACCAGCGAAACATGAATTCGCCATTTCAATTGTTAGATGTGGCCTGAAGGGACAGACAGACAGACAGACAGACAGACAGACAGACAGACAGATAGAAAGACAGACAGACAGAAAGACAGACAGACAGACAGAAAGACAGACAGACAGATAGAAAAACAGACAGACAGAAAGAAAGAAAGACAGACAGACAGATAGAAAAACAGACAGACATAAAGGCAGACAGACAGACAGACAGACAGAAGGACAGACAGACAGAAGACAGACAGGCAGGCAGGCAAGCAGACAGGCAGACAGACAGACAGACAGATAGACAGACAAACAGACAGAAAGACAGACAGACAGGCAGGTAGGCAGACAAATTGACAGACGCCCAGACGGACACAGACAAATAGACAAAATACATACAGACAGAGAGACAGACAACGGACATAAAGCATACAGAGAGACAAAGTGAAACGAAAAGTAGACTATGAAACTGATGTGCAGGCAAACAAACAGACAGACAGACAGAGGCAGAGACAGAGAGTAACTGTTGTGT